>OX578142.1:44620013-45220013 GCA_951213105.1 Amaurobius ferox
GAAAATGTTTTGTTACAAACATAAATCGCAAATTTGTTTGCGTTTGTCCATTTATTAACAGTAGTGTTCAGATTTCAGTTTTTATTATCATGATTCAGATCATATTTTAAGGTTATATTAACTACATATATTATGCGATTAACCATAACAAACTCTTTTGAACTGATGTGGGTAAGGCTCCTACACTCTCTAGATGCGGGCATGAAGGTATAGAAATTACATCTATGAAAACAGACTATATTTTTCTTGCACATTGTATTGTATTAACGCTTCTTTTAAGTTTATAAGTATCCGAATCCACACGTTTCACATTACATTTTTTGTTGTCATTGATCTAGAATTTGGATGTAATGACACAAAAATTATCTCAGGGCATGTACCGGATTTGGAGGACAGAAGAATATCCTTCGGTAGGGTAAAGGTTCCTAAATAAACAGGCTGACGCAACCGCCATTTTGACTCTACTCGGTGTAGCGAGTTATCGTCTGCTTGTGCCATTTCAATACCGCTCGGCGGGCGCAGATGTTACATGGCTGATATTTGATACGTAATATAGCTGTAAAATAGGTTTTTTTTGTTTTCAATCTTTGAAGAAAGTAGTCTAGAATATTTTGATTTTCTCGAGTTTCCTAGAGAAGGACGAGAAAGTGACCTTTTTTTCCTCGCCATGTACAGCTATCACTTCAACCGAAAGTCAAGGCCGCTGTTGCGCTATTTAGGAGACTTAGGTAGGGTAAACGAAACATAACAGTCATTCCAGCAAAAGCTGGGAAATGTCTGCCTACAGGAAACGGATAATGTCATTCAGGGAGAGAACTGTTACCAATCTAAAATTGATAGAATTGAAAAAAAAAATTATAAAAAGTTGAAATAATAAATAAATAAATAAAATCGCTTAAAACACTAAAAATATTAACTGTAAATATATATGACTATGAAATTAAGTAATATCTAAAAAAAAAATAATATTAAACAATCGACTTCGCTTCTGAGAAAAAAACAAAACAGTTGTATATAAAGGGAAGAAAAACCGGAACATATTTCAGAAACTAGGTGAGCTGATTTCACAGGAAAAGAAAACAGGACAGATGCTAATAATAGAAAACAAGAAGTTTCGAAAACTAACTGAGCAACCATCCTCCCGAAAAGAAATAATAACAGAACAAATAAAAAGAAACAACTGGTTTCTTAAACTAAATGATATAATTTCAACCGGAAAGAAAAACAGAGCAATTACGAATTACTGAAAATAAACCAGTTTCTAGCAAGTGTCATCCTGAGAAAATAAGAGCTACTATAAATAAAGGAAATAACCGGTTTCCGATACCAAATTAGCTATTTTATTCGGAAATGAATAATACAGACCAATTACATATAAAAGAAATAAACTATTTTGGAAATTAAATGTGCTAACTGCACAAAGAAACACAGAACACACACACGTACACACATACGTACGTACACACACGGCAGTTACATTTTAGGATGCGTTTTCACCAAACAAAACTATCTATTTCGAAAAAACAACAAACCAGCAACTCGAGTTTTCGGAATCAAACACAGTTCGAAAATTTCGAGTCGAAGCGACTGTCACGAGCAACAACTACGAGTTCTGTCTCTTGACGGAAAGATCAAAAGGTTTCCATGTTTTCAAGTGTTTCTGGAAATATAGTTTACTTGGCTGAAATCAGTTAGAGACTGTGTTTTAGTATGCATTTAAGTGAGGTGAATATTTTTTGGTGTACCCGTTTTATTCTACTACATCTAGTCCTAGTAAGTATTAAGTACCAGATTTTAATAACAAAAATATGGTTATATATCTTTAGCTCTAAAATTAGCTACATTTTTTAGTTCTAAAGAGACTATTCTTTACTGAAATAGCGCCTCTGTAATTGTGCTTTACCTACAAAATTTTGAACCAATCAGACCTAGACATACCGAGTCTCAAAATTTGTGCTAGACATTCTTACAAAATTGGGAAAATAAGATCTCAATTCTCCATGTATATGTTATCATTTTTCAAGTCGGCCGTCATTATTTCTTCCGTTACATATTGTTGCATTTAACAAGCGAATTCAACAGATACATTGACTTCCTTCGACCTTCGTGTTTTCCTTTGTTTTCCCTATCAAAAATCCACAACATAGAATAAGTAAGACGTCGTCGGACATGATGATAATGACTGTTTACTCGCTTGAAAACAAAAACAAAACTACAATTTATTTTCAGTTGATTTTGTTGAAACCCTTTTTATTCTACTACATCTAGCCCTAGTAAAAAGAAAAACCAGTTTTTATAGCGAAGAAAGGTTACTTTTTTTTTAAAATTTGAGAGTTTCTAAAGTTATTATCCGCAAATATTCACTGAAATAGCTCCTCTGTAATTGTGCCTACAAATTTTTGAATTAATTAGACGTACTACTTACTCTCAAAATTAGTGCTAGATATTCTTACAAAGTTGTGAAAATAAGATCGCAATTCTCCATTTATTTTTATGTCATCATTTTTCAAGTCGGCCGTCATTATTTCTTCCATTACATATTGTTGGATTTAACAAGCGAATTCAACAGATACATTGACTTCCTTCGTGTTTTCCTTTGTTTTCTCTATCAAAAATCCACAACCTAGAATAAGTAAGACGTCGTCGGACATGATGATAATGACTGTTTGCTCGCTTGAAAACAAAAACAAAACTACAATTTATTTTCAGCTGATTTTGTTGAAACCCTTTTTATTCTACTACATCTAGTCCTAGTAAAAAAAAAATACAGTTTTTATAGCGAAGAAAGGTTACATTTTTTTTTTAATTTGAGAGTTTCTAAAGTTATTACCCGCAAATTTTCACTGAAATAGCTCCTCTGTAATTGTGCCTACAAATTTTTGAATTAATTAGACATACTACTATCAAAATTAGTGCTAGATATTCTTACAAAGTTGTGAAAATAAGATCGCAATTCTCCATTTATTTTTATGTCATCATTTTTCAAGTCGGCCATAATTTCTTCTATTATACATATTATATTTTCCGTCTTACACAAGCGAACTCTCCCGATACTCTATCTGTCCCCCTCCTCCCCCCCCCACGAAACTATACCTTTCTTTCTATTTCTATTTTTAAAAACAAAATTCAGTCGCAAGTGAGCCCGTTTGGTGGAAACCCTCCCTTAGGGAAACAGCTGGTTTCGGAAAACAAATGAGCTAAATCAAAACTATTGCTAACTTACTGCAAATTATTCAAAGCTGCTTGTTCTGATCAATCGCTGCGAAAAAATTCTGCTGATACAATAGTGACAGGGGCGCTATTTTAGGACTTTCTTGAGGGGGCGGGGGGCATTTCTTCTTCGTAGACTATCTACGTTCTTCTTAGGAAGGGGGCAAAAGTTCATGAACTATTCTAATGATGTAAATGTGATTCTGCAAGGAAAATTTATACAAGAAATCTAATAATTTGGATATCCTTGCCGCACTAAATAGCGCCTTTGATCAGCTAACGTTATTTGCATGCTGTTATTACTTCTCGATTGCACTTAAATACTGATATCAATGACATTTTGTTCAGTTAGTGTATAGCACAGAAAATTCTTAATTTAAATTAAAACTATATATTTGAATGCTTCTATAAGTAACATAAATATGTGATATTTTTTTCAGATGATTGTTCTACATGCCCGAGATCTCACAATTGAGGAAGCAAACATTTCATTCATAGAATATAATACAGAAAATCAAATCTTTTACACTACTCACGTATCAACATTTCCCGAGAAACAGTTGGTATTTATAAAATTTAACGAAGTCTTGCAGAAAGGTAAACGATATGTAGTAGATGTCTCTTTCACAGGTATAATCAATAATCAGTCAGTGGGTTTATATCGCAGCAGTTATCAAGCTAAAGACAAAAATGTAAGGTAAGATAATTATGTTACTTGTTTTCAACTTTAGATGAATTCGTCACTCTTATTCCATTAAACAAGGCTTGTGGTAGTTATAACTTTAACCAGTCTATTAATCAACAATTAGAGGGATGTATACTCAGCTGCGTAACTAAGAATTCATTTTCCTTAAGTAAAATATGTAAAATGGCTTTAATTTATTCATGGCAAAGCAATGATGTAGCACTGCACAATGTTTTAGCGTTGAATTGTATATTAATATTTGGGGCTTTTTTGGTGATAGCAATGAAAGCTATTTCGAAGTACCTAATTGATTTACATTTCACGCAAATCCAAGTTGACAATCAGAAGTATTGCTAGCATCCGCTAAACAATAGAGTCCATATATTAAACGATTTTAATAATTATCAAGATAACTTTGCTGACTATAGTCTTTGACTATAGCAACTTTGTAGCTAATTTATATAAATTAGCAACAAAAGTTATAAAATTTTTCAAAGGTACAAAAAGACAAAAATCGATAGGTGCAAGGTAATGTGGGTGTTCAAGCATCTTCTAATGGAAACGTTACTAAACATTATGCACGAACTTCGAACCTGCTCACGTTATATGACATTAGGTCTATGCACCTTAACAAGCTGGCGATGAATTTTAGTTGGTGTCATGTTCTGAACTTGCAGAATTTTTTTTATCACACTACGTATCTAAACATATAACCACATTTTCACAAGCGTTGCCATTTTTAAATATTTGCTAAACAATGTGCCTGACATGTGTTGACTTCTAGTTTCAGGGAAAATGCACAGAGTTCATATTATCGGAACGTATACAATGAATAATAAATTTCACATGTGGGACAGGCTTTTTTACCTTATTTATTGAAACGCCTTTGCATTTCCTCATTTATTCAAATGTCTCGCGGGGCTTCTTAACGCCGGGGATCCCGGGACTGTGCCCACCGTGGTTTAATGGGTAATCCGGATCTGCCTTTTAAATACTGTCGTTAGTCTGCCTGACTACACAACCTGTTCATCGACACATTTACAGTTTGGCTCTCATGTAGAACTGACAGGCTGAACTGCAACAATTATGCCAGTTTGTCCCCCACCCCAGATCCGACTGTTAGTTCATTCTCTTCAATCTGCTTTGGAATCGTGTTGTGAGACAGACTATGTTGGGCAAACCTGTTGACAGAAGACGGCTCGAAGGTCACGCCATACAAGTTAGTTAAACTACAGTGTCGGCACGATCGGCTGGCCGGCAGAACTGCGGGAATTTTTACAGTCCAACAGTCCAAACGATTTGCCAGCAATCCGCTACACACACATACACCAGTTTTGCTTTTCAAGCTTGGATTGTTCAGGCCGATTAGAAGACCAAACTGAAAGTGCATGGCCCGTCTAATTAGTCAATTCTTTTTTGATAGAACAGATATTACTTTAATGTTATGAATATTAACTTGATAAGTATTGTCTATATCTGTAAAGCAACTAATCGATATTTTCTTTGTATGTAATATGCTATTTCAGTTGGGTAGCATCAACCCAGTTCCAGCCCAGTGATGCAAGACGTGTCTTTCCATGTTTTGACGAGCCAGGATGGAAAACAGTTTTTCAATTACATATCGTGAAAAAGAAGAATATGGTTGCGTTGATGAATATGCCAGATTTGAAGACACAAGCACTGTAAGATCTTAATATTCTTCAGATTTATTCTTAAAACTAATGTAATCTTCACTTGGCCATCACTTCGACACCTTTTCGCAGTTTATGTGGCCCTCCTGCAGGTTGCAAGTGGTCAGATGACAAGGCTACCCATAGAGGAGGACGAACAGCACTGAAGTTGCCTCTGTTCCAGAGGGGGCCTGGACGCCCAATAATTCTGTTTGAGGGAAGAGAAGACATGAATAAAATGATAAAACGAAGAAAATCAAATATGAAGGAGGCCCCGCGAGAAATGTTTGCAGGGGGCATATAATTTGTATGGACGGCCCTGGATGAGATGGGATTCACTAAAACTTTTTTTCGTAGAAGTTTTAAGTAATGATTCAATGCAGTTTTTTAAGCCCCACGTCAAATAAAAACCTACACATCTAGGATAATGATGGAGATATTTCTTAGGGAAATCCAGATGTTAGGATTTTGTGCATTGTGGGTGGGGCTGAAAATAATGCCTTGAATCGAAACTGATAGCATGTATCAGGGTTCCTAGGAAAATTCTTAAGCACTTTAATAACTTGATAAGTATTGTCTATATCTGTAAAGCAAATATCTGTAACACTATATCTATAACACTCATGGACAGGTGTACATGAGTGTCACGTTAAGTGACCATGCCCGGTTGAATAAAAGTGATTGCAGTGCCCCTAGCGGAGAATTTAAAAAAGTAGGATAACGTACTCGGTAACAAAACGAGACGGGCGATAAAGGTAATTACGAAGTTGTAGAGCATTATCTAATGAGTAAGTATAGATAATAACACTATTACAGAAAGCATTTATTTGGCACAATATGGTTACTGGCGAATTGTTGTTCTATTCAGAAATGCTGAAAACGACAACGCTTGCATGCACAGGAATCTAATGTATAGCCTGTTTAAAATGACCTCCATCAGAGACAGTGCGCATTTGAATTCGAGAAAGAATATTACCACAAACTTCGACAAGTATTGCAGGTGGCAGTCCTTAATGATACGAATTTTTGACAGGTGTTTATTGCATATTTTATATACGCATTTCGTGAGTTATTAATGTAGATTTTTACTAATTAGAGAATGCTCTACAACTTTGTAATTAAATTTTTTCGTCTATCTCGTTTTGCTACCGAGTTTGCTATCCAAATTTTTCAAATTCTCTGCTAGGTGTGCTGCAATCATTTTTATTCGATCGGGTATGTCACTTTACTCTATATAGACCTGACGTGTACACTGACATGTACATATACTTGAACCTTTCCTTACAAAGTTATTGACGTGTTTAAGGACTTTTCTAGGAAACTTGTATATTTCAAAAGCTTCCAGAAAAATTTCTCGAATCCTTGCTTTTATGTTTTTTTACTCCTTTTTCATATCATCGCCTACCATTTGCTGAAAAGGAGAGAGATAAGTAGTTATGCACTGGTATCCAAAATAAGCTTTTCATGCACAAAAACCCAGATTTCTCAGTAATTGTTCTATATAATTGAATGGACTTTTTTGAGGGGTAATACATAGCATCGTCTTATGTACCCGCTAGAATGAAATAGCCGAATGGCAGTAAGAAAACTTGGTATGTTACACACTTTTGCAATTCTCTATGGGGACCGATAAATTGAGTTCTGCTGCGTAGTCGACATCAAATTGTGCCCGAGTTCAATGGCCAGTTCATGCTGACAGAACCCGCTTTCTAGGATAGCGTATTTGTTGTAGAAAGCAGCATCCACTATACATGCGACATGAATTTTTTTGATTTGTGGTAAAGAGAAGTTTTTTCTTCCATTAGATGTATCGGCTATTTTTTTCTGGAGAGCGCACAAAAAGCACGAAACCGGTCGATTGATGCTGTTATCTACAATGGAGCGTGATTATATTTCTTATTTATTATTCACCCTCATTCCAAACATTGATTAAGACCGAGAAGACTTCTACTGTGAGGGAAAGCTCTCTTTAATTTTTGTTTGTTCAGCATGGCCGATTATTTTTATAGCTGGTAAGAATTCTACATATAAATATCTATAAAATTGAATGTCGTTTTTATTTTGTTTGTCTCTTTCGTATGCAATATCCACAGTTTTTGACGATTTTTGTCGAAACAATTCTCTACTTCATCGCGGGTAACCCCGCCCATGTTTCGAATTTCTTGAACCAGGGACTGTCGAGATATTAATAAAAAACGCTTTCATAAACATGGAATTACGGAGAGGATTTTTTTTCTGAAACTTCATTTCTGAAAATTATATTAGGTTGCTTAAGAACGGAATTAAATCAAATGTGTTTATACAACAGAAGATTCAATTTATACGATTTAAATAATAAACAAATTGATACAAAATAAATTAAAAAAATGAACGTAATTATAATCTTGATTATGTTATATTAGCTACAGTCGCGGGATATAAGATTAACGGTATTAATATTGATATTATCATGATTCTTCTGTTTATCACAAATGTCAAATTTTAAGAATAAAATTTTTTACTGTTGGTGCTGCCATCTATTGGTTTAATATAGATCTAAAATCACAAATCACAATGATGAATGGCCACAATAAATTAAAAAAATGAACGAAATTATAATCTTGATTATATTATATTAGCTACAGTTGCAGGATATAAGATTAACGTTATTAATATTGATATTATCGTAATTCTTCTGATGTTTATCACAAAAGTCAAATTTTAAGATGAAAATATTTTACTGTTGGTGGTGCCATCTATTGGTTGAATAAAGATCTAAAATCACAATAATGAATGGTCACATTTTATTAATCAATAATAAGGAGTAAAATTGTTTGGGTTAAAAAGGCCTTTGCCAAAACGTTCATCTTTACATAAGTATACGAAAACGACCAGCAGGTATATGCTGAACCGGTTTACCACTAGTCTGATTCCAGTTTTAAATTACCCATGGCATAACTGTTTTATCGGTTCGAAATTCTGAATTCGGGTTTAGTCATGACTTTGATCTCAATAAGGTATTATGATCAGAATCTAGAGGTAGAGACCTTTCAGTCGATACCGCAATTTGTTGTTCTTCGTGCTGTAGTTTTCTTGACCAAAGGTGTTAAAATAAAAAGTAGCTCCAAATAAAATTGAATAAACTCTTCCATCATTAGAATCTTTTACTTTCAGTGCTGCCATCTTTTTTTCAAAGATAGAACTGAGCAATCAAAAATGTTTCCGAGTCTCAGGAGGGAAAGTAAGACCCGAATACGGTGGCCAGTGAGATCGCTAGCAATTTCCGGTGGGTTAGGTTCGTTGGATTTAATTTTTGTCGTCATCGTTTTGTGTATAGATGAAAGTTGACAGGACTGATTATGCCTATTTTGAGTTGTACGTAAAACCAAACATAGTTTTAGTTTCAGCACGTAGCGTGCAATAGATAGCGCTACCGATCGAAATCTCCCATTGTATGGGGACAGAATTTAATTAAATTTTAATTTTTAAACTGATTCAAATGTAAAAAGAGGCATTTCCTTTCGAGACTCGAGGTACTTCCGTACCAAATTTTGTAGCTGTGGTTCGTTTAATTTTTCAGCTACGACCTGCGAGACCAACAAATACACAAACATCTTTCATAATTATTATAGATATCTATTCTTATTGACTGATAAAAAGGTGACAAACATTTTCTCCTTATATCTGGCTTAATAGCTACAAACATATAATGTGTATATATTTTGTAATGAATTTGTGTTGATTTAATATTCACCTAAAACCTTGATAGTTTTAATTATTTTTTTACTAAATTACAAAAAATAAATATTGCAAGTTGTCACATGCTTTTGCAAATTATCGTGGAGCTTCTGACATAGGCATGCGGAACCCCCTGGTTGGGAAACACTGATATACTGTATATTTTTTCAGAGATGATGATTGGGAAGTTGTTTCGTATGACCTGACCCCTCCAATGTCGTCTTATTTACTGGCTTTTGTTGTAGGAGACATAACGCCCTATTCTGAATATAGACAAAAAGGAGTAAGTTGATTTGTAAGGTATATTTATATTTTGTTTATTTTTAAAGCATACATTAAGTGATATACTCCATTTGGAAATTTCTGCTTCCAAATGAAACGCTAGACGAATACAATGCATATTCTTTACTTATTTTATCACTATGGTTGAATCAGTTGATGCCAATCAAATCATAGTGTTTGTATTGTGAGATTGACCGAGATACAAGATCATAATCTTTTTCAAATATGGCTGACTAGAACGAATTGCCCGGTGTTGACTGGGTCCTAAATAAAACTGTTACAGAAGGTATTTACTCCGACCGTCCAAACAGATACCTTACACCTTCGGGTAGGTCGGACGGTTTGGATCGACAGCAAGTACTTAATATTGGCGGAATAGCAAAGTGGTGCATATGCATGGGAATTGTCTTCGGAAGACCTGAGTTCGATTACCTGCTCTGCCCAAGCTGTCTTCGTGTTCACGCGGAGTAGGGACACGTTAAATCTGTGGGCTCGAAAGTTCTCCCGAGAAGTTGGTGGTAGGGGAAGTAGGGTCGTTATGGATGTTGTCCACACAGGGTTCCGTTTTAAATTGGGTGGCACTGTCCCGGCTGTTCAAACAGATACCTTACACCTTAGGGTAGCGGGGCGCGGTAGCCCAGTGGTTAGCGTACGGGAATTGCACACGGTAAGCCCGGGTTCGATTCCCTCCGTTGCCGAAACTGCCGCCGTGTTCACGGGGGGAGTACGATCACGTTAAACATGTGGGTCCGTAAGTCCTTCCGAGAGGTTGGTGGTAGGGGAAGGAGGGTACGGTCCCTGTGGATGCCTTCCCCACTGGGTTCTGGTCTAAATTGGGTGGCTCTTCCCGGCCGTCCAAGCAGTTACCTTACACCTTTCTGGTAGGTCGGGCGGTCTGGGTCTCAACAACAACACCTTAGGGTAGGTTGGTCAGTCTCGATCGAAAAAAAGGAAAGAAGTTATTTATTTGAGACAATATGATTATTGCCGAATGGCTATATAGCCATATTATCTCAATAGAGCACAATAGGACAACCATATAGCCAATGGGACAACCATATATCACAATAGGACAGCCATATAGCAAATAGGATAACCATATAGCACAATAGGACAACTATATAGCATAATAGGGCAACCATATAGCACAATAGGAATTCTAAAATAAACACTACCTATATGCACAGGAATATAGCTTGTTCACAATGCCTGCCGTCAGCATTAATGCACATTTGACTTCGAGAAAGAATTTTACCGCGTATTTTGACAGGCGTTGCAGGTGTCACTGTGTTGCAGGCCCTAATGATATGATATTTTGACAGGTATTTATTGCTTTGTGTAATCGCGTTACGCACCTTTATAATACCGATTTCTACTCATTAGACAATGCTTTACAACTTTGTAATTGGCTTTTAGACTCTATCTCGCTTTGTTGTCAAATTTGTTACCCTAAATTTTTAAATTCTTCGCTAGAGGCACTGCAATCACATTTATTGGATCGGGCATGGTCACTTCACTTTACTATAGATAGACCTGACGTGCACACTCATAGACTATTCCATACAAGTATATTGGGGTGCATAAAAACTTTCCTAAGAACACTTACTGTATGTAAAATTCCCGTCGTTAAGCATATGGCGCTGAAGACTAAAGCATAGAATGACTACGTTGTTCCGGAATATTGTGTACGTTGTTCCATGGAATGACTAGCACTCAGTAAGCTACGTTGTTCCGATCAAGCAATACACACACACACACACACAAACACACACACACCACACACACACACAAAATATTAGATGATCACGTATATCACTTTAAAGATATGGAAATACTACAAATAATACTACAAATTCTCTTACAATTACAAAAAATTGCTTGTAAATTTTACATGCTATGAATACGTTTTATTTTGTTTCAGGTTCAGATTTGGAGTCGATCTGATATGGCGCAGTATGGGGAATACGCTTATCACATCACTTCTGACATTTTAGAATTCCTTTCTACTTATTTAGAAGTGCCATACCAAATGCCAAAGACAGGTAAGATTCAATCTTAATCTATAATAATAAAAAAGATGCTTGTCTGTCTGTTTGTTGGCCGCATAGCGAAAAATCTAAGCTATTCACAGCTATGAAATTTGGTGCAGAGGTACCTCGCCTCCCGAAAGGAAACGCGTTGTCAGGATTCTTTTTTTTCGAATTAGTTTAAAAGTTATGAATTAAATTGTTAAAACTCGCTCAATCCCAATACAGCGGGAATTTTGATTGATTTGCCATTTATTGCAAGTCACTAAACTATAACTATTATATGCACAGTTCAAACTAGAGTCTTGCATGGAGTCGATCCCCTTTACTTTTCAATTTGCCAGTCTATCCGCAAAAATAATTTTTAAAGCTCTACCTTATCATATGTTTTTTATGAAAGTAACTGCACAAATGTGTAAATGGGGGGTTTAAAACTGTAAACAGCAGAAAATTGCACATGTGAGCTAGTTATTTAATAAATACTGAATAGAATTTTAAAATACAATGCCATTGCTGGTATTCGCTGCGGGTTCGGGTCGATAATTTTTTGTGTTGTGGGTTTGTGTGTGGAGATTTTTTGTGTTGTGTTGGGTGGCCGGGCGATACTTTTCTTTGTTGCAGATGTGGGTCAGGTTAAACGGGACCCGAACAGGTAGGTCTCTATCCCAAACTGCTGCTAATGTAATAAAATTAAAATAACTCTTAAGAAGCAACATACAACGTAAAATAATAGTGTCAATCGGTTTCAAATGTAAGAGCTTCCTTCGCCACCAAGAAATAGACGGGTATATAACAAGTTTCTATAAAAACTTGCAAAAGTCTGATTATTTAAACTTTACTTTATAACCGGTATTGCCCGCAATTACCAGCAAGGATTCATTCAATATCAGCCCTGTCGTCTTTTAAAATATTTAATGGATGAACTTATTAAATTCCCGCTTTAAATTCCGGGCAACGTTAGGTACATTTTCAAGTATAGAAAAAGGCGAAAGCAGGGTGGTGCGGGCACCCGCAGTAGAGTACAATGCAGCTTTAATCCATGGTTTAATCCATCCATGTTTTAATCCAAATTTAATCTATCCTCTATGCAACTTTAATCTATGGAGTTTTAGGCCAACAGTCCACATTAAGGTAGTTCATTCTTCTGTAACTCACAATAAATCATTAAGGCTGATGGGTTCGAGTAGCGTCAAGGACACGAAATAGATAAAAACATAATCTCTTTAAATAGAAAGTACCAAAACATCAGAATTAGTAACATTAAAGATGGAATATAAAAAGATTGCAATTAAGCTATTCCAAAATGTAAATAAAATCCCGAATGAAGAGATTTGCCACCTCCTGGAGTATTACTTCCTTCTACATCATTGGAAGTTTAGAAAAAGACCTAGAACCTCCACCATTCTAAATAGCCAATAAATATAAATAAATTAATCAATTTTGAGTAATCAAATCTGATTATTGTAATTATTTCAAGCCCGTATCTAATTTTCTTAAATTCTAAGCCTAACCACAATTTTACTGATATTTAAAAACAATTTTATTTATCTACATTTCATGATTCACATCTAGCGATCCCCGTGAGAGAGAAAGACTTATATCCCACTTTAATCAATTTCGAACTCTGGATTGAGATGCTTGCCATCCCACTTCATCCATATTTGGAGCACGTGATATAATTTCAAAGTTGGAGCATAACTACATCTCGGAGATAAGCATTTTTGGCTAGGCGCTTTCTGAATTCATCCCACCTCGACGAGAAAAGTAGAATCGATCTACGTGTAAATGAGCCACAACTCTGACAAAAGTTTCAGTTGGTCAAAATTCCTCCTCTTATAATAAATCATGAAATCCTAATTACCTAGACACTCTCCAAATCGTGAGTGTTTAAATATTGCCGTGTAATTCTGTTTTCGATGTGAAAAGCTTCAAACAGTTGTTTTACAAAAGTTTTTGGGTACATTTAAGTAAAAGAAGTGGCCCTGTGTTTTAAATGGCTAGCATGAATTCAAAAATAAATAAAAAATTACATTACATTAAATATGCTCAACAATACCAGTTAAATTATTTTTTATAAATAACAAAACAAATGAAAATACACCCAATAAGTAAAATGCACTTTGTGCAAAGGATAAGGAAAACTTAAGCAATGTATATAAGCACAAATAATACAATAATGCAGCATGCAGCTGTTTCGAGGATAAGCTGGATCTTCTTCGTCAGTGCAAGAGAACCAACAAACCAGAAGTTCGAAAGCGGAATGGGCATAAATAGAAGAAACAGAGGGGGTTATATATCCAAGACCTGGATTAAGAGCTCATTTGAGAGAGCCAATCAGAAAGCAGAATGAAGAACAGTACAACCAATCCGACACGAGAAGTAACACCCAAGATGGAGTGCGTAAAACACAAACGGAATATCCCGACAAGAAAAATCAAGTCCGGACAAGAATAAATAAGACCCAATAAAATGAAAAATAGGTTAAAACGACTTATAAGCAGCCTTAGGCCTACGGCAGACTGGCAGAGGGTCTACAGACTAACAAGATTAGGTTACTTGGCTGTGAAGGTAGAGGCCTTCAGAGCACGGGGCTTCAAAATCTGCTACCGGTGCCAACAGTTCAATCACTCCTCGGAGAACTGCAGTATGCCACCTAAGTGCCTTAAGTGTGCTGAAGAACACTTCACACGGGACTGCCAGAGACCTAGATCTGAGAAGGCTACGTGTGCAAATTGCAATGGAGACCACCCAGCGAACTTCAGGCAATGCCCGAAGAACCCCTGGAACAGAGGAAAGGCACCGGGGTATGCCCCCCTCCCCAAAATCAGATACCCCCTTGGAGGCAAAAGGCCCTCGGATTAAACTCCCAGGCACCCCCTCAGGGCTCCTCGCACACTGTGCCACAGCAAAATAGATACCAATCTTCAGCACCCACCAGATCGGTGCAAGAGCAGGCCCCCAAACCTTCGTCTTCCAGAGAATTGACTCCGGAAGAAGTAAAACTACTATAGCCATTATAAAGAGAAAGGAAGCCGAAAAAGCCAGACAGGTAAGACAGGCGGAACTAGAAGCTAAAATTGTAAATCAATATGCTAAATCAAAAGAAGAAATCAAAACACGTGAAGCCAAAACTAAACGAGTCAGAGAGGAAGAGCTCGCGCAAACCCAGCTGTTAGAAAAAACGGTTGAAAAAAGGCAAAAAACTACTGAGGTCCAAAAGGATACTCACAAAAATGACCAAACTGCGGTTGAGGCTGATGATATGGAAGCTGAGACTGAACCTGCTGGTAAAACCAATGATGAAAAGATGGATGAAATCCTCAACCTCATCAGAGGGTTTATCACCATGTTCGATCTAGATGCAATAAAACACCTGTTGATGCAGTTCGCAGAGCTAATACAAAAAAAGAGTGATCCAATGCAAACGGTCTTTGAGGCTTTTAAATTAATCGCGGATTTAAAAAATAACAGTGAGAATCAAACCCGCCATGGCTAGGTCCCAAAAAGAAAGCTTTAAAATAATATTTTGGAATGCGAACGGCATATCTCCAAGAATAAATGAACTTAGGAGCTACGTAAATGAAAATGATGTAGATGCTCTGTTAATTCAGGAAACTAAAGTTAGAGAAAATAAAAAACTAAATATAGCAAACTATATTGGCTATCACAACCTAAGCTCAAATACAACTGCTAGAAACCCCCATGGAGGAACAGCAATATATATCAAAAGAAATATTCCCCACGAGGAAATAAACAACATAAATCTTCAAGGAGTAAAAAATACTAGCATAAAAATTAAAATAAATAATGTAAACCCATTTATCCTAACTTCAATATATGTCAAAAACATGAGTGGTATAAATGTAGCTGCGCAGCTGGAACTGCTTTTCTCGCGATATCCAAACACAATACTCGCGGGCGACTTCAATGCACACCACCGAGCGTGGGGCAGCAGGAGAGCCAACATACGCGGTACACAGATACACAGATTACTGAACACAACAAACACCAACATCATTGCACCGTCGAGACCAACCTGCTTCTCAGGTGCCAACGGCTCATTCATAGACTTTGTCCTAACGAGAAACATAGTACATAGTAGAATGGAGTAGAATGGAATAGAAACATAGTAGAATGGAGTACTGGACAAGCCAATAACTAAATTACTAGAATTTTTCTGGATGTGGAAGTCTTTAAAGAATTCAAGATCGACGTGCATTTTTGTATGATCCTTGCTGAAGAAAACTTAAAACGGTGGTGTCAAATTGATAGCAATGCTGAGCAATTGAAGGTTTATTAAATTTCTATTTTTCGACATCGTTTTCATGTTCCTTAATACGAAACTTTAAAACACGTTTAGTTTAAACAATATAAGAAAGACGACACTAACAAGATATACTATAAATGCCCCAACTATTACACATTTCTAAAGGATTTTTAAGATTAGAAATATAAGTTTATTAGAAGGTTTAAGCGCAATATTGAATTTGAATTTTTTAAGGATTTTAGCAATCTGCTGACTGATTTTTAGAAAAAATGGTAAAATGATAGTGTAATTGAAATCTTTTTCAGAAGTAAGTTTGGAGGAAGATTTAGAAAATTTTTGAATTGCACGATCAACAATGATGGGAGAGAAACCACGATCGACAGTAACAGCTTTTAAATAATTGATCTCAGAGTCCAGCAAATCCATAGTATAGAAAAAACGTGCAACGCACGGTGAACAAACGTATGATAGCAGCAATTTTTCGGTTAGGCAGATGGCAGGAATTTTTATGTGGAGGTAGAGACCGTAAAAGGTTTACGAAAGACCGTAGAGTTATATTCATCATCGTTGCGGATAGCCAAGACATCAAAAAACGCAAGACGATTGTTCCTTTTCATTTCATAAGTAAACCGAGGAAAGGGATCCAGCGTATATTTTCGGTCGCTAAAGATCGGCGAGATGCACCTTCCCTTGTTAAATTTCATGGCCGTACGACGCTTAGATTTTACACATACACAGGCCACCGGCCGTCAAAATAGTTGCTCAAGTCCTCAGGATGAGTCGGACGGTCTGGGTCTTCAACATACACAGGCCAGATAGGTCGGACGGTCTGGGTCTCAAACAAACAAACATACACAGGCCATGTTGGCACTTTTCGGGCGCGGTAGCCCGGTGGTTTGCGCGCTGGATTTGCACTCTGCCACAACTGCCGCAGTGTTCATGCGGAGTACGATCACGTTAAACATGTGGATCCGTAAGTCCTTCCGAGAGGTTGGTGGTAGGGGAAGGAGGGTGCGGTCCCTGTGGATACCTCCCCCACTGGGTTCCGGTCTAAATTGGGTGGCACTTCCCGGCCGTCCAAACGGTTACCTTACACCTTTCTGGTAGGTCGGACGGTCTCGGTCTCAACAACAACAACAACATACACAGGCCATGCCAACGGCCCTACTGTGCTGAAAACACCGGTTTTCGTTAGATCACCGAAGTCAAGCAGCATCGAGCGCGGTTAGTACTTGGGTGGGTGACCACCTGGGGAACACTGCGTGCTGTTGGCACATTCCGGGCGCGGTAGTCCGGCGAACTGGATTTGCACGCTGCCACAACTGCCGCCGTGTTCATGCGGAGTACGATCACGTTAAACATGTGGGTCCGTAAGTCCTTCCGAGAGGTTGGCGCTAGGGAAAGGAGGGTACGACCCCTGTGGATGCCTCCCCCACTGGATTCCGGTCTAAATTGGGTGGCACTTCTCGGCCGTCCAAACGGTTACCTTACACCTTTCTGGTAGGTCGGACGGTCTGGGTCTCAACAACAACAAGAACACACACATACACACATCTTTATTATAGATTATTATTTTTTAAAGATAGCTTCAAATATTAGTTATGTCCGGAGTTCTTCTCATTACTGCATAATACAATCACTATATTCAGCAAAAGATTTGTTGCTTTGTAGATTTAGTAGCTGTTCCAAGCTTTCTACATGCTGCTATGGAGAACTGGGGTTTAATTACTTTCGATGAACAAGCATTGCTGTACGACCCGGAAAGATCTTCCACAGAGGATCAAGTATTTGTAACCCTAGTTACAGCTCATGAGCTTGCGCATCAGGTATGTTTTTTATTTATTTTTTCATCGTATTACAAAAACAGTTTTGAATTGTTAATTATAAAATGTGGGAAAATCCCAAAGGAGAGATAACTCCATACATATCATTTTAGCCAGAGGTGATGAAAAATCCTCAGCAGATCATATATGCTAGCCTAGGAGCTAAAGCACCCAATCTCACATACCTAAATATCTAATCGGTAATGGGAACACAACCATTTACCTGGCTACTGATGGCCGGGATTGAGACCTATCGACACCTCCGCCAAAGCAAATAATGGTAAATTTCAAAGCGGAAATTAGCTGACAATAATATCAGTCCAACGTGTATCGTGAAATTGGCTGTCTTGTATCTACACTTAGTTACTCTAAATAAATCCTGCCGTAATTCATACACTCATTTGAATAACACTACATTCGTACAACAAATGAAAACTCTAAATTAGAGTACCTGATTCATATTTATTAAATTCACATATCAATAATATATATATATTACTTAATGTGCCTTCTTGGGCAATAATGTAATCATGTATTTGTAATTCGCAATCCTATCTCGATATTATTTAACTTTTCATTATTATTACATATCCAATCCATTTATTAAATTGTATTACTTTAGTGCTATTCACTCATATATCAACATCAATTATAAAAATAATTATATTAATTTTCTTTGAGTTTTTATTAAATTACAGGTTAACTATTATATTTAAAACCAATGCAAACTCTGGATTATTTTACACTACCAAATCACATATTGTAATTATACATATTTTCAATTATATTATATACGTATTTCCTTTTTTTTACATTATTCACATACTCACAAAAACTTTGTCTTGAATTACATTGCCTGTTAAGTCCCTTTGTAGGGAGAGTACTTAGTGAGATTCAGCAATTCAGTCGTTGCTACCATGGGCTCTTGTAATTGTCCCCAAATGTATCAACGTTTGACTGCAACGGCATTCTCCATCGTCTGTCCGATTGTGAGGTCGTCTGCACCCATGGGAATTCAGGTATCAGCTAGTGGTTATTCGTCTACTTCCACTCTGCAGTAGACCTGTGGTTGCTAGCTCTTTTCTGCTCTTTATTATATGAGGTGATTCCATCCTATTTCAAAAGCAATGTTTCGAGCACCCGCAAAGAAGGGATAAGGCATTCCCATCCTTTAGGGACGGCAAACTGCTATGATTATCCGCATTGTCTCTGACTTCCACATATCGTAGGGCCTCTTCACCATTTTATGCACTTTCTTTTGCCGCTCTTCATCTGCGATCATCTGGCTAAATCCAATTCGTAACTTCGCATCTTCTTGAATTTATTAATATCCGAATCGATCTTAGTTCAAATATGTAGTTATTTGATTTATGTCATTCAGTCGAATCTTGCACTTCAACAGCAAAGGCATGTATTTCGGCTTGAGCCAGTGGCTCGAGAGCCACCACTTTCAAGTGTTCAGCAGATAGGGACAGCCACCACTCAACAGCCACCACTCTCCGGTGTCCAGCAGATAGGGAAAAGTCATTTCTCTCCTCTGTGTCCAGCAGATAGAATGTCGTTGTCGAGCTCACCTTCTCCGTTGCTAGGGTCAGAGGTTGCATTTGTTTGGCTCTCTGCGTCTCTGTCCGCTCTTTCTTCCTTGAGAGCCTAGAATGTTCTAGCACTTTCTTTTCGAAGGGGTATCGTGAAGGGGAAAATGCGATACTTGCCGTATATGTAACATTGGAGCTCTTGCTCGCAGAAAAATATGCTGATAAATTCTTTTATCACGACATAAAATGGCAATTATTTGGTATATTATACAGATGTTTAAACTATTTACTATAATATTATTTGTTGTGCCAGACTTTTAAAGTTTGGTTGTAACTTGTCGGAGCAGTATGAAGCAGCTCCACAAGATGTTTGTAAATTGTGCACTGTGTTGAGATTTGATGAATGTAACCGACGAGTACAAAAGCATTAATAGTCTGTTTTGAAAATATTGTAATCACAAAACAAGCAACTTTTATTAAGATACCATATTTTGATTCTGGAAGAAGATTCCAGATTTTTGTTGGAGATGCAGACATTTGCTTTATTTTAAGAGCTTGATTTTCCAGCAATTCTATTTTTACAGCAACTGTTTCAGGATTCACAATATCTTCTCAAGATGTCATTGCGTATATAGCGAGAAGAAACTCATGTAGTATACGATACGCTTATAGGCCAGAGATTGCTTAACTGTAATCAAGCATTCAGTGATTCGTATCCTGCCTTGTAATAGAAGAAGGATGTATTTCAAGATACACTGTTTTGTCTTCATAAGGCTGCTTGGGCTTTCTTTTAATGGGTTAATATTATGATAGTTTCGTAGAAGACGTTTCTAAGAGAATGAAAATATAATGTATGTTAAACAATAACATTTCTTATAATAAATAAAATTGCTGATTGTAAGAAAATAGCTTACAAAACTTCTTTGACAAAAATAGGCATATGTCAGTTAGTTGACGACAATTGTTTCGAGGACGTTACAAGCCCCCTTCTTCAGGCCAAAAGAGCATTATGCGCCCTTAATAACAGCCAAGAATAAACTGCCTAAAACTGCTGATTGTAAGAAAATAATTTACAAAACTTAAAACTTCCATGAAGAAAGTAGACATATGTTATCGGTTGTTAAGGGAGCATACAGAAAAATGTGACTTATAACGCCCTCCGAATAATTGTCGTTACTTAACTAACATATACCTGACTTCTTCAATGAAGTTTTGTAGATTATAACGGCTCTTGTTACGTGAAAACGCTGCACTTTAATTTACGTCACTTTGCAGAAACAAGTAAGCCCTTATATTTCAAACACATTTCTCACAGTTGATATAATAAAACGACGTAAGTGAGAAATAGGCTACTTTTTCTTTGATATTTTCTCACAGTTGATATAGCAATATGACGTAAGAATTGCGCTACCTTTTGTAGATAAATTTCGTCGCAGTTGACATGGAGAAATGCCGTAAGTGTAAAAACTTTCATAAATTATGTAAGAAATGTAATCAAACTCAGAGGCGTGCAAAGATGTTATTATTTAGACCTGTATTTCACTAAAATATAAAAAAATATTGTAATTTTCCTTGGCATTGGTGAATTTGACAACTTCTTTCTTAGAATGATGTTTCTCAAGGCCGTTCTCTTATGTCTGTTTAATGACGTTACGAGAAGAGTAGATGAACTGTGCAATACATAACTATGACGTTTGGTGTGGTTTTAACTTGTAACATTAAGTGTTCAATTAATATACATTTTATTTTATATTTTGAAATATAATGTATATTTAATATCGACAATTCGATTTACTTTAGTACGGACGCGAGTCGCATTGAAAATATTAAAGAATTGCAAGTGGTTCGCAAGCCAAAAGCTATGTCTGATATGACCAAAAATAAACGTGTTTTGATGTATTCTGGCGATATATCATTCTTGTTTTGTAGAAATAACGGTAATCAGTGGTGAACTACCTAAATTTCAACAACCGGTATTCTACACTGTAAAGTATGCACCTAGCTGTCCTGTAGGATAAGAAACCCAGCTGTTTTTTTAAGAAGCAGAAAGTTTTCTTGTGGTAAATCTTCTTTTTTGGTAGAAGCTTTTAACTTTCGGATTCGACTGGATTGGAATATTTTTGCAGTGTACTTGTCTCTTTATGCGGTAGTGCTACTAGTATGGGAGGATTTTTGTAATGCGAAGAATATAGCCTAAATGTTTAATGACAGAAACGTAATTTTCCGTTTTTTCTTTGACAAGATAACAATCTCTAAAAATTAAAATGAAAAAATCAATAAATAAAATAAAATTAAAAATAAAATAAAATAAAATAAAATTAAAAATAAAATAAAATTAAATTAAAGTAAAATAAAATAAAATTAAATTAAAAATAAAAAAAAATAAAATGAAATTAAATTAAAAATAAAATAAAATAAAATGTATAGGGTAAACAATTTGCTTACAAAGTATGAAATGTTAATATCTTAGGTTGAACCTAATTTTATGTTCTCTTTTCTTATATTTCAGTGGTTTGGTAACCTCGTTACACCTGCTTGGTGGGACAATTTATGGCTTAACGAAGGATTTGCAACTTATTATGAATACTACTGTGTGAATGATTTAAGACCGGAATGGAACATAGTAAGTTTTTATTAAAACACCGTTGAATTTATTGGGTGTTATAAGTTTATTTTGCCCGGATTTACATATTAAATACGTTTTATAGTAAAAGAGTAAAGCAAAATGTTACAAAACATAGCAAACAGTGACATAAAGAGAATCATGCATATATATCACTGATACAATTATTATGTAGTCATATATGTGTAATAGAAGAGGATGTATTAATAACAATTGCAGAGTTCTGAAGATAAGTGCTTGCAATTCCGTTCCATTGAACTCAACTAGGAAAGCATCGGCTAGATTTTCAACCCTGTATTTTCGTACTGGTCATTTGGTGATCTCCCAATTGAATTATTGAGACGTATAGCTCTTATCGTCAAAGTGGACTCTGCATACTGGGCAATAAATATTGACATTCTGTATGTCTCTGAGATTAAACCGAATAACATTTATGTTGTTTGGTCTGCTGAATTAAAAAATGGACGTTGAAACAGCAGATTAGCTCTACTTCTTGTATCATCAATAAAATAAGTTTTATCACATTTGCATATAAATACCATTTTATAATCCTCATAGCGCTGGAAGAGGGGTTCTACAAACAGTGCAAACCATTCATTCCCAGGACCCTCCCCCCTCATATCATGAAAACTAGGGCTAATCCGCGATTTTTAACCTCATATTTGTGACCAGCATTTTCAAATTAATGAACAAAAAGCTACCTTTGTGTCAGAGACGTTTTGGCTGATGTCCTGTGTAATCTTATGCCGTATTGCCCAGAGTAGAACTTGATCTATTATCTTTTAACTTTGTTACATGTTCTCTAATATCTGAGCTATTTGGATTTTGTGAGGAAAAACGTCTGTTTTATTTTTTTCAAATTTGGTACCGAAGCTTATAGGTGTCCTCAACGAACCTAAATATTTTCAAGCCTTTGATTTTAATTTTTGCTATTATGTTTTTAAACCATCAGGAGGAACAGCAACGTTCAGGTCCTAGTAAAAAAGTTTTAAAATGACTCGAACCTGCGTTCCATCGTTGTGTAGACATTTGCTCCACCAAATGTGTTATCCGGGCAATATGATGACGATATCTTCCTGACATCAAAATATCAAAATTACAAAAAGCACGAAGCGACCGTGGGACAATTTTTCTCAATGTTCCTTAAATTTTTACCCGAGGATGAGAGCCATAAATTAGTGCCATCGAAATAAGTATAGAAATAACGTCATTACACAAACGTATCTGAAAAGTGTTTTCTGTTAAAAAGTATCTAATGAAATATTAAATTTCTGAATGAAGTAGATGTTATTTGCATGGATTTGTTATAAACGTGTTCTAAAGCAGTTAACAATTTCATGCAAATCATATTTAGCAATGCAGAGTTTCCAAATAATTTGACTCGTTTTTATATTTGTTAAAATAGTTTTTCAGTATTTTATATTTTAACAACAGTAAACAGTCTTTTCGTAAAAATCGATTTATACGTAAATATGCAATGTCGATTATTTCAATTAAAAATTATATACTTCAAAATTATATGATATTTTGGTTACTTTCGATTTCTACTTCATCTTTGTAGATCATTCCCATGGAAATGACAGGAAACGAGTTAGAAAGAAATAAAGAAGTTGTAATAATTAATTTATTTTGAAACTTATGCTTTAATAGTCTTTTAGATTTCTGTTTCATCTTTGAAGATCCTTCCCATGTAGATGACAGGAATTGTGTTAGACAAAAATAAAGAAGTTTGTAATATACGCTATAACAAAAAAATCGACGCACCCAGAAGGAGTTGTCCCTGGAGTTGTCCTTGGAGGGAATTGTAATGAAATTTCGTATGCAAAGACATTTTGAGCGAACATACAAATGAATAAAATTTGGCTTCCAATGAATAAATAGTGGGAGCTCCAGCGCATCGGAACTGCGCATTCAGCAGGTGTATATCTGAGCAGGTGTATATCTGCAGGTGGGTATGGTCTGGGGTGCCATCTTCTTTGATTGCCCTTTAGTAGTCATTTCTGGCACACTGACAGCACGGCGGTACGTAGACAACATTCTACAACACAATTTGCGATCCCCTGGACTTACTTTTCAACAAGATAATGCCCGGCCGCACACGGCACGTGTTGCTATGAATTTCTTCAAGCTTGCCCAACACTTCTTTGGCCAGCTAGGTCTCCTAATCTCTCTCCCATAGAGCACAGTTGGGACGTTATGGGAAGGCGATTGCAACCATCTCGGAATGTTGACGATTTAGCCAGACAGTTGGAGACAATTTGGCAAGACCTTCCGCAGGATACCATCCGTGAACTTTATCAGTCTATGCCACGCCGGGTGACATCTTGCATCCAGGCTAGAGGTGGACCAACGCCTTATTGACTTCCTCCCTTTGTATACGGTCAAACTCTAAATCATTAAATTGTTCTGAAATTTTAATCGTTTCTTTTCCTATGTATGTTCTTCACATCCACTAATTTTTATCACAATCGGCCAACTACTTCTTGGTGCGTCGATTTCTTTGTTATAGAGTGTATAATTATTGATTGATGAATATATTTTGTAACATATGCCAAAAGTTAATACTAGTGTTAATTTTACCGTGAAGTAGTTTATAAAACATTCTGTTATAAGTCCTTTTACAAATGAGCAGCTCTGTTGGAAGAGGGCTTAACTAGAGTTGAAGTCTACTTAGATAGGTCTACTTACGGGTCACCGAGGCTGTGACGCTGGACCCTTCATATTTAGAATTTCAAATTCTACTACGAAGGCCAGGAATTGTAAAAACAAAATAACTGAGAATATAATAGATATGTCGGAAAATAAGCAAAATTTGTGTTTTGCTAAGCTGTTTAGAAATTCTCGTTATAGTATTATATTTATTTACATACTATTTGAGAGATAGAGGGAAAGGGAAGGAAAGAGTGTAGAAAGAGAGTGGGAGATGGGGGAGGAGGAGAAAAGGGAGCGAAAGAGAGACAGATAGAGATAGAGAGAGAGCAAGAGAGCACGCATTTATACTCATGGAAGCGGGAGTGCGATTCCAGGGTAAATATAATAATAATAATAATAATAATTATTATTATTATTATTATCATTGTTATTATTATTATTATTATATTATTATTGGTAATAAACTTTTTTTATTGGTGGCGAAAATGTTGTTATACTATTGTTTTTGGAAATTTTTTCCCTAGAAACATCAATTTTTGAGGATCTTCCAGAGATAGATCTGCGATGATAATTGATGTGAATTCTGCATAAAATTCCGGAGAGGATTGGGTGTTGACTAAGCATTTCCACTTCCAAATCTTTTTCTATTTCCTGTTCAAAAATTGTCATTTTGCTTGAAACATCTATTTCCCAAGTTTAGCTATAGATAGAGCTTGGATAATGACAGATTTGGATTCAGCATCATATTGCAAAGAAGGAGGGATAAAGGGACTCGCGGAGGGTTTCGACTCCGGTTCTGGAGATGTTACTTCCGATTAAAAAATGTACATTTTTCTTGAAACATCTATTTCTCGGGGTTTATTATAGATATAGCTTAGATGATAACTGATACGGATGATTCAGCATCAAATTCTAGAAGATAATAAGATGGGAATTCTAAGGATTTCCACTTCTGATTTTAAAAAAAATTCTTGAGACATCCATTTCCCAAGATTGGCTACAGATATTGATTACGACTGATATGAATTTAGCATTACTTTCCGGGATAGGTAGGGGGTGGGGCTATTAAAGATTTCCATTTCCGTTTTGTTTCACTTTTCGGTTCAAAAAGTTTCCTTGAAGCATCCATTTCTCATAATTACCTATAGATAGTGCTTAGAAGACGTTTGATATGGATTCAGCATAAAATTTTAGAGGGAGTAAGAAAGGGGTTCACTAAGAATTTCTATTTCCGGTTCTGGAGATATCACTTCTGAATTTTGCGAAAATTCGTATGGTTGTACGAAATAAGTATCCAAAAGGAAAAAACAATGCTAAATATTTCCGTCAAAAATAGTGTACGCTCCATTTGTCGCCACGTGAAGGATATATATATATATATATATATATATATATATATATGTATATATATGTATATATATATTCCTTCATATATTTCTTGTTGCTATTATTATTATTATTATTATTATCTATTTCAGACTTATCATTTTCTTCGGTCTATATACGAAGTTATGGAAACTGATAGTTTGGCATCTACAAGAGCTATGGGAGCCTCTGTATCTGCATACGATGTTTTAGAGTACTTTGATGAAATATCTTATCTAAAAGTAGGTAAACATTTGATAACAAAATGCATATCAATCATTATATATACAATAAAACAAGTAAAAAATAAAAAACGAAGTAAATAATATATGATTATTTAGTAAAAATTAGATATATCATTTGTTTGGCATATTTTGAAAATAGAGCAATGTTATGAAATGATTTTATGATCTTCTTGCACCGACTTCTCTGTAGACACTGACAAATGCACTAAGACACTAAGTCTTATATTAGTGTTATACTAGGTCTACACTAAGTCTTATAATAGGAACAGTTTCTTATTGAAATATATTTATCGGACATATTTTGCGTCGAAGATGCAAATATTAAAGAATAATTAATATTTGATAAAAGATTTACGTTAGAGATAAATAAGTGCACACGTTTCTATATTTAGAAGCTAAGTGACATTTAAATCAGGGCAGTTTCTATATTGACAAATATGATGCAAGAAATGTAAACGTTGAGGAGAATTAAACAGGTGTTGCCAAATGGATCGCTTTTCTGTAGAAGCTGTTTAGACCTTGTGAATGGGAACAGTCCATTATTATTCGTTTTCTTTGCTCAGAGCTGTTCGTACTAAGTTCATTTTTATAGCGTGAACGTGAAAAACTCTTTTGGAGTTGCTGGAGTTTTATCCTATGGCTAAATTATGCAGGTTCAGGGACCCCACATGGATATTGCGTAAAAAAGATCTTCACTGCAATATTCTAGATATTGGCAGTAGAGTCTCCTTTACGATTTTTAAAAATTATTTTTGTGCATGTGGATCTCACCCAGTCACTTTTCATGTAGTAATGCTTCAAATGAGCGGATTGAAAGAGTATATGCCAATTTTTTTTTATATTATCCTTTTCAGGGCAGTGCTATTGTTCATATGCTTAATCATTTCCTTGGTGAAAGAAATTTTCGAAAAGGCTTGAAAGTAAGTAACATTTTATCTATGTTTCAATATTTTACATTTCGTGTATTATGAATTAGCTGTTAAGCCTATCGAATGGCAAGTGTGTGTAATGTTGCCAAGTATAGTCGCTGTTATTTTACGCTGTAATTTAATTTTGCCTCGCCCAGCTGTTTTGCCTAGTTTTTTGTATTAGATTTTATTAATTTGTGAAAATTTATATAATAATTTATAAATTTTTATTCATTTTTATATGCATTTATTTGTATTTTCTACATCATATTGGAAATTTGAAATATTATAATATTTTTCAAAGAAGATCTTGCCAAGCATGTAACTATAACACTTATATTCCACTTTACAGAATTATCTCTGGAAATATTCTTACAAAAATGCCAAAGAAAACGACTTATGGCAGAACTTGAATCTGGTAAGTAAACTGTTTTATCACAAATTACCTTAAAAATATTTCATTTTCCACACCGTACGTTTTTCAGATGTGGCATCTTTTTTCAGTGGAACAAAAATGAGCTCGGAGTTAAACAAATTATGAAAACATGGACGGATCAGGCAGGGTATCCTGTGGTGACGCTGGATAGAAACTACAGCAACCGATCAGCTACCGTGACGCAAAAAGCGTTTAAATTAGATGTTGATGAGTCTGAAGCACTCGCTCTTGAAGACAATTTATCTGTTACTGGAACGACTGGAAAAGATAAAAGGTGATTCTTTTGAATGGAAATAAAGAGATATTAGTCTGTCTCTTGTTACCAGAAATTGAAGCGAAGCAGGGTATCTAGTTACATGTTTAATAACTGACACGTTTATTTCATGAAAGTGGTAAAAGGCTCAAACATATACAAAATATGAAATATTAAATATTAATGTACAAGACAGCCTAGTTACTTGTACAACTGTACAACTTATACCAAACAAATTAGTTTTTCTCCATTATCTGATCTTTGACCTAAGATATTTCAGTACATAGATCGAAATTTAAAATTCAAGATTCTTGAACCTAAAACATGATTAGTTAAAGCTATATACAAAATTTTAATAAAATAGGTTGAGTTTTACTATGTAAACGAAACTTTCAGACTATGTAAACGATTTTACTATGTAAACGAAGCAATCAGATTTGGACGGTATCAGAAAAGCTACGCTCTGAATTCGTTTTGCTTCAGTGAAAAATTCACTCAAACTGCTGTTAAAAGAATTTGAAAGTAAAAAGATACTTTATTAGCAACAGCATAAATAGTTGAATAAAATTATTAACAGGCTTTACAGCTTTCTTGGTGAGGTTGACTGAGTAATTTTCCTTCTTTCTGTAGTGACTTCAGTCACTACAGAAAAATTTTAATTACTCATGTTATTAATTTATATGTAATTAATCCTTTTTCCTGATGTAGTTTATGATTTTTTCCGTGACTGGTTCATTTCTATTATTTAACTGTTCTGTTCCTTCTTTCTTGATTCAGTAACTAATTTATTCTCGTAGGGGTTTTATTTCCTTAATTTTTTACTTGTAGGTTTTCTCCTTGTAGTTCATGATAATTTATTTAGTTTCTGCAATTTATGATTTCCCTATTTTGGATTTTCAATTCCCTTCTATGATGAAGGAAGCTATTTGGTGCTTTCATTTTAATTTCGTTAGGTGATACTAAATTTTAAAGTTTTGTATATTATTAATTAATTGCAGTGTTTTAAGCGAACTTTTTGCAATTTTTGCTGTTTTTTCACCTTGCTTTATACTACCTTGATTTTTTCCATTAAAAAATTAATTTTTCGTATTGACAACGCATATCTTTCCGAATAAAGTGATCATTATTCCATTGATAGAAATTTTTCTACATTTGATTTAGTGGCGTTTCATTTTTTCTGACGGAAAATACTTTCTATTTGCTTTTGAAATGGGTTGTGATATTTTGACCAAATGCTCATCGATTCCCAGAGCTTCCTAAACTATCCATGTGTCTAGGTGGAGTACGGGCACGTTAAATCTGTGGGACCGAAAGTCCTTTCGAGGGGTTGGTGGTAGGGAAGGAGGGTACGGTCCATGTGGATGTTATCCCACTGATTCTGGTCTAAATTGGGTGACACTATCCCGGGCGTCCAAATAGATACCTTATACTCTTCAGTAGGTCGAACGGTTTGGGTCAAAAGAAAGAAGGAAGTGAAGTAGTTTTACTTTCTGATAAAAAATAGATATTGCAATCCTATAGTTACTAAATTTAAATATATTCTGGCAGTAAAAAATAATTTCATACATTTATTATTGCATACTAGTATTAAAAGCCTGTCAAAGGCAGGGAAACTCTCATTTAAAAAAAAATGGGGTTGCAATAAAATTTTAATATTCATTTTGTTATACGATGCATGGCGCTTAGCTTCGAAAACAGACGTTTTAAATGAAAATTTTGTACAGATTTTTAAACAGATTCTGTCCTGTGGCAAATACTATAAGTATGCTTTCTAGGTCATCCAGGGTATCTGGCGGGTTTGAAAATATCTAAAAAACATTTTCTCTCATCAGCTGGGGGAAAATAAACAAAAAATCGCCATAGCTAAGTTCTGTTCCGTGGTAGATACTAAGGTAAATACTCTTTACCCTTCATGCTATAAGTGTACAATGTTTCAGCTTTCTTGGTCACCATCTGAAGGGCCTAGAGTGACTTTTCGAAACCCCACATTTTCTATGTCCTCGGGGCGAAATTGAAAATGAGCTCCGTTAAAATCTGTGCCGTTGTCGATACCTCTTATGGAGGGGGGTGTAAACGGAAATCCCGCTATGTTAGGTTTTGTTCTGCGGTTGTTCTGCTATTACGCGTATGCAAGGGTGTTACGGTTAATAATGAAATTGATTGATGACATTAAAAGATCGTTTGGTGAAGAAGTTTCAATGTATGATTGCAATTACTTTCAAAACAATAATTTCCAATGGGGGCGAAATATTCTCCAAGTTTGTAACCAGCTAATTTATTTCCAAGAAAAATAACGCTTTGTGAAATGACCCACCATCCAAGCGTTTTTCCTTGGCAATGCCCAACCCTCTATCCATTTAAATCATTTCATTACCATGTCAACACAGTTTAAATACATTATTTTTTAAAAAACAAACACTAAGTAGATTGATGCTAGGGTGCGACAGGTCAGTGGTTAGCGCGCGGGGATTGCACTCGGGCGACCCGAGTTCGATTCCCGTCTCTGCCTAAACTGTCGCCATGTTCACGCGGAATACGATTACGTTAAACATGTGGGTCCGTAAGTCCTTCCGAGAGGTTGGTGGTAGGGGAGGATGGTAGGTCCCTTTGAATGCCTCTCCCACTGGGTTCCGGTCTAAATTGGGTGTCACTTCCCGGCCTGTTTAAACAGATACCCTCCGCTAGGTTGGACTGTTTGGGTTGAAGTAGATTGATGCTGAAATAAGACATATTGACCTTATACGTTTTCTTTTATCAAGTACGGATGGCCGCATAATGTACACATCATTTCATTCTAAAAATTTGAACACATTTCCTTCTTTTACTTTGCTGTGCGAATGTAAGTTCTTTGGTTATTTGTAGTAGACGCATTGTGTCATATTTATAGAATATCCTGTGTCACATTTATGGAATATCCTGTGTCACATGTATGGAATATCCTGTGTCACATTTATAAAATGTCGTGTATCACTTTTATGAAATACCCTGTGTCACATTTATGGACTATCTTACGTAATATTCATTGAATATCCGGGGTTACATTTATAGTATACACTATATGATCAAAAGTGTCCGGAGACTTTGGATGTTAGAATGTTTTTCGAACTTCTAAACAAATACTTGGCGAAGTGTTCTGTAATTTTGACGATGTAAAGAACATGCTTGAACGCACATTTTCCAGTAAAGTTTCGGTGACTTGTGCATATAGGGGACCACAAAGATATTGAAAAAGAGGAAAAATATATTTGATCACACTGTATCATAAAAAGCTAGAAATGATTTGTAACTTTCACAAAATAGTTAACTAGGTTTGTTCAATGTGTATAAGCATTTTTATAAAACAAAAACGTATATTCATGAAGATATAAACGTTTCTTTAAAAAAAAATTGTTACATGTTTTTTGCTTACAATATCCATAGGTTTGAATCAAATTTCACGAAACTTACAGAAAATTTGTCAACGTCCAAGAAAAACATTATACTTCAATTGAAAATTAAAACATTGAATATACGATGAGATATAAGCATTTGAAGAAACTAAGTTTTACTGCGCAGGCGCGAAACATAGCAATAGTTTTCTTTCATGATTTTGTGGTGAATATTGTAGGGCAACTTCTATGAAAAATCTATTGGAATATTGTGAAAATTCACAAAGATATCGACGATATAGTGATCAGTTTTTCTCTGACACCCTGAAAGTACCTGAATGATAAGAGGGTTCCACAAATTGACATTTTACAAATTTATCGGACACCCCTGCTCTGAAAATGAACTAGTTCAATTTTATGCAAATAATGATCACCACGTACAGGGGTGTCCGGAGACTTTTAATCATTATTTGCATAAAATTGGTCTAGTTCATTTTCAGAACAGGGGGTGTCCTTTGAATTTATAAAATGTCAATTTGTGGAAACTCCCGTATCATCCAGGTGTTTTCAGAGAGTCAGAGAAAAACTGATCACAATATCGTCGATATCTTTGTAAATTTTCAAGATATTCCAGTGGATTTTTTTTATAAAAGTTGCCACTACAAAATCATGAAAGAAAACTATTGCTATGTTTCGCGCCTGCGCAGTAAAAACTTAGTTTCTTCAAATGCTTATATCTCATTGTATATTCAATGCTTTAATTTTCAATTGAAGTATAATATTTTTCTTGGTCGTTGACAAATGTTCTGTAAGTTTCGTGAAATTTGATTGAAACCTATGGATATTGTAAGCAAAAAACTTGTAACAAAGTTTTTTTTTTAAAGAAACGTTTATATCTTCATGAATATACGTTTTTGTTTTACGAAAAGGCTTATATACATTGAACAAAGCTTGTTAACTATTTTGAGAAAGTTACAAATCATTTCCAGCTCTTTATGATACAGGGTGTTCAACTATATTTCCCCCCTTTTCAATATTTTGGTGGTCTCCTAAATGCACAAGTCACGGAAACATTACTGGAAAGTGTGCGTTCAAGCATATTCTTCGCATCGTTAAAGTTATAAAACACTTCGCCAAGTATTTGTTTAGAAATTCCAAAAACATTCTAACATCCAAAGTGTCCGGATACTTTTGATCATGTAGAGTATCTTGTGTCACATTTATGGGATATCTTGTGTCCCATTTATGGAATATCCAGTTTCTTGGCTACATTTTAATTGAATACGCATTTATGGAATATCCTCTGTCACATTTATGGAATAGCTAGTATCTCTGTTACATTTCCGTTGAAAACTTATTTATGGAATATCCAGCATTAGAAACATTTAACGGATATCCATTTTTTTTAGAACTTTACAACATAGTTGAAAAGTGTTTATGACTTTGTTTATTCATTCTGTCTGTCCGTTTTCATGATAACTGCCGTAAAAATGACTTTAATCAAAATGAAATTTTAATATGTTGTTGAGACGGTCTGTGGGACATATGGGAATATAAATGAATAATATCACCCAATTAGTTTTGAATTGAATACGGGTTGAAAAAATGAAATACATTGAACCCTATAGGACTTTATTTTTAAAACATTTTTTAAGTTAAGTTAAAATTCACAGATTGTTTCGAAAATTTTAGAAAACATTCAAATTACTCCATAAAAAATATATAAAAAATTTCAGCAGAATATGTTCAGTAGTTTTTAAATAAAAATTAAAATAATAATGACACCCATATAATATGAAGAGACATCCATCTTGTATCCAAATAGTGGTTTTTAAAGTTCTTTTTAACTTATGTTTAGTGTTGCATCCGTCCTAAACCCGCTTTATTTATTATTTTTTTCTGTGCATCTATATATATTGCGCCAACGCAATTACAATATTTTTGAATTTAAATGATCATCAAACTTTGATTATTTCTAAGTCTCTTACGTATGGAGAATGTAAACACATCAAGCTGTAATATGAGTTGTATAAGAATTGCTGAATTTCTTTAACGCAGAATTATTTAGCTCTGGAGTCTGCAACATAGCTGATATGAATGAAACATTTAATGATTTTACATAGAGAAGCAGACAATTCTACAGTATCGACTTTTCCGCTGAAGTTTTAAGCATGGAGTTAGAAAGTACTTTTACCTCCATGGTTTTAAGTTTTTAAGTAAAATAAATTATTGTAGTATTATGATAATTTTAAAAATATTGCCGCTGAATCGAAAGGAATGGAAAAAAGTTTAGGAATGAAATATTCACGGCTTTTATATAGAGAGCCCAGCGATTTATATTTTGATGACGTTATTTGAATAAAGTTCATTTGTTTTTAATGACGTTTTCAAATATAATAAATTATTGTAGTAGTGCGATAATTTTAAAAATATCACCGCTGAATGCATCGCGTTTTAGAGATGATTAAATAAATTGCATTGTAGTTGGAAAGTATTTCATAATCAATGCTTTATGCATGATTGATCTTTCTTGTTTACTTCAATTTAGTTGTAGATGTGTGGTATTTGTGCACAAAAAACACCAGCCTCCAAATGACATGGGGGGGGGGGGTCATAATTTTTCTAAACTAAAAATATTTCTATTTGACCTATACCTTTGATTAATTTTCAATTCTTTAATATAGTGCTCCTCAAGGCGTTAAATGGTTGTAAAGCCCTTTATAATGCTGTATCAATTTTTTAATACTTTACAACATAGTTGAAAAGTGTTTATGACTTTGTTCATTCTGTTTGTCTGTCTGTCTGTCCGTTCGCACGATAACTGCCGTAAAAATGACTTTATCAAAATGAAATTTTGTATGTTGTTCAGACGGTCTGTGAGACATATGGGAATGTAAATGAATAATATCACCCAATTAGTTTTGGATTGAATCCGGGTTGAAAAAATGAAATACATTGAACCCCATGGGACCTAATTATTAAAACATTTTTTAAGTGAAGTTAAAATTCACAAATTGCTTCGAAAATTTTAAGAAATATCCAAATTATCATATAAAATATATAAAAAAATTTCAGCAGAATATGTTCGGTAGTTTTTCAAATAAAAATTAAAGTAATAATGACACCTATATTATGTGAAGAGGTCACATAACCCACTTTAAAATTAAATATGCCATTCATCTTGTGCCAAAATCGTAACTTTTAAAGTTTTTTAAATTTATATTTAGTGTTGCATCCGTCCTGAAACCGCTTTATTTTTGCGCTTTTTCTGTGCATCCATTTTCTGCGCCAACGTAGTTACAATATTTTTAATTTAAATGATTATCAAACTTTGATTATTTTTGAAATGAAGCCTAACTTTAATAAATGTAAAATGTAAACAAGTAATTGTAAGATGAGTTGTATAAGAATTGCTGAATTTTTTTCAGGCAAAATTATTTAACTCTGGAGTCTGGAATAAAAGTGTATGAATGAAATGCTTACTGCTTTTAAATAGAGAGCCAGATGATTTTTATTTCGATGACGTCATTTGAATAAAGTTTAAATGAAGTTTTAAGCATGGAGTTAGAATGTACTTTTACCTAGATGGTTTTAGTTTTCCAAGTGAAATAAATTATTGCAGTTCTGTGCTAATTAAAATAATATCGCTGCTGAATGTATTGTATTTTAGAGATGTTTAAATAAACTTACAGTTAGATAGCGTTTTATAATCAATGCTTTATGCATGATTGGCCTTTCTTGAATTTATATTTATATTCTATATTCTATGTAGTCTATTTCTTGTATTTAATTTATATTTAGTGTTGCATCCGTCCTAAAACCGCTTTATTTTTGCATATTATCTGTGTTTCTAAATTCTGTGCATACGCAATTACAATATTGTTTATTTTAAATGATCACTAAACTTTGATTATTTCTACAACGAAGCCTAATTTTAACGTATACAAAATATAAGCAAAACAAGCGATTGTAAGATGAGTTGTATAAGAATTACTGAATTTTTTAACGTTGTTGTTGTTTCTAATCCCCGTGGTGAAGGAAAGCCTTACACCACGTCCACAGACCTCTGGTCCCATGGCGAAGGGTAATATGTAGCTTCACTTTATTGAGGCTCCCCAAGGGCAGACAACTGACTAAACCTCGACATCACAACATCCATGTCCACTGGCGGGATTCGAACCCACAACCCGGCAATCGAGTGATCAGACGGAAATGCATGCCCCTGACCGCTCGACCACCGCATCGGCATTTTTTAACGTAAAATTATTTAGCTGTGGAGTCTGGAATATAAGCGATATGAATGGAATATTCATTGATTTTACTTCATGTGTTTCATAATCAATGCTTTGATTAATCAATGATTTGATTGCATGATTAATCTTTCTTGTTTATAATAATAATTAATGAATAAACATCGGAAAAAATCCTCAAATATTTTGCTAAATGAAGATAAATGTATTTACAGAATTTGAAAATAGCCAAATGTTTAAGACTTAAGTAACTTTATTGAAATACTGAAAAAGAAATTGTAAAATTTGCAAGACTTAAGGAAAGTTACTTTACGTAATATAAAATATTGTAAAAAGTATATGAGTTAAAAAAAATACATTTATATAAATAATTGAATATTTTTAAATAAAATTTAGGACTTGGATTATTCCACTAACTTTCACTAATGGATTAGAATTAGATTGGTCTACTAAGACGGACTTCTGGTTGAAATCAAGATCAGGTTAGTATGAAAATTCCGAATTTTCCTAAATAATTTGCTTATTAGTTTTGTATTTATATTTCAATAATATCTTTACCCGGGAATATTTAAAATGGAAATATCATTTTATTACTTAATAAATAAGTATCTGAAAAGTGTTTTTTAGTATTAAAATAATTATTATATTATTGTGCTATTATATTTATTCTAGATAGCTTTATATTTTAAGCTATTACTTCCCAAACTTCTTAGAACCACGGTCTATTTCCGTATCAATGCGTCATTTTTTATGCTTTTTACTTTCACATTTTCCATGATTTGACATTTTTAGATAATTAAAAGAAACTGATATTGCAAAAAATTTTGAGACTCACCAAAAAGTGTTTTCCAAACTGCAGGTGGAGACTCAACAGTTTAAAGACGTGGAGCTATGAATTACCTGAAATTCAGTCTGAAGAAAATTTGAAAACTTCCAGCATGAATTCACTAAATAAAAATGGAATTTATACCAGTAGAAACTGATAATTTTTATTAACGACATATCCTTTATATTAGAGACAAACTAAATTTGCATCCATAAAAAATGTGCAAAGAGAATGAGTTTCTTTGTATTTTCTATTTTCTTTTTTAACACTTTACAACAAAGTTGAAAAGTGTTTATGACTTTGTTCATTCTGTCTGTCTGTCTGTCTGTCTGTCTGTCTGTCCGTTAGCACGATAACTGCCGTAAAAATGAGTTTATCAAAATGAAATTTTAGTATGTTGTTCAGACGGTCTGTAGGACCTATGGGAATATAAATAAATAATATCACCCAATTAGTTTTTTATTGAACCCGGGTTGAAAAAATGAAATACATTGAACCCTATGGGACCTAATTTTTCAAACATTTTTTAAGTAAATTTAAAATTCACGAATTGCTTCGAAATTTTTAGGAAATATTCACATTATCCCATAGAATATATAAAAAAAAATTCAGTAAAATATGTTAAGAAGTTTTTTAATTAAAAAAATTATTTAATATAGGGAAAAAAACAAATTCAATTAAATTCTGACTTTGGGATATCTTCCAGAAAGAAAAGAGAGAGATATTATATAATAAATATCTCTCCATTTGTTTAAACGTTTTGCATATGGGAGTGGCTTCATATTTTAAAATAAATTTGGTAGATAACAATTTTTCATTTTTTTTTAATTTTATATAACTCTTCATGATAAATTTAATTGATGGCATTTTAAATGCACTTTCCTACGTCCTAGAGAGTTAAAATTTGGTACACAGCTTAAATTTGTTGAACATTTTATTCGACAAAAATTTGATGGATCTTTAAATATAGATCATACATTTTTTTCGAAATGGCCTGAAAATAATCCCCGTTCACTTCTATAAATCATTGGTGTAATATTGTTAAAAATTCTGATGTGGACAGCACATGTCTTTCTCTGCAGACTCATATTCGTTCTCTTTATTTATTCAATGATAATTTGAGTTTATCTGCACAACATAAGTATTTTAAATGACATTGAATTTACACGTTAAACTTAAATTTGGTTCTCATTTGATAGCTGGACTTATTGTCAAAGGTGGCGTAGCGAAAACGCGAAAAAACTAGAATATCTCAAGAACGGCTAGTCCTAGAGTAATGGGGTTAGTCTTATTCTTTTTGTTGTCAAAAATCACATATAAAATAGGAATTTAATTGATATAATTGAGCACACGTAGTCTTTTATTTTTATATATAACGATTTTTGCTGGCCATTTCGCAAAAATAGCCCGTTCCTTTTTCCCGAATCGTAGTAGAATAACCTACAAATGATTTATATACAAAATTTTGTTAAATTTGGTATATAAATCACTTGTAGGTTATTGAAATATTATACTCCAAATTTTGTTAAATTTGGTTCATTAGTTTTTAGCTAGAGTGGATAAAGGCAATTTCTGCGGCCATTTCGCAAAGAAGGCAGATTCTTTTATTACGAATCGTACTATAATCTAATGAACATCAGGATTTCCCACAAAAAACATACCTACCAAATTGTATGAAATTCGGTCCATTAGTTTTTCAATTAGAGTGGATGTAATATCCACACAGACACACAGAAACATACACAGATACACCCTTACACACACAGACGTCTTCCTAAAAGTAGTTTTTTCGTGTTCTAGAAGTCCCAAAACGTGTAGATCCTTTGAAAATTCGAGTTGCGATCTTCGGCACGATTCCAATACTTTGAGTACATACACATACACATATATATTATCTGTGTATTATCTGTGTATCTATATTCCGTGCCTATGCAATTACAATAGTTGTGATTTTAAATGATCCCTAAACTTTTATTATTTCTTCAAGGAAGCCTAATTTTAACATATGCAGAATGCAAATATCTCAAGCGATTGTAAGATGAATTACATTGCTGAATTTTTTTCACACAAAATTATTTAGCTCTGGAGTCTGGAATACAAGTTATATGAATGAAATATTCATTGATTTTGCATAAAGAATCAGATGATTTATATTTCGATACAGTTTTAAATATTTAAGTATAATAAATTACTGTAGTACTGTGATAATGTAAAAGATATTACCACTGAATGAATCACATTTTAGAAATTTTTAAATGAAATTACATTTCAGTTGGAAAGTGTTTCATAATCAATGCTTATGCATGATTGATCTTTCTTGTTTTTATGATTTTTTTTATTGACAGGCTTTTTTTAACATTCACTTTATCGTTGTTTCAACTATTATGAGCTACAACATCCAGTTTAATGTGTTTAACTTTAGCGAAGGTTACCAAACATCCCCTAGGCAGTTCCCGATTTTCGCTTTTTACCTCCAAAAAATGTAAAACTGTTTATGTACACAAAATGTCCTCAAATTTTAATTTTGGATGAATGTCGCTAAATTTTGTTTCAGATTATACAAGATTTTTAAAATTACAAATTATAAAAGCCCTTAACTACTCTAAAACTTTAGTAACCCAGAATTGGCATTCGTTTGGGCAAAGTCAAAAATATTCTTTTAGTGTTTATGTTAATTTTCTGTTGTAGAAGATATGCATATATTGTGTATCAAGAAATCATTAATATGCATTCATAGTTTATAAAATAAAAGTTTCTTTTCATTCTTGAAATTCTAAATTTTAAAATCTTCATTGCAACTGAAAATTTAATAAGTCATTTTGGATAATGTTACATTGTTGGTTTATGATAGTTACAGTGTTGGTTCATACATGTATAATCTAAATTTATTCTGTGATTTAGATCATATTCTCCCTTGTGTCGTGAGAATGATTTTAGTTCAAAACTCAATTTAAAAATTGAGTGGTGTTATCTGTGTTACTTAAGTAGTGGGCGCTTATTTAGAATCCGGGTAACGCCAGGTAATTCGTTTAGTAGCCAAATGAAAAGAAATTGCGCTAAAAACTGCAAACTGAATAATGTAGTACGTTAAGTATTGATTTCATGTTTTAATTTATCTGATCAATCGCAAGCTAATGAATATAAATAATGAAATTAAAAAATAGTCTGTAGGAAATTCATGCGCTGCTCACCTCAGATTTTTACAAAAACGTGTTTATTTCAGATACTTTGAGAGGTATACCCGATGAAAGTACTTGGATCATAGCTAACATGCAACAAGTGGGGTATTACAGAGTGAACTACGATATACAAAATTGGGAAATGTTACTCCTTCAGTTACTTGATGATCATACGGTAAGTAGCGAGTTGAAACGATGAAGAATAATTTTAATTTTTCATGCCTGTATATTAAAATATGGCTCTCTTCCCTTTAGGCTATACACGTTATAAACAGAGCTCAAATTTTAAATGATGCCCTAAACTTAGCCAGGTGAGTGAAAATATGGATTTTTAATTTATGAATGTTTATTTTATGTTTAAATATTATGTATATTTAAATATCTAATGTATAAATTATGAATGTTTATTTAAATTTAAGCATCTATATACATGCATTGAACTGATTAGCAGAAAAATTATGAAGCATTTACACTATAACTAGAATCTTGATTTTGGCATTTGTTTTTACCCGTCTCAGGTTCAAGACAAAGGAAGAAATCTAAAATTTCAAAATTTGTATTAAGGGTGCTGGTGCAAAGGTATAATAATAAAACACCACTTTGTATAACTATTGAGTACGTCCACCTACCCAGAATTTTGGTTTTGGTCTTATTCGATCATCTTCAGCTTCCAGGTCAATGAGAAAATCTAGTATTTCAAAAATTCGAATTAGGAGTGCGATGCAAAGAAATAATTAAAAAAATCAAAATAGCTTTTTTAATTATTGATCATTTTCACTCTAATCAGAATCATGGTTTTGGCCTCATTCTATCTGTCTCAATTTCCAGATCAATGCAAAAATCCAAAATTAGGAAAATTCGAATTAGGAGTGACGATACAAAGGGATTAAAAATAACTTACACCACTCTGCCTAAAAAAAACACAATAAATACGCAATTTGATATTATTTCGCTGCCAGCAATTAAAAATGGTTATCATCATATTTGATTGGTGTCATATTTAATGTCATATTTAATGACCACTAGCCATTGAGAACGCGCAAAGCGCGGGTGAAATGGATAGTTTAAAATTAATTTTATTAATGTATTTTATAAAAGTAAAATAATGTTTAAAACAAAGTCACAAAATTGCTCCATCACCCACCGTTACTAAGGGAGAAGAGATTAATTTAAAAACTGCGTCAGCCCAAGTAACAATGTTTATATGTATGTATGTATGTATGCATGTATGTATATATGTATGTATGTATGTAGGTCCCCTCTTATACCAAAACCACTATTTGGCCTAGAACCTCGCGTTTTTTTTAAATGTAGCTCACGATCCGGAGAATTGCACAAAATTTTCGAAAATTCAAAAAAATTTCATAGATTTTTAAATATGTGTTAAAAACCTCTAAAAAAAGGGAAATAATAGCCTCAGCTTTTTATCTCCTCATTTAATTTTAGAGGTACGATATCGATTTAAAAAAAAAAGCTAAAGGTATTTCGACTTGACCTCAAGAGGCAGGTTTTAAAAAAATCGATAGTTTTTCTTATTTTCTTCGAGAGATCGCAAGGAAGCAAAGCAACCACAGCTGCAGAATTTTTAATCTAGATATTGGCAGGTATCGCAAGCAATTAAGGCTATTAGGATTCGCAAGCAATTAAGGCTATTAGGATTCGCAAGCAATTAAGGCTATTAGGATTCGCAAGCAATTAAGGCTATTAGGATTCGCAAGCAATTAAGGCTATTAGAATTTAAAATGCAAGCTATTAGGATTTAAAATGCAACATTCTAAATTTGTGAATTTAAAAGACTTTATTTGGTTTTTTAAAATATAAGATTGTAAAATTATTATAAGCTTTCTCTGAAAATACCGCTAATTCGGATTTGACCTTATAAAGATAGCAGATAAGATTTTAATTCTACTTTTATCGCCCATCTAGGTGCATATGTTATTTCGCTGATGACGTTATGAGGTTGCTGGTGTTGGGTTTATTTCGCGCGTGATATCTGAGCGGTCGCTCAATGGAGTTGCAAAAGTTTTGTGATTTAGATGTTTGTTGTGCCCGTTTTTTTTTTTTTTTGGGGGGGGGGGGGGGTAATTTGTAATTTTGGAGGGTGGTAGGGATTACCCTTTCTTCATCTACTTTGTAATCTGAGCCACTGTTGTTCTGATTAAGATGCAATTGTCACTTATTTAGGACGTATCCACCCCCTGCGTGAGTATACCAGAATTGTATAAGTGATAAAGCGGCGCTTGCGCCCGCTAAGAGGGCGCATATTAAACAAAAGGCTCATAGCGGCCAGCGTAAAGTTAATTGTTTAAAGTGACGGGTTTTGATTTTAATTAAATTCGTAAGGGGGGGGGGGTAATTTTTAATTTTGAGGGTGGGAGGTCGTGGGGTTATCCCTATTTTTGCACCTGCGTTTTAATCTATTTTAGATGCCTTTGCTCCAAGTAACATGCACGTTTTAACTGTTATTTAGGAAAATTTCAAACTTGCATAAATGAAAATTGTGTAATACAGTTTAACATTAATAATGCGGCTGAGGATTATATTCGCTATTAAATTTAAGTTATATAAATTAAGAAGTGTTAAAATATAGAGTATTTCTTTATTTAGGTCTGATGATATCGAATATGCCATTTCATTAAATATGACTAAATATTTATATCACGAAGAAGAGTATTTGCCTTGGGAGTCTGCCTTCGCATCCTTTAAATATGTGGATATCATGCTGTCAAAGACAGACGGTCACAGCATATGGAAGGTAAAGTTTTTGAAATATTGCCAAACATACTTTACAGCAGAAGCATGCATTTTATTCAGACGATTCGCAATATAACGAAATTTCAAAGGGATTTACATTTAACTCGTTATAAACAGAATTGGATATAACCAAATTCTTCAAAATCAATTACAAATGAGGTACAAAGTTACCAAACAAAATGTCGAGTACTGTTTACGATGAAACATTAAAGAAACTATGAATGAAAACAGTAAAAAAATTAAATCTAAAATAAGAAACTTTTATTAGTATGGAATATACACATGTTGTACAAAACCTTTTACTGTACTTAAGCTGTGTTTGTTTATTAATTAGCGTCAACATTCCTAATTTTGGCCAGTTATGAAAATATGTTTTTAAATACAATATCTCTGGCAATATTAAGCCTTTTCTAACTAAATAAAGTGTTTTATGTAGAAAAATTATTTTACTGTATTTCAGTATGTAGAATTTATTTTTTCAATAATTGTTACTCTTTAAAAACGTCTCATATTGTCATATTGTAAATTTAAAATATAGTATAACTGTATAAAACGTAGCTAAAGTGTAAAAATATTGGAAAAATATCTTTATACACAAAAAACTTCATTTAGTTGTCAAAAACTTAATATTGATAGAGATATTGTACATATTCAAAACAAATTTTTATAAAATGGTTAAAGTTAGGGCAGTGGCCAATGTTAGATACGGTACAGTATTGCTTAAAAATAGGGTTTCGCATTTCACTGCAAACAATTTTATATAATCCCAAAAGTAAATTTCTTAAGACTACACTCTAAAGTTTAGAATGTAGTCTTAAGAAATTGTAGTCTTAAGAAATTGTAGTCTTAAGAAATTGTAGTCTTAAGAGGATGCAGTCTTAAGAATTTAGTCTAAACATTCTTTATTCATTTATGCAATTGTGTGAACAAGAATCTCTAACTATTATGATATAAATGATTTTCACCTATGTTTAAACATTGTTATGTGTATACTTCATGATTTTAATTTTGTATTTATGAAGTTATTAGTTCATATGCTTATAAGTAGGATTTATTAAATCTTATTAATTATAGGAATATGTTTTGGCACTGATGACTCCTCTCTATAATCGTTTAGGGTGGACAAATAATTCTGTAGAAGAAAACCTCGCTACTAAGTAAGTAATCATTTGCAAAACTAATTCCTATCCCGATTAAGAATGCATCTATACTTGACGAACACCTAACCTGTAGTGAAATTGGAGGTACGAGATTTATTCTTCGGTCAAAAGAAATAATGTGCCATAAAAGTTGATAAAAGAATCCTTTTTAAACCAGATTTCTTTAATAAGGTTCAAAATCAAAAGGACTAAAATGTACCCCAAAAGATAACAATATACCAAATTTCATATTACTATGAGTCATGAATAAATATGGTTAACATGAATTCTATGAATCCTTTAATTCATATGAGCCGATTAATTTATGTTAATTTTATAATTTTTCTTAATTTTATATGTACCTACATGAGGTTATAATCGTATTCTAAGACAAATGTAATTCTATTATATTTGGTATGCATATAATCAACCGTATTTTAGATTGTAAGTAATTGTACAAACAGAATAAAATATTACGAGATATGAATACATGACTAAGTCGAGTGGAGATTCAAACTCCAGATATTGTTTCGATATATACAAGAATATTCTTTATTTTCCAAAAGCAAATTATGTTAGATTTTTTCTTATATAACTGTTGTTAAAGAGTAAAATATATGTTACAAAAACACTTTGGTATTTTATAAAACATTAGTGAGTAGCCGTGGAAAATTTTTACTCATTAAAAGTTAATAAATGTAAAAACTTTTAAGTTTGAATTTTTTAAATAGATCTCCAAAAAGAATATTTTTAGTATAAATTTTATATAGTATTATTTACTAATAAAACACTCAAAATTATCTCACTTAATCGGTTCTAATATTCTCTTCTTCAAGTGACCGGAGAATAATGGCGCAAGGCTTAAATGTCTGTTAGGCCTAACTGTACGCTTACGGAGCATTTTCGTTGAACATATAGAACTTTGAATCTGATTTGAAATTTATCTAATCACCTGAAAGTTACAAAATAAGACAAAAATATTGTGTATAAAGAGTTATTATTGCAGTAGGTATTTCAAAGCAACGTAATCTCTATGCTTGTTGCCATTTGGCAAACGATAATAACATGCTTAAATTATACACACTCAAAATTATGTTGTTTGATGATAATTTGATAATGTGCTTGTTGCTGTTTAGCAAACGATAATAACATGTGTAAATTGCTCACACTAAAAATTATACTGTTTGATAATATGCGTGTTGCCAAGCGGCAAACGATAATAACATGCTTAAATTATACACACTCAAAATTATGTTGTTTGATGATAATTTGACAATGTGCTTGTTGCTATTTAGCAAACGATAATAACGTGTGTAAATTGCTCACACTAAAAATTATACTGTTTGATAATATGCGTGTTGCCAAGCGGCAAACGATAATAGCATGCTTAAATTATACACACTCAAAATTATGTTGTTTGATGATAATTTGATAATGTGCTTGTTGCTATTTAGCAAACGATAATAACGTGTGTAAATTGCTCACACTAAAAATTATACTGTTTGATAATATGCGTGTTGCCAAGCGGCAAACGATAATAACATGCTTAAATTATACACACTCAAAATTATGTTGTTTGATGATAATTTGATAATGTGCTTGTTGCTATTTAGCAAACGATAATAACGTGTGTAAATTGCTCACTCTAAAAATTATACTGTTTGATAATATGCGTGTTGCCAAGCGGCAAACGATAATAACATGTTTAAATTATACACACTCAAAATTATGTTGTTTGATGATAATTTGATAATGTGCTTGTTGCTATTTAGCAAACGATAATAACGTGTGTAAATTGCTCACACTAAAAATTATACTGTTTGATAATATGCGTGTTGCCAAGCGGCAAACGATAATAGCATGCTTAAATTATACACACTCAAAATTATGTTGTTTGATGATAATTTGATAATGTGCTTGTTGCTATTTAGCAAACGATAATAACGTGTGTAAATTGCTCACACTAAAAATTATACTGTTTGATAATATGCGTGTTGCCAAGCGGCAAACGATAATAACATGCTTAAGTTATACACACTCAAAATTATGTTGTTTGATGATAATTTGATAATGTGCTTGTTGCTATTTAGCAAACGATAATAACGTGTGTAAATTGCTCACTCTAAAAATTATACTGTTTGATAATATGCGTGTTGTCAAGCGGCAAACGATAATAACATGTTTAAATTATACACACTCAAAATTATGTTGTTTGATGATAATTTGATAATGTGCTTGTTGCTATTTAGCAAACGATAATAACGTGTGTAAATTGCTCACACTAAAAATTATACTGTTTGATAATATGCGTGTTGCCAAGCGGCAAACGATAATAACATGCTTAAATTATACACACTCAAAATTATGTTGTTTGATGATAATTTGATAATGTGCTTGTTGCTATTTAGCAAACGATAATAACGTGTGTAAATTGCTCACTCTAAAAATTATACTGTTTGATAATATGCGTGTTGCCAAGCGGCAAACGATAATAACATGCTTAAATTATACACACTCAAAATTATGTTGTTTGATGATAATTTGATAATGTGCTTGTTGCTATTTAGCAAACGATAATAACGTGTGTAAATTGCTCACTCTAAAAATTATACTGTTTGATAATATGCGTGTTGCCAAGCGGCAAACGATAATAACATGTTTAAATTATACACACTCAAAATTATGTTGTTTGATGATAATTTGATAATGTGCTTGTTGCTATTTAGCAAACGATAATAACGTGTGTAAATTGCTCACACTAAAAATTATACTGTTTGATAATATGCGTGTTGCCAAGCGGCAAACGATAATAACATGCTTAAATTATACACACTCAAAATTATGTTGTTTGATGATAATTTGATAATGTGCTTGTTGCTATTTAGCAAACGATAATAACGTGTGTAAATTGCTCACTCTAAAAATTATACTGTTTGATAATATGCGTGTTGCCAAGCGGCAAACGATAATAACATGTTTAAATTATACACACTCAAAATTATGTTGTTTGATGATAATTTGATAATGTGCTTGTTGCTATTTAGCAAACGATAATAACGTGTGTAAATTGCTCACTCTAAAAATTATACTGTTTGATAATATGCGTGTTGCCAAGCGGCAAACGATAATAACATGCTTAAATTATACACACTCAAAATTATGGTGTTTGATGATAATTTGATAATGTGCTTGTTGCTATTTAGCAAACGATAATAACGTGTATAAATTGCTCACACTAAAAATTATACTGTTTGATAATATGCGTGTTGCCAAGCGGCAAACGATAATAACATGCTTAAATTATACACACTCAAAATTATGTTGTTTGATGATAATTTGATAATGTGCTTGTTGCTATTTAGCAAACGATAATAACGTGTGTAAATTGCTCACACTAAAAATTATACTGTTTGATAATATGCGTGTTGCCAAGCGGCAAACGATAATAACATGCTTAAATTATACACACTCAAAATTATGGTGTTTGATGATAATTTGATAATGTGCTTGTTGCTATTTAGCAAACGATAATAACGTGTATAAATTGCTCACACTAAAAATTATACTGTTTGATAATATGCGTGTTGCCAAGCGGCAAACGATAATAACATGCTTAAATTATACACACTCAAAATTATGGTGTTTGATGATAATTTGATAATGTGCTTGTTGCTATTTAGCAAACGATAATAACGTGTATAAATTGCTCACACTAAAAATTATACTGTTTGATAATATGCGTGTTGCCAAGCGGCAAACGATAATAACATGCTTAAATTATACACACTCAAAATTATGTTGTTTGATGATAATTTGATAATGTGCTTGTTGCTATTTAGCAAACGATAATAACGTGTGTAAATAGCTCACACTAAAAATTATACTGTTTGATAATATGCGTGTTGCCAAGCGGCAAACGATAATCACATGCTTAAATTATACACACTCAAAATTATGTTGTTTGATGATAATTTGATAATGTGCTTGTTGCTATTTAGCAAACGATAATAACGTGTATAAATTGCTCACACTAAAAATTATACTGTTTGATAATATGCGTGTTGCCAAGCGGCAAACGATAATAACATGCTTAAATTATACACACTCAAAATTATGTTGTTTGATGATAATTTGATAATGTGCTTGTTGCTATTTAGCAAACGATAATAACGTGTATAAATTGCTCACACTAAAAATTATACTGTTTGATAATATGCGTGTTGCCAAGCGGCAAACGATAATAACATGCTTAAATTATACACACTCAAAATTATGTTGTTTGATGATAATTTGATAATGTGCTTGTTGCTATTTAGCAAACGATAATAACGTGTATAAATTGCTCACACTAAAAATTATACTGTTTGATAATATGCGTGTTGCCAAGCGGCAAACGATAATAACATGCTTAAATTATACACACTCAAAATTATGTTGTTTGATGATAATTTGATAATGTGCTTGTTGCTATTTAGCAAACGATAATAACGTGTATAAATTGCTCACACTAAAAATTATACTGTTTGATAATATGCGTGTTGCCAAGCGGCAAACGATAATAACATGCTTAAATTATACACACTCAAAATTATGTTGTTTGATGATAATTTGATAATGTGCTTGTTGCTATTTAGCAAACGATAATAACGTGTGTAAATTGCTCACACTAAAAATTATACTGTTTGATAATATGCGTGTTGCCAAGCGGCAAACGATAATAACATGCTTAAATTATACACACTCAAAATTATGGTGTTTGATGATAATTTGATAATGTGCTTGTTGCTATTTAGCAAACGATAATAACGTGTATAAATTGCTCACACTAAAAATTATACTGTTTGATAATATGCGTGTTGCCAAGCGGCAAACGATAATAACATGAGTAAATTACTCACAGTCAAAATTATGTTATTTGATTACTTCTCTTCAATACAATGTTATCATGTATCATCGGAGTCTTTAGTAGCTAAACTTAAATTGATAATTATTGGAAATTCAACGAGTGGATAATTCTTAAGCCGATAGTTAAATGTTAATTACTGTTGATTCATTAATCCAACGGCTGAAGTTAGTGTACTATGTTTTGTAGGTATTCCTAAAAAAATTTCGTGATGTCGTACTTTTATTGGACTTTAAAAACAATCACTGCTTCAAATACATAGTCTTATATAATGATAAGAAAACGTCTTGATTCATATCCTTGATATAATGCAGGCACGGAAATTATTCAGAATTTTAGAGGGTATGTAAAATTATGAAATAACGTTACGCATATCGCTAGAGCTCCTATACAGGGTGTCCCAAAAAGATTGAAACGCGCTTTAATTCCTTACCTGTTGGAGACAAGTGGGCAATGTAAATTGCAAAAAAGTTGAAAGTAAGGTAGGAAATAAGACTCCGTTAATGTAATAGTTCTCCCATTAATTTTCAAAAAGTTACACTTTTTAAATTTTTATACGACCCCCTTAGACAAATTTGGTTAATCAGAAAATTTTATCTTTAATGTAACAAGATCATTAAAAATATCGCATATCTGTATCATTAAAATCAACTGAATTATGAAAAAGGGAAAAATCTGACTTATGCCACTTTTCCATACCACGTGAAAGGCTGTTTCATCAGTGAAAATAGGGATCATAAACAAATTGACGATGGAAATTGCTTAGATCAAAAATATGTTCATATGGGTCAAATTTTTTTTATAACAAATGCATCTAAATAAAGCATTACGCAGACATAGATCATATAAAGCAGTGGTACTCACTACGCGGTTGGGTATCCTATGTATTATCATCCCGTTTTATCTTTTTTGTGATACAGGTATGTCACAAATTTGCATTTCTAATTTGATATAGGGTCCCCATTCACAATGTTCAATTTTCAATTAAATATAACTCGCTCAATTTTAAAGATACAGATTTGCGGTTTTTTTAATGATCTTGTTGCAGTAAAAATAAAAATTTTCTGATTGGCCAAATTTGTCTAAGGGGGTCGTATAAAAATTTAAAAAGTGTAACTTTTTGAAAATGAATGGGAGGACTATTTAATTAACGTAGTCTTATTTCCTACCTTACTTTCAACATTTTTGCAATTTACATTGCCCACTTATCGCCAACAGGTAAGAATTAAAGCGCGTTTCAATCTTTTTGTGACAACCTGTACATACAGACTGATTTATCAGGCATGTTGAAGTCCAGTAGTGCTGCTGCAAATACACGTCTTATCATATTTGTTGCTATACAAGTACGCTCTTATATCGGGTATCCTATGACCTCACCGACTATTAATAAGACATTATTTTGTTCTTATCTCTTCGTTTCTAGGAAAGCGAATAATCTGATACATATTCTAGAATGATTAGAGTAGTTTGATGCAGAACATCCATCCATAATTACTTCAATAACACTTCCTAAAATGAAAATACAAACAGAGTTAATATTAATGAATTACGCATCAGGCTTCGGTGGGCTTCAATATGGCTGACGAGTCAGCTCGTATATATAGGAGCTCTTACATAGCTCAGCTTACAAATTTTACTATACAGACTGGAACACTTCACTTCACGTTCCATTTCGACCGGCCACTCAAATTGCTGCTCATGCCCTAGGGTAAGTCGGGTGGTCTGAGTTTTCGACGTTCCATTTCGCAGGGCTTAAAAATATCCAAACTATCCTATATTGAGGGTTATTAGCTATTGATGGCATGATACGGTGGTCCCGTGTTCCTGATGCTGGAGACCCAAATGATGAATAGGTGATTTTGTGAAAATTGCAGAAAAATACACGCCCATTAAACCCAGATAATTTAAATACGTTCTTGACACTGAAAAATGAACTCAGATCAAATACAAGGTGAAAACGGCAAAAATTGGTATCATTAGTATCAGTACTTCATTTGTCTGTTTCAGTCAATCATGATTCTCTGTCAGTTTAACAATCAGCGTAGACAAAGTTTCAAGTTATAGTGATCAATTTCAAGTCTTTTATTTAGAAAACGCATTGTTGATCTTAACTGATTTTAGACAAGTTTAACATCCTTTTTTGGATGCGCTCCACGCACCCATTTCGGGCGTATAAAATAACTTATTTAAGGGTATTAGAGGATATTATTTAGGACGTATCAAAGGGATTATTTAGGGCGTATCAATAGAGCTTATTTAGAGCGTATTTTGATCGCGCAGAGAGCAAGAGGCGTATTTAGAGCATAATACGCAATCGTATTATGGGGTAACATTCAATCGGAGAGTATAGCATTGGACCTAGGTACATTTTTTATGTGATTGAGAGCTACTGAAGGAAAGCTATTTGCATTTAAGAGCTTTTAGGAAAACGCAGCGGTTGTGGTATAGCAGTGAGTTTCTTTTATGTTTTGTTATAAGCGAACGCACTGTTAAAGCGTCCTTCGGTTTATGAGAATTCGTTGTGAGTTCCGCCGTAATTTTAATCAGAGATTTACATCTTGAATTCTGGGCTACGACGGGTACATTTCCTTGTAAATTATAAATATCTTACATTTATTAAATGTCGTAAAAATTCGATTAGTTAGTTCTCAATCATACTTTATAAATCTGAAGTTTTAATTCATATATTGTATTGAATTTTTGATTTTTACTTTAGTTAGTAGCAGTTCCATTATTGTTATATATATATTTATTTATAAGAAGGTCAACTATTTTTTAAAGGATGTTAAGGAAAAGGATTTTAAAATGGAGTTGTACGTATGGCCGAGAAGACTGTGTTAATACATCTGTGCTGTTGTTTAATCATTGGAGGAATGGAACAGAAGATAATGTCACGTGAGTATTATCTATATCGTATTTGTCTATTACAACTGCACTAGTTGAATTTTTAAAGAGATGAATAAATATGAATCTATAGGAAAAATCATATGTTATCGACATAACATATGCATTTTTTTTTCAAATAAATCTACATATTTAAAAAATTACATATTTAATGCTTTACTATGTTTTCTTTACAGAATTCCCTCTGATGACCGAGAAGTGATACTGATACTTTAAAAAATTACATATTTAATGCTTCACTATGTTTTCTTTACAGAATTCCCTCTGATGACCGAGAAGTGATACTGTGTACAGGTATCGCAAGAGGAAGTATTGAGGACTGGGAATTTATGTGGAATAAATATCTCAGAGAGACATTCAAAGGAGAAAGGAACATCTTACTGAAGTCTTTAGCTTGCACTAGAGATATCAAATTGTTGCAAAAGTAAGGATGCTTACTGTTTTCTACGCAAAGTTATTCTCTTTCACTATCCGTTGTAGAAACACTACTTCATGGGCAGATCAAAGGGTTTTAGCAGTCAAGGTATTAGGTATTGTTCATGAGGGCCTTTGGGCACGCTTCGATCAGTGGACCTTCACTTATCGCGTGGCATTTAACATGGGTTGATTGTTTCAAAAATGCCTGGGTTGAAATCTATCTTCAATCAGCCGCTGATTCAGGGGGAAACATTTTGACGTCCCAAAATCCACCGTAGGATTCCCAAGTTAACTAAAATTTCGACCACCCTTTAAAACGAACTTTGATGAATTGAACTTTATACGGCGCTTTGTTGGGAATATATACATTATTAAAAGTCAATAACTAATTGCTGAATCTTTCAGCTACCGTCTATTTGATTTAAAACACATACAGACCCCACCAATTGACATACAACCTCATTCTTTATAATCTGTGTAGTTGTTATGTGCAAACCACCTTTCCATACTAAATACTAGCAGTATACCCATTCTTTGTACGGAGTATATAATATAAAGAAACTTATAATTCACAATCATGTACAAATTATGTTAAAATGTTAAATTTATTGCTCTTAAAGAGAAGTTTAAGAATATTTGTTCTCACTATGCAAAATTATCTTCAAGGGCAGATCTGAAGAATAAAACATCTTGGCCCCTTTTAAAAGCAAATATAGAAAAAATATGAAATTGAATCAATATACACAAAACAAGAGAGATCAATCATGCTTAAAGCATTGATAATGAGACACTTTCCAACTTCAATGCAATTTTATTTAAACATGTCTAAAATGCAATGCATTCCTCGGTAATATTTTAAAACTTATCACAATACTACATTAATTTATTATATTTGAAAACTTAAACCTTCATCGAAAAAAATGAACTTCATTCAAATGACGGCATTGAAATATAAATTGCCTGGTTTAAACATCTCTAAAATGTGATACATTCCTCGGTAATAATTTTAGAATTATCATAATACTACGATAATTTATTATATTTGAAAAATTCATCGAAAACAACTGAAATTAATTCAAATGACGTCATAGAAAAAATAACACGCCTGGATCTCTCTATAAAAGCATCATTTCATTCATAAATAATTTCCCATTCATGTCATTCATCATAATACTATAATAATTTATTTTATTTAAAAATTAAGACCATAGATCTACAAGTAATTAAACTCTATGCTTAAAACTTCATCGAAAAAAATCGTCCTTCTCTTTGTAAAATCAATGACTATGTCATTCATATCAGCTATGCAGACTCCATGAACTAAATGATTTTGTGTTAAAGAAATACAGCAATTCTAATACAACTCATTCTACATATTTTGCTGATTACATTTTACATAGGTGAAAAATAGGCTTCGTTGTAGAAATAATCAAATTTGGATGAGCATTTAAACTCAAATATATTGTTATTGCGTTGTTTCAGTATGTAGATGCACAGAATTTAGGCAAAAACAAAGTGGTTTTAGGACGAATACAACACTCAATATGAATTAAAAAGAACTTTAAAAATCACGATTTTGAGACAAGATGGATGCCATATATCATTTTGAAGTGGGTCACGTGATCTTTTCATATTATGGTCACGTGATCTCTTCATATAAGGGGTGTTATTATTATTTTAATTTTTATTTAAAATACTACTGAATATATTTCGCTGAATTTTTTTTTGTATATTTTATGGAACAATTTGAATATTACCTAAAATTTTTGAACCAATTTGTGGATTTTAAATCCGCTTAAAAAGTGTTTGAAAAATTAGGTCCCGTAGGGTTCAATGTATTTCATTTTTTCAATCCGGGTTCAATCCAAAACTAATTGGGTGATATTATTCATTTATATTCCCATAGGGCCTATAGACCGTCTGAACAACATACTAAAATTTTATTTTGATTAAGTCATTTTTACGGCAGTTATCGTGCTAACGGACAGACAGACAGAATGAACAAAGTCATAAACACTTTTCAACTTTGTTGTAAAGTGTTAATAAAAGCGCTAACATTGTATGGGACCCGTACTACTCATATACTTGAATATTAGAAGATATAACCTGTGTTAGTAGATTGCATGTATAAGTTGAAAATATCAATAAACCCATAATTGATTCCAATATATGACAGAATGAAAGCACTAAAATTATATGGGAATATGTATATATATATATTCCCGTACTACTTATATTGTCGCAGATTAGAAAATATGCCTGTGTGTCAGTAGAAGATTATCCGTGTTACAATATGAGTCTCAAAAATCTTCGTCAAAATAAAATAGTTAACGTAATAAATTGGAAATATCAATAATCCCCGTAATCTTTATACCAGAAGGTCGAAATAGATTCCAATATATGACAATATATATCAAAATATATGCAATATACCTGTACTACTTATATTCTCATAGATTAGAAGATATACCCGTGCATTTGTAGAAGATTACTCGTACAGCGTACTATATTCAACAATTTTTGTCATAATAAAACAATGGCATAATAACTTGAAAATATGAATAATCCCTGAATCAACAGTCCAAGAAAATATCAATAATAATAATGTTTAAACCTGAAGGCACTAATTGGTATTATCCAGTCAAAAATGCAATGTTAATGAAATTTATTTTATATACATATCTTTATTATCCAAATAGGAAAAGATTTAATAGAAATCGTATGCCGCATAAACACATTGGATTTACATCCGTTGCTAAACGACATGGTATCATTTGCTTTAAATAAATTCATGGAAATCGTATCGTCTGAATAATTCTATCTCCATTGAAGGTTTGCCGACATTTCGTCAAATTAGCGACAATTTAAAAAATCGCCAAATTTATCGCCAAGTGGGACTGTAGAACTAACAGTCTCATTTTGCATCAAATTGACGAAACATCATCACAAAAGTACCCCCTAACAAAACACAATTAATTTCATTTATTAAGCGCAATTTTCTCAATTTCGGGATATTTTTATGGATTTACAAACATTTCTATCAATTTGGTGACATTTTAAAAATTCGCTAAATGTGTTACTAAGTAGGATGGATGGACTGGCCGACAAATGCTACCTAAACATCGTTTCAGTTCGCTCTTCTATAAAAACAAATTTAATTTCATTGATTTGCGTAGTTTTTATCAATTTGGCCACATTTTCGTCAATTTGGCAACGTTTAAGAAAAGATGCCAAGTTAGCGATATTTCGCGAAATTCGTAGTTCTAAATTTTCAGATCTGAAGAATAAAACATCCTGATCTCGTTTGTATATATTAAATGAAAACACTAACATTGTATTAGAAGATACACCCGTTCTACTCTTTTTCTGTTTCAACAATCGGCTAAATGAATTTATTGGGTAAACACAATATATGAGTTTATTAGCTAAACACAATGCATGAGCTTGAAAACTTTTTGCCAAAATAAATGAAAGTGATGTACGCAGTCCGCAACTAATATAATTAAAAGAACAATCAAACCTTTCATTTATAAAATATATTTTTACATCCATTTATTTATTATTCAAATAGAAAAAATAATCTATATCTATATAAATAAAAATGAAAATCTGTCTGTCTGTCTGTCTGTCTGTCTGTTTGTTTCATCATCACGGGAGAACGGCTGAACAGAATTTGATGAAATTTTGTGGGTAGCCCAGAAATAGCCCCACTTAAAATTATATCCGTGTTTTGAGTTTTTACAACCAGTGGTTCTCGAGATATTAGTAAAAAACGACATTTTCGTTTGTCTCATCATCACGGAAAAACGCCTGAACCGAATTTAATGAAATTTGGTGGATAGCCTTGAAATATTCCCCCATAAATTTTGTCCAAGTTTCGAGTTTCTAAGACCTGGGGTTGTCGAGATATTAATGAAAAACGGAACTTTTTCCTAGGAGTTCTACTCCCTAACTCCGTGGTTTATCCAAACGAAAAGCTTGAAAATCGTTTGAAAGTGAATTAAAATTTAATATCTGAGTTTGATGGGAGATTGTTTGCGTTAATTAGTCACTTTCTGAAAACATGTATTGTTTGAAACATGATTTAAAGGGGAAATCTATCTCCATGTTTCATGGTTTATTTAAAACAAGCTTTTACGGAACAATGAGAAGTATAGAGAAATCAAAATCGTTATTTAATTTCGCAGTTTATGTTATAAGACATGACATATTTAACATGTTATAAGATTCTATCTTATATCATGTTACTCAGAAACGCAATTAAATTAAATCTGTCTGTTAATTTTAATAATTATATTTTCGATTTGAATAATAAATAAATGGATATAAAAATATATTTTAGAAAAGAACGATTTGATTTTTCTTATAGCATTTTTGACTGGATAATATCAATTACGGTGTTCAGGTTTAAAAATTATTATTATTTATATTTTCGGGGATTATTGATTCAAGGATTATTGATATTTTCAAGTTATTATGCAATTATTTTATTATGACAAAAATTGTTTAAACTCATATATTGTATGTTGTACGAATCTTCTACAAATACACGTGTATATCTTTTAATCTACGAGAATATAAGTAGTACAGGTATATTGACATATGTTTTGATATAAATTGGCATATATTGGAATCAATTACGACCTTCTGGTATAAAGAGTACGGATATTATTGATGTTTTCAATTTATTACGTCATCTCTTTTATTTTGGCAAATATTTTTGAGACGCATATTGTAATACGGGTAATCTTCTACTAACACATTGGCATATTTTCTGATCTGCGACAATATAATTAGTACGGGGTTGCATATATTCATTCAATTCCTATTTTTTCTTCTGTAAATTTGCTTACAAAAGGGGGCAGGATGTTTTATTCTTCAGATCTGATCGTGAAGATAATTTTGCATAGTGAGAACATATATTCTTAAACTTCTCTTTAGGAGCAATAAATTTAATATTTTAACAGAATTTGCACATGATTGCGAACTTTAAGTTTCTTTAAATTATACACTCCGTACGAATAACGGGTGTGCTGTTAGTGGTTAATAAATTTTAACATTTTAGGAGGATATATCATGTTGCTCGGCATCGCAATTAAATTAAATGTGTTTGTTAATGTTTTTATTATTTTTTTTTCGATTTAAATAATAAATAAATGGATAAATGGATATAAAAGTATATCTTATGAATGGACGGTTTGATTTTTCTTTTAATTATATTAATTGCTGACTGCGTACATCAATTTCAAACTCCAAACTTGGACTAAATTTTAAGTGGGACTATTTCCAGGCTACCCACAAAGTTTCATCAAATTTGGCCGTTCTCCCGTGATGACGGGACAAACAGACAGACAGACAGATAGACAGATTTTCAATTTTATTTATATGGATTGAAAGTATTTCCATACTAAATGTAGAACACACTAAAACTTTGTAATTGAAAATATTTCTTTTATCTCACATCATTCTGGAGATAGGAATACTAATTTCTTTAATTCACCATTAGAGGTGCAGCAAACTTTCTCAATCGATTGCAGATAGTCTCTTTCCTATTGGTAGACCATATTTTTGCTGTTCTAGAACACTTCAATCGAAAGTCAATGCATAAGAACACATGAGGGCATATGAGGGCACCCTTATATTCAGTCATTTGAATGGTGTAACATTCATATTTTAGACTTTTTGTGTATCTAGGAACAGTATTTTAGTGTATCTTTAAAAGGAGTTTGTATTTATTATTCTTTATTAAAAACATAGAGAGGTTGACTGTTCATATGACAGCTAGTAATTTTCACTCACGCGAAGCGTTGATAAAATGGCTAGAAAATAGTTACTCCTATTATTTCAATTTCACACATGAGCTTTGTTGACAATCCGAAAATTCGGTCTAAGTGAGAAGTCCTCAATATTTAATCTCAAAAGAATACAATTTTAAAGCTCTCTTATTACGAGCGAAATTTTAAATAAAGACTTCAAATTTTTATTTGATTGTAATTTTTAAAAAATTATCATGATGGATATACAGATGGAAAATCTTCAAAATTCTTTCCTAAGTTCCTTTAAACTTTAGTTGGTTCACTTCAGTTATATTTGAATTATAATGCCAATCAGTATTTGTTTATAATTACCACATTATTTATTATTTTAGACTTCTGAGAAGGACTTTACAGGGTGCTTCTGTGCTTTCTTTAGATCAGAGCTTTACAGAGGTGTTTCGGTGATATTTTTAGATCAGGGATTTACAAGGTGCTGTTTCTCTAAAACTGTATGAAGGATGTGCAGATGGAATGGATTCCAATCCCTTTTAAGCTTCAGTTGGCTCTCTTTAGTTGAATTTTGATAACACTGTTAATCAATATTTGTTTTTAATTACATCATTTATTAAATCATTTATTATTTCAGGCTTTTGAGAAGGGCTTTACAGGGGTCTTCTGGCATACCACTTGAGGACGCAACTGACGCCTTTGTTTACGTTGCTGAAAACTTCGATGGCCGAGAGGTTGTTTTCAGTTTTTTCAAGAACAATATGGATGATATAAGTTTCAGGTACGATTTCAGACTTAATACAGATTATTTGAAATGCAGAACTGAATGATGCATTGCAATTGTATGTATGTATAATTATCATATTGCAGTTCTAAGGGCAAACGTGGACACGTCTATCATTGTCTCTCAGTACATCCAAATAGCCAACAACTGCTGATTGATAGTAACTAGCGTATAAAGACAATATTGAAATAAGCTCTATAGATGTGCTTCTGGAATATAATTCCAAGAAGATCAAGTCAAACTTAACGTATCAGGCTGTACTGTGTACTGTTAAGAATAAAATGAGCTGAGGATAATCGAGGATAATCAAGTTAATTATTGATGATGCATCTATAGACAAATACCCTGCAGATAAGGGCGACCTACCATACTTCGAGATATATTGCAAAGAACTTTGCTGCTCCAACCTGGAATTGAACCGCGTATGTTAGTACTGGCCAGTCGACGCTTTACCTTTGAACTATTGGGAGGAATTGCAAACTCTTATCGTCGAAGTGACTCTGTAGCGTTAAGATGATATTTTACCTTCAGCTACTTGTTTCATTTTCCCATGTTAACATATGGAAAATACTCCCTAACCTCTAGTTCATTTAGTTTCGGAGTTTTCCTTCGAGCATGCTGAGAATAGCAAATGTTGTGCTTTTGTAAAAATCGATAAAATAAATAACAAGTATTTCTAAATGAAGGAATTTATTCTCGATGCATATTAACACTGATTCTAACTATTTTACCGATCTTTAAAAATGCATAAAACTTTCTCTTTTCAGTATTTGTCAAAACACAAAACGAAAAAATATTAAATAAGGTAAAGATTAAAACTAAAACCTAAGTAAAGTAGTGATTAACAAGAAATATCAATCATGCTTAAAGCATTGATTATGAAACTTCAATGCAATTTTATTTAAACATCTCTAAAATGCAATACATTCCTCGGTAATATTTTAAAACTTATCACAATACTACATTAAATTATTATATTTGAAAACTTAAACCTTCATCGAAAAAAATGAACTTCATTCAAATAACGGCATTGAAATATAAATTGCTTGGTTTAAACATCTCTGAAATGTTATACATTGCTCGGTAATAATTTTAGAATTATCATAATACTAAGATAATTTATTATATTTGAAAACTTCATCGAAAACAACTGAAATTCATTCAAATGCCGTCCGTCATAGAAAAAATAACACGCCTGGCTCTCTCTATAAAAGCAGCATTTTATTCATAACATTTTCCCATTCATTTCATTCATCGCAATACTATAATAATTTATTTTATTTAAAAATTAAGACCATGGAGCTACAAGTAATTAAACTCTATGCGTAAAACTTCATCGAAAAAAATGGTCCTTCTCTCTGTAACACCAATTTATATTTCATTCATATCAGCTATGCAGACTCCATGAGCTAAATAATTTTGCGTTAAAGAAATACAACAATTCTTATACAATTCATTCTACATATTTTGCTGTTTACATTTTACATAAGTGAAAAATAGGCTTCGTTGTAGAAATAATCAAATTTAGATGATCATTTAAACTCAAATATATTGTAATTGCTTTGTTTCAGTATGTAGATGCACAGAATTTAAGCAAAAATGAAGCGGTTTTAGGACAGATACAACACTCAGTATGTATTAAAAAGAACTTTAAAAATCACGATTTTGAGGCAAGATAGATGCCATATTTCATTTTGAAGTGGGTCACGTGATCTTTTCATATCATGGTCACGTGATCGCTTCATATAAGAGGTGTAATTATTATTTTAATTTTTTATATATTTTATGGAACAATTTGAATATTACCTAAACTTTTCGAAGCAATTTGTGAATTTTAAATCCGCTTAAAAAATGTTTGAATAACTAGGTCCCATAGGGTTCAATGTATTTCATTTTTTCAACCCGGGTTCAATCCAAAACTAATTGGGAGATATTATTCATTTATATTCCCATAGGTCCTACAGACCGTCTGAACAACATGCTAAAATTTCATTTTGATTAAGTCATTTTTACGGTAGTTATCGTGCTAACGGACAGACAGACAGAATGAACAAAGTCATAAACACTTTTCAACTTTGTTGTAAAGTGTTAAAAAACTAAAAAACTGAAAATCAAATGAGGTAGAGATTAGAGACATTTTCCATAGGTTAACATGGGAAAAATGAATCAAGTGGCTAGAGGGAGAATTCTTTTAATGTAGGGAGACCTAGAGCTGGTAGAAGCCCCCCCCCCCACCAAATATAGATTAAAATGTTAAGGATTTATAGGTGGTAGGTGGCCCAGGTCATGATCTTGCCGAGGTCCAAGTATTTGAAGTTTCGCCATTGTTTGCAGAAATACAATACTACAACAAGGTGGAAAATGTATGGCTTCGGAAATAAATGCATTAAAATCTAATATATAAAACAATCTTATACCATCGTAGCAGAAATAAATTACAGCTGTAGAAGAATTGGAGACCATATTGCAATAATTGTAAAGTCCCCCTACTTCTATGGTACTTTCTCCTGCACAAAAGTGACAACTACAAATATTTCTTCCTGCTGAAAACCAAACAATCAATTCTAATTTCCAGGGAATATACAATATACACAGACACAGGGTAAAAATTACATAAGAATTTATTAACTTAAATACAAGGTTGTTTGCTTGAAATATAACTCAAAGTTATTTCTCGTTCGACTTACAGTATACATACTCTGCATATAAATACAAATTGCCGATGCAGTAGTAATTCTAATAGAAACTTATCTTAAGTTACAGTTGGATGGAGTAATTCCTTTCTGCAATCTTTCAACAATACCATACATTTCAATGGAAAAAGAAACTGCTACAAAATTGTCCCAATTATTTCGCGGACAGCAAGAAAAATGGATCGATTCCTAAGCGCGATCCAATCAGAGAACAACAAAATTTGACGTCATACCGCTCCGACTTCAAAGATGGCGGATATGAATGCAACTGTACGATGAACAGCGGATATGAAATGAGAAATAAACGAACTTTTATCATAATTACATGAATATACGGTACTTTAAAGAACAAAATTACAAGATAAAAGCAAGTAGAAATTTTTCGCAGAGGGAAATAGGTGACATTCTAGCATTTATATTATCCGATGCTAAACCTGCTAAATATAAATAAGCGGTAAATTACTGGCAACCCTACGATCTGTTCGAGAGGAGGGACCCAAAATAGAATTGACGAGTGGAACTGCCGAAGAGTAATAAAAATTGTTGTGTGTAATAGCTTCATTTCTCGCTCAACCCCGATGAAGCCTAAGATATATGAGAACTAGTACCTACAAGCCAGGCCTCTAGGATATTCACGAACAATGAATCCTATCCATTATATAACCTCGCTGGTCGAGATATCCCAAAGACAGCGTCCCGAAACATTGATTTAATCCTATTTAAGACTCCGCACGTTTACCAGACTGATGTTGTGATTGGTCACTTGAATCTGAAGATACAATAGGTTTTTAGTTCACAGGAAAGCTTAATTTAATGCACATGAGGGAAATAATAACTAAGGGATTGTGACCTCATACAATGAGATAATCCACAACGTAGCCGAACATGCGACAACTCATAATATTCCTTATTTATGATCTGCTACATATAATAACTCTTCTGAAATGTTCTAAAACATGATATTTTTAGTAGCAATGTGCAAATAATTGTATTTATCCTATCACTTTAACTTACGTTGAGATATGATCACATTAGTGAGATCAATTACTCTGTTTTTACACAATGTAAGTTAGGCCACTGTTGCCGTAAGGTCTTCAAGTGCTCATATCTTTCAATATTGCCTTGGATAAACAAGTATAAGAATTAATATCTCTGGCCTAGAACATAAGTATAACTGAAAGTTAGGTTTAACTAAAAACATTGTATAATATGTATTGAATAAAGACCATACATATATGCTGAATACAAATTATTTGCTTGGATTTGTCAAAAATGTAATTTTTTTTTTTCAATATTACAAAGTGAGTATTTTTTAAAAATCTACCCTTTTAAAATAATTTCTGAGAAATCACAAGTTTTTTCTATCAATATATTCATTAAGTTTTGGTAGGCTTGTGTCAGAAGCTGTTTTGTATCATTAAACATATTTAAGATTATGTACTCGTCAGTAATCTTATGATATATTATATCATCTATTTCGCTATTATTATATTATATCTGATCTGATTTATATTTTATCGCCTATATTTCAATTTTAGAGCAAATTAGAAAATGTGCCCGTCGTTTTCCGAAATTTAAGTTGCAAACCTCTGATTAAAATTAAATCGGAACATACAGCGAATTTTCGAAAACCAAACAATGCTCTTACGAAACGTCTAGCTTAAACGAACAACCAAAAAATGATAATTTGCTACGCATGAGAAATACGATCTAAATAAACGTGAGGGGAGCATAGAATCAATCCTTGTACACGGCCTTCGTTAGGACGCGGTAGCCCAGTGGTTAACGAGCGGGAATTGCACTCGGTAGGCCCGGGTTCGATTCCCACCACTGCCAAAACTGCCGCTGTGTTCACACAGAGTAAGATCACGTTAAACATGTGGGTCCATAAGTCCAACCGAGAGATTGGTGGTAGGGGAAGGAGGGTACCTGTGGATGCCTCCCCCACTGAGTACCGGTCTAAATTGTGTGGCACTTCCTGGCCGTCCAAACAGTTACCTTACACCTTTTTGGTAGGTCGGACGATCTGGGTCTTACTTTTACAAATAAGCACATTATTAAAACAACATTTATGTAATCAGAATTTGTCTTCCAAAATCTAAATTGTCGCTTACAGATAGCACTGGAAACGACGGATTTTTTTGAAGTCCTTACCAAATCTGCAACTACGTCACTGCTCCCTATAGTAACGGATTGGTCCCAGGTTGCTTACAGACACCAGGAAGCTTAGCAACGAATAAGAGGAAAGAAGATCCAATCGCTCTGGCAATCGAAAACGTCAACTTAAGTGATTTGGTTTAAAAATTTATAGAAAATAAGAAATAGTAGTTAATTCTTTTTATTAGAATATGAAAATATTTATTTGATAGATGTTATTATGTACCTTTAATAAAGATTAGATATTGTTCGAATCTCCCATTTTTGGATGCGATAAAATAAATCAGACAACCTAAGACATACATATTTTGATGTATTTAAATATAAATAAATAATTATGAAGGAATTATACTACGGAATTGGTTCAAAGATCTTTGGAAAGAACGTTTTTAGTTCTTTTCGATGCTGTCAAGATAGAAACACTGGTAATATTTTCAATAGCTAAGAAACCGATTAGTGCGATTTTTTCTCACAATTGCGCTTCAGTATAAAGTAATTAACATCCTCAACGAGGTCTGTCATCCTGGAAGTTTAACTACCCCTGTATCGATTTTCATGGCTGTCAGAAGTTTAGGTTTTTGCTAACAGAAGGCACAGACAGACAGACTTCTCCTTTATGTTATGTAAGATGTATAGTTTGCAAGACTACATATGAAATACGTTACATTATTTTTGTAGGATATATAATAGATGAAGGTAATTAACTAAGTGTTTATACCTAATCATTTATCGATGACTCAATATTTTCGTTTTGGGTATTCAAATTCATAATTTCAATTTTTTCAATGTAGATTTGGATCATTCCCATTTGGTGGATCTAACCTCATCGACAAAGTCACAGCTTCCTTGAAAACGGAAAATGAAATTGATGTGGTAGGTATATACTCAATATTTTGAAATCTGAAATCTTACTAAATATAAAAGGTTTTCAGAGGAGGTTTCAGAGACGAGAAAAACAGCTAGTAAAGCGGTGAAATTCAAAATATTTCAGACTATCCTATTTAAAAGAGGGGAGAAGAACTTATGAATTTGTACACTGAAACTACTATAGCTGATAACTTGCAATAATTTTTGCAATGTATATCAACTGTGAAAGTTTTTTTTTTACATAGTAATAACATCTCCAAGTGCGCTTTTTTAGTTGCTCAGAGGATATCTAGCGGCTAATATAGCTCAACTCATATAGGCTGCAGAGTGTACGGTCTCTGATGTTACATGGAGGACAGTGATGTGTTCCTTGAGCCCAATGAGCCCCAAAGGGAAAAAAATTAAACTAGGTAATACTGATGTGGCTATTTTATCGAATCTTCACGTACGATCCAACACCCCGAGAAATGTTAGTCTATATTACCGCGGTCATTCAAAGACCAATGTGGGGAAGCATTATCTTGTTGAAAAATGTTTCGAATATTGTCAGGTTGTGGAATTACGAAGGAATGTAATATGTCCAGGTACATATTCGTTCTGTGATCGAGCTGTATGACCCCTTAGCGCCGCCTATCACCAACTGCAAAACTTTGATAGTTGATATACATTGTAACAATTTCTGTAAGCTCTTATGGCTCGCTTCTTCCGTTTAAATTAAACATAAATTTGTATACTTAATTTATGAACACCCTGTATATGCATTTTTCAAGCCTTAACTCATAATGAGTTGTTTTTTTCCTTACCCAGACCTGTCAAGCTCACCCAATGGGTGTAGTAGAGCAGCTACAACGGTCGACCGTGAAAACATATTGAACTATTGTATGATATTATACTCTTATTATTACACATACTTTCCTATATACTAATACCTAAGCGGAGATCTATATTGATATATTGATGACCGCTGAGTTAGTATATGTGCTACCCCATGAGATAATGTATTAACCACCCCCTATACACAGATGAATTTATTTTACATGGACTCATAGAACTAGCACTGTTATATAGAGAAAAATAAAGTAAATAAATAAAAATATATAAATTTAAAAAGATGCGTAGATGTTTGCATGCTCTTTTGAGACAAGATAGAATTTTGTTTTGAATATTAAATACATAATAAGCAATATTTATTTATAAATTCAATTTCTTTTCTTGCAGATAGATATCGGTAATATTTTGTCGTTTTAAAACATTTGAAATCTATGATTTCATGCATTTTTATACATTTTATCCTTTTAATTAAAATATAATTTTCTAAATATTTAGAACTTTAAAATATTACTTCCGTTGAAATTGGCCAACTATTAGGATTTGCCTTTCCATTGTTGGAATTATATGACATATTGGGAAGTATTTTTATGTATTTTGTGCTTCTGCGGCAGCCACTACGATTACAATCTGAAATATTTCGAGGTTTCGACGGGTTATTTGTCCTTTATCACCCGAAATCTTCTTGAGAATTTTTTACAGTGTATAAAGTAACTACCACTTACACCCATTTTATAATTTTAGCTCGAAAGTATATTGAAGAGGAGAAACGTCGAAACAGCAAGCTTTCGTACCCATCTTAAAACTGCCGTTCATCGAACGAAGAATAATATACACTGGATGAAGCAGAAGTATGAACAAGTTTATACATGGTTGAAAGAAAACCCCGTTGAATAAAGATTTGAAAAATTACATTCTACTTGGATGCTATAGACTTTTTTCAAACATTGCAACCATTAGTCATCACATCATCAGCATTCGACTAATTTTATGTTTTTAACTTTTTTCATGAAGAGACAGGTTAAATATTATAATCGAGTCGACTCTGCCCAGGTCTGTGCTCTTAAATTCCAATCTGCAGGTACATTATATGTTATTATAACATGGAGAGTATAGTGCTGCCAGATGAATGATCAGCAGATGATGGGAAATTTTCCACAGGAAATTTCCTGTGAAGCGAACATTTTTGCCAAGGACATTATTAGTGTTGGGAAAAATATGAAAACTGAGAACTTTTCATTTTTTCACTGATTGATAGGAGGAACAAGTAATATAACTTGTAATTTTTAAATTTTAGTAGCGTGCATTTTTTAGTAGCCCATTTTTGAACTCGCGAAGAATAGCATAATTCTGGCTCCATACACAAATAAAATATTAGAATTCCAAGCTATATAGAGGTTTTGCATTTTGCTGGCACATCGCTTTATTTTTCTTAATGATTGACCTAAACAGAGAACCCAGACGGGGAGCGGTGATGGGATGGCTAATGGTTATATGTAGATCGTTGCATTTTGCAATATCCATTTCTGAGCAGAATTGCCCATTGTCACTGTAGACATTGCTCTGAATCATTACAGATATTGCTTTATGTCACTATAGCCATTGTTCTATGCCACTGTAGACATTGCTCTGTGTCATTATAGACATTGTTCTATTTCACTATAGACATTGTTTTTTCTTATTATAGATATACGGCAATTGCATCAATTTCATATTAAATTAAAAGCATTATCGTCAGGATTAAAGTGGAGATTGGATTCAATTTGGGTGTAAATTATAATGTTAAATTCTGAATGCAAGGTTGCTTGATGTTTTACTTATTTATTTATTTATTTGAAGAATAAAGTGTATTAAATTTTCAGAAAAAAATAAGAGTATTGTATATTTGCAATATTATATATTTGACATATTTATCTTACTAAATATGTCAAATATCTTTTGTGGCCTTAACATTGGCTCTCAATTTTAATATTGTACGAATCGTATTATTATTATTATTTGTATCATGCAAATTATATGTAGCAAGTTTAATTGTTTAAGGGAAAAACTATTTATTTTTAATTTAAAGAGGAAAATTGACATGTAAGATTTTTAATTTTTCATTGATGAATCATAAATGATTAAAAATTATGTGTAGCTACATCAAAGTGTTTATGTACTTGATCAAAATGTGTAATCACTTTTCATGGCCAAGAAAAGCTCATTTATTGTACTCTATTTGTAATATATTTAAAATAAAGCACATGTTTTAAATCAATGTGTAGAATACTTATTTATTTTATATCAAATTTAGGAATAAATTTTAATATATTGAATATTGCATAGGATGTATTTCTAAATTGGGTAACTGGATACTTTTTAGAGAAATACTTTTGAAACATCTTAAATAGCATACAATATCACAGTTTTACTCCAATCTTTATGTTAAGGTTTCAGGAATATAGTTTTGAGTAAAATAGGGTGAAAAATAGTTTGAGTAGAACTTAAGGATAACTCTCAGACAGCCTAAATCATTTAAATAGGTTCTCCATTTTGTAAATAGTTCACTAAGCTTTTTTCATAAAAGGAGAAAGTGCATTATTGGAATTGAACTGAATTTTCATAAAAGAAGCCTGTAGGAGGTGTTTGTAACATCGTGGAATCATGCTACCGCTACTGTAAAAACTAGCATATTATGGATTTGTTAGTTTTCATTGATACCGAATAGCTAGTGTAATATAGTGGCAGCAAGCGATCAAACAGCAAGTGGATGGAGCTCGAGCTGTGCGTGGCCGCAAGGAAAAAAATCATAGTCATAAATCGCACTGATAAGAGGCACTTCAAACACTTGCTTATTGCCAAAACCAGCATTGTTAGATCGGTTTAATTGAATCATCATTGTATTGAATCATCAAGTATCATTGGAGTTAGTTACCACAGAGGTCTGCAAAATTGGACCACAAGTTTTCTTGCTGCTATTGCTCTTCAGTGCTAATGAGCGCTAATAAGTACACAACCGATTCACCGATGTTTATTGCTGCAGTTGTGGAGCATTGCTCTAAATAACTATTGTTTTTTACACTAGTAATTACTGCTATTTACAGTAGCAATCGACTACATTTAAACTGCTCATGCCATTTTTTAATTTATAACTTTTATCGTTTAGAACTGTTCTGAATTTATTTTAAATTATTAGTTTTAAGGAAGAACTATTTCTATTCAAAAAGCATTGTCCACTACAGAAATAAAAAAAAAATTCATGTGGGTAGCATATCACTTTAAATTACATAAAGCAAGTACTTTATCAAAGCGAAATAATGAGGGAGAAGGTTCACGGCACAATGTTTTTAACGTTGAAAAGTACACTAACATTTATAGCTTTTCTGGATCACAACATGTAAAATTATTTTGAAGTAACAAATTAACTTATATATAATATGATAATTGGAAATACTGCTAATATCTGCTAAGACTGCATTATTTTAAAATATGCTTACTTCATCAATTTGGCTTAATTGTTTTTTACAATTTTGCGACATTTTTGTCAATTTGGCAGAACATTAAAAAATCCGCCAAGTTGGCGATATTTCGCTAAATAAGTTTCCAAGGCCTCCAAATTTATCGCCAGGCATTACATATTTGATGATATTAAATACTATTCATTTTTCTGCAATTTTTAGGTACATCAATTATTAGGTACATAAACGTGCAGTATCTCGAGATCGGTTAGAGTTGGCATTCTAAAGTTTGAGTTATTCATTTTAAAATAAGGAATTACGTAGAATCTGATTATTTATTTAACATTATTGATTGTACTGACATATTTTATGAATTTTTCAAAAATTCATTTTAGCATTTGGGAGTCATCGTTCGCATTTAAAATTAATTGGGTTCCAATGAGTCACGGACACATACACACATAATACATACACGGTCGGACTGTCTGGGTCTCAACAACAATATACACATCACCTTAAAATCGTTAGATTCTAGGTCAGTCAGGGATACTTGAAATGTTCTCTCCCGTCGAAAACTTGAATTCGAATTTCCGACCCCGTCACAATACCTTCATTATACTATGTATGTAGGGAAAGTAATAACCATATGTTTAATAAAAATATGATACTTTAAAACCACTCATTGAACTGTATTCTAAACAAGGTTTCTTCAAACAACGACAGATGGCAGCACTAAACTTTTTCTAATTCTTATTAGAAGAGTAGAAAAATACAATTTATGGACAGTCGAAAGTACAGGTGTACTTGTATAAACCGCGACACCCAGTCAAGTAATGTACTTGCATCAAAATAATATAAAATATGAAAATAACATGCATACATTCATATTTAAAAACAAAAATGAAGCGAGTTATTGAAGAGTAAAAACATTGATATTATTTCTTTACATTACAGCAAAAGCATATAAAAGTTTATTAAACCTAGGTGTTAAATAAATGGGGGCACAATTATTAAAATAAATAAAAATAGCAAGGCTTCTGAAGTAGTTATAGCTACGAATCTGTTTCTGCTTAAATTTGATGGAACGGAATAGGATTGGATGATTCCCAACAGGGAACCCAATTCTGCCAATTCCGTGATCAGAAAGTGCAGCAGAAATATTAAGACGGGTGTCTCAGAGGCCGAACCAGATTCGCTTGGGATGGGTTAGAAAAAGTGAGGTGGACTAGAGGTCTGCACGATTACAAATTTTAACACTTTACCCGGTCGGATTCGGTCCGACAGTACCAGAGCCCGAACAGTACTAGTGAGCAAATTCGGCCCGAGATTTCAAATGTAAAACCTGAGCCCAATCAGGCCCAGAGACTCTTGAAACTTTGCCCAGTCCGGCAGTGCAAGTGACCAAACCTCTTACAAACTTTTGTCAAAATCCCTTCTCTCCTTATTTGATGATTTTAACTTCCATGCGAATCTTCCCCTTTCTTTGTTAGTATTTCCTTTCCCCTAAAAAAAAGGGACCCCCTCCCCCCTCCTGCCTAATTTGAATTATATTTGTCCCTGTTCCCACTATAAGCTGCCCTGTCCAAATATATTTTTAAACATTCAACACTTTCGGCCCAGTTCAATTTTTTATAAACGAAGCCCGGCCTAAAATCGCGTAAGAGATATTTTGCTCACTGTTCGGGCTGGGCCTAAGCCCATGAGTCAGACCCGAGGCCGTGCAGACATGGAAAGTGGACCGCATGTGTATTGATAGAAATCAGATTCTAATAGTTATTTCTATAATTCAAACTTTTGAGGTGGTTTGATTCCAATTTAGCGTAGGCCTGATCTAACCTGCCTGCTTTCTGATTGATTACGGTGAAGTCTGCATTTTGTGTGAATATTCCAATGCTGACAACGTTCAGATGAGTAGAACAAACAAACGAAATAAAGTACACCTAAGATCGAGGCAACTATGTAGAATATGATTGTTCACCATTTGGAATAAATTTTTTGTAACTTAAAATTTAGGCACAGTAATAATATACGACGTTGAATTTTTTTTAGAATCAAACAAGATAGTTGATAACTCCTAAATTTTGTAACAGAGGCTCTTTAACACTATCTTTTGTGTTATTTACTTAAAAGTGGGGTTTACCATGTTTAAAATAAATTTAAATGTTTGGGCTTAGATGAAAATGTACGAGTAACTGATTCTAACAGGAATCGGATGTGTGTCCCTTAAACTTTAAATGTGTGATAAACTACTGAAATCTGACAATTCGTTTATTGTTTTCTGAATGAAATCTAAGACATCTAATCAACTGTTCTAAATATTACATTAAACAACCCATATAAAAGCTCATAATAACAACTTACCAACAATGGTGCTAATTCATTTTCAATTATACACACACACACACACAGAGAAAAAAAAACCGCTCGATAATAATGAACGTATACTGCTGCTAAACATAAAATTCAAAATAATCTCCTTAAAAACAACATATAACAAAAAAAATTAAAAGTATCGACCTGTTTCAAAGGCAAAAATAGCCTTCGGTAAAAAATTAAAGGTATCGACCGGTTTTGAAAGCAAAATGGCTGTTGGCTTTCGAGACCGATCGATACTATTTATGTTTTAGTATATGCTGCTTTTAACGAAGTTATTTGAATTTTATAATAATGAACATATTTAATTTTCTATACTTTTTTATATTTTAGATAAAAAAAAAACCGTGCAATTACTCAAGAACCGATGATGCTCGCGTTCCATAAATACTATTATTATTAATTTTTAAATAAAGAATAACATGCATTGCCTATATATTTACCTTTGAATACATAATTATTTTGGTGTAATACTTTTTCAATTTTCGAAAAACATATCCAAAATACAGACGACGTTTCCATGGTTCAACTCCTCCCATAGCATTCCTTTGGGCAGATCGCCCTTAGCATTCTCTTGGCTCGATCACCCCTTAGATTTCCATTAATCGGATCTCCCTGGCTACTAACTATTTTCAAATTGAGACGCTTTTGTTTAATTAATTTTTTAATTAATTTTTAATTTAATCTAATTTAATTAACTTAATTTGATTTAATTTAATTATTTATTTAATTTAATTTATTTATTTAATATTTATTAATAAAATTTTATTAATAAAATTTAATTAATAAAATATTTATTAATTTAATTTAATTTAATATTTTCAAATTGAGACGTACTTGAGAAATATCTCGCAAACAAACTCAGATGAACATGTAGACAAACATTATTGAAAAAAATGGCCATGTATGTCAAATCGCAGTATGAGTGTTCGAAGTTTAACTTAATCACTCTATTTCAAATTTACTTATATTATATTTTATAGGGAAAGTATGTTATATTTTGAATAGAGTTGGATCTAATTATGCACAGTGTCAAATATTTTACCCATATTTTGCTTTTATACAATACCTTAAAATATGTGACTGCGTAATTTTATGATAATATAGTATGTTTACTTAGCATTCATAGAATTTACTATAAGTAAATTAGAATACTTGAAAGCGGAGAAAACTTTAGAAATTTCAGTTATCATAACAAAATCAAATTTGTAACTATAATTCAAGTTTATTGTATCAAAAGGTTGTAAGATTTGTTGAAGTTCATATTAAAATAATATTAAAAAATATCTATATAATACTAAAACATTTTCATTTGTTATATCTTGAAAAATTGTAATTCTACTAACTGTCGGTGCTCTCTAGACGGATTTAAATTAGTGCTGTTACTCCATATAATAATAATATATTAATAATATATATAATAATATTAATAATATATAATAATCCTAAAATATTTTTACACAGTACTGGTGCTCTCTAAAATAATATAGTACTGGTGCTCCCTAAAATTCAACGTAGTACTTGTGCTCTCTGAAATTCAACACAGTTCTGGTGTTCTTTAGAAAAATTAATATAGTGCTGGTGCTCCATAGAAAAATTAACATAGTGTTGGTGCTCCATAGAAAAATTAACATAGTGATGGTGCTCCATAGAAAAATTAATATAGTGCTGGTGCTCCATAGAAAAAATTAACATAGTGTTGGTGCTCCACAAAAGAATATGAAGTAATGCTAGCGCTCCTTAGAAGAATATGGAATTATGCTGCGGTGATCCCTAGAAGAATTTGACATAATCTGGTGTTCACTGATAGTAAAGGATTGCAGACTCCCCGCTCTACACGATAATTTCGCACAATTATTCCATTCTCATGCAGCAAACAATGAAGTAATGGACTGCTTTCGTAATTTTAGGAATTGTCTGAAGGGGTGCTAGCTATCGGGGGGAGGTGGGGGGACAAATTCATGTTTAGGCATTTCGAAGCAATTTTTTTTCAAATTGAAGAAAAAAGAATTTTTTTTGCCAAAAAAATACCGGAACACAAATAGCTTGGTTTATTAGTAGTAGGTAAGGAAAGGGCGTTCTGCAGTTAGCGCCGCATGCGGAATGGTTGACGTCATGAGGCGGTGGAGGGAGTATGACTTATTGAGAAGAAAGTGTTGCGAAATGAGGTGAACTTTGGATTGATAAGGTAACTTGAACTTTGGACGGCCATCTCATGAGGAGATGAACCTTTACACTGATTACCAGTGAGGACAAAGAGGCAACTGATAACAGGAACGCTGTGAACTCCGACCTTCTCCCTCGGCGGTCTATGACGCAATTCTCCCCATTGATGGATACACCGCTTCTGGAGCGCCTAGCCCACTGGGCTTCATCTCCTGTTATGATATATGCAATGAAAAACAATACTTTATACTCCCTAAGCACGGATGTCTTAAAAGTTGAAGTGATACAGCAAATGCTGGGATGACCATACAATACAATACCTTAAAAATTTTAGGGAGCACCAGTACTATATTATTTTAGAGAGCACCAGTACTGTGTAAAAATATTTGGTCATCCCAGACAGGGCTAGACAGGGGTCTAGCTCGCTCACAATCCACAGTTATCAGAAACAACACTGTCTGTACATCATTATACACAATTTATATGTATTATACAATTTTTTTTTTTGTTTTAAGTTTGTGAGGATAGCAATGTGGTTGCCCTAGGGTGCTTTCGGAATCTCCACTGGTGAGGGTCATATGGTTTAATGCTGAGTAGTTCAGGATTGGGAATTGTGGGGATGTTATTGTAGAAGTTCATAGCTAAATGTTTAATTTCGTCTTTGATAGTTCGCGCTCCGAAGTCCCGGTGGATTACGTCGTTGCGAAGATACATGGGGGCTTTTCTAATCGATCTTAACATTAGGTTTTGTACAGTTTGCAGTTTATTTATGTTGGTCTTTGCAGTAAATCCCCAGACGACGGCTCCATAAAGCAGAATGGGTCTTAGCACAGTGTCATACGGCGTGCACGACATTTTGTAATTTCAATTACGGATGCCAACCAAAATAATGACCTATTTAAATGCTGCAGATGGAACCAATGGCAACCCAAACATAAATAAGCAGCGCGCATTCCCTCCATCACAACAACCAATAAAAAGACGAGGTATGACAATACAAGGTGAAAAGAAAAAGTGTTTTCGAGAATGTTCTAGAAGTTTCCACGAGATTCAATTTCGACAGCGTCCTAGCCGCACCTGATGCTTTTTGAGTGGTATTCAAAAATATCTCCTGCGATCGCGCAAAGATACGCGGATCGGCATAAATTGTGATGTGTGAGCGAAAAATGAGCACTGTGAAATAATGGCGTATTAAAATATTATACGCAGGCTTCCAATATATTGTTGGCCACATCAACTATCGAGGTACAAGCAAACAGAAGGTATGGATATGTTGCATCTGTTATAATGATTAAGGAAGGCACACAATTCATAGTAACTATCGTGTAATTAATAACAAGGTCGTACGAACCTATCGCAATAACGAGCTCGTGTAGTGAAACTAAATGAACTACTCAGATTTTCGGTAGATAATAGTAATTATTGTGTTCTAAATATATGTGTCTTATAAATTATATGTTGTAAATGTATGTGTTGATTAAATGTTGTTAAAGATATATGTGTCCAGAAGGATGCAGGATTAAATTTAATAATCAAGATCTCTCTACATGTATATATGCGAAAGTAAATATTAAAGTAATTGATTAAATTTAGATAAGAGTATGTATTGATATTTTGTGTGTTCGTCTCTCCAGTTTGTGAACCCGGGGCTTACACGCTCCACCCCTAGCGACGGCATCATAGGTAAGTCCTATAGTGGTAATTTTGATAAGGACAATTTTACCTTATGGCACACAGTTTTATACAGTGTTATTTTGTTTTTGAAATTAACGTTGTTTGAGTGTAAGATTGAGAAAAGTTTGGCTCTGGCTATGCGGTATTTCTTTATGGTGTTGTAGATGTGTGTGATGAAATGTAATCTTTGATCGAATGTTATGCCGAGGTATTTACATGTTGTGGTGTACTGAATGGGTATGTTATTGATTAAAATGGGGGCGGGGGAGCTTCTTTTTTCTTGTAAAGAGGATACAATTGGTTTTGTTGGGGTTAATTTTGATTTTCCACTTCTGAAACCAAGAGGAAAGGGTGTTCATATGGGTTTGCAGTCTGGAGCGCACATATCTTGGGTTGGAGGCGCGGGTGTATATGGCTGTATCGTCCGCGTATAATGCTATGTGTGTGTATGGAGATTTTGGGATGTCATTAATGTAAATATTGAACAGTGTCGGAGCCAATTGGGAGCCCTGTGGGACGCCGGCACTGGTGGGTCTGTTATATGAGTAAGTGTTGTTGATGCGGACTGTGAAAAATCTGTTGCGAAGGTACGAGTGTATTAATTGGATGAGAGCATCTGAAACGTTTAGCTTACTTAATTTGTAGATGAGAGCGTTGTACCAGATGCGATCAAAGGCCTTCGCAACGTCAATAAGTATGGCTCCAGTTGTTATACCGGCATTCATTCCTTCGGATTTGAATTCCGTGACGCGTAACAACTGGTGTGTTGTAGAATGTTGTGGGCGGAAGCCAAATTGTTCGGGAATGATGATGTTGTTGTCAGATATAAATTGTTTTGAGTCGCGTGTGTATTATGCGCTCCGTGAGTTTGCTGATGGATGTGAGAAGCGTGATGGACCTGTAGCTTTGGTGGTTGGTAGGGTTTTCTCCTGGTTTCAGAATTGGAACAATCACGCCGACTTTCCATTTCTCCGAGACGTGTTTAAATTTTAAAATTGCATTGATTATAGAAGGGTAATGAAATAAATTATGTTTGTGGGCAGAGATTTAACGGCTTTGTTGTTGATATTGTCTATTCCCGGAGATTTCCTGTTTTTAAGGGATTTAATTTCCTGAATAATTTCAGAGGGGGATGTGGGGTGGATAATATGTGTCGTGGGGGTGTCTTGGAAGTATTTTAGGGCAGTTTCAATTTCTAGTTCTGTGTCATGGCAGCTAAGGTCTTTATTAATAGTGAACTGTGTTTGATAATTATCGGCCAGTGTGTTTGTGATGGCTGTGTTATCGCCAGACAGTCCGTTTGGTGTTTGAATTTGAGTTGTTTGTTTGTTATTATTTTTAAGTACTTTGCAAAAGTTCCAGAGGGAGTTGTCCTGGGGGGCTAGTGAGCTAATGAAGTTTTTCCAGTTATTTTGCTTATGAATTTGAATTTCATGTTTGATTAGTTTGTTAAGAATATTGACTTGGTGGTGTGGGGGGGGGGGGGGGGAGCGTAGGTTGTGGCATCGGCAATGGCTTCTTTAATCGTATTGGTTAGTGTCTTGGCGTTGTTTTCTATGTCTGAGGTGTTGTTGTAGTTTGCGTAAATTAGGTGTGTATTGGCAAGATTATTTGTGAATTTTGCCCAATTAATGGATTTGAGAGATGGTGTGATAGGAATGTTATGTGTTAATAGGAGGGTGAGTTTAACCGGTAGATGGTCGGAACTAAGGTCATTTAATGTGGAGATTTCGTGTGGATATGGGATATTATTCATGAGGGCAAAATCGATAGTGGTGTCATAGGCGTTGGGATTAAGATGAGTGTGTGTGTGGGGGAATATATATGTGTCTGATGTTATTATTGTTAATGAATTCGTCGACCTTTTTTCCATATTTACTAAGTTTTCTGCCATTCCAATTCTTATGGTGCGCATTAAAGTCGCCCATAAGAATGACGCAATCATGCATATTAAGTAAGGAAGAGACGTCATCTTTGATGTCTTGTGTGCAATTTTGTTTGGTGTATACCGAGGCAATTAAAATGCTAGGAGTGTTGGGGATTTTAAATTTAATAAGTGTGTGTTCTATTATGTTAGTGCTAATCTTGTTTATGTGTGTGTGTTCAATATTGTTTTTAATATAAATTGCCGTGCCACCACCAAAGGGACGGTTACGGGGCAGAGATTCTCTGGGGGTGTGATGCATTTTGTAGTTGGGAATTTTTATGTTAGCATCGGTGTTTTTCATTGTTTCTTGTAAAAGGATTATGTGGGGATTCTGCTCCTGTGCTAAGTCCCGTAGCTCGTTGATTTTGAAGCCGACGCCGTTGGCATTCCAGGATAGGATATTTAATGAGACTGGAGTGAGTATGCGCACTGACGATATTTATCAGTCGTGACGTACTTAAAGGGAAGTTTCATAGGTGCCGCCCCCTAGCGGAAGCTTGAGCGGGTAATAAAGATTTGAAGGGCACCATCTATCGGGCATTTTTTAAAGTTTTGAATTTAAAAGGTAATATTCGCGAGGTCCCAACCCGCAATCAGTTGAATGGTAGTATGACGCGCGAACCCATTCGGCCAAGATGACTTGGTCGATGTGTAACTATGAATGATATCTTCTCTGCTAGTTTGAATGGGGAATGTTTTTCGATACCACAAATGAATGAGTGATGGAATGAATGGTGGAATGGATTGAAATACCGATAAATAGGAAATGTGGTTATTATAAATGCTATGTATCTTGTAAAAATGATGTTAATATATTAGTTTTAGGGAATGTTCGGTGAATTTTGGTGTATGTTACAGGAGTCTCAAATTTCATGATGTGAGTGAATTTATGGATACTGAGCAATTTTTTTCGAAGATGTTAATTGTTTTTAATGAAGCAGTTATGGTTGAATGGGAAAATATGAATATTAAATAATCTGCATAACAAAACTATTTAATAAACCAGAAAGTGATTTTGCAAAGCTACCGCAACTTACCATTCAATTTTTTAATTGTATTCATTAAATTATACAGTTAATTTTTTTTAAAAATTGAATAATCTGCATAACAAAAATATGTAATAAAGCAGAAAGCGATTTTTCAAAGCTATCGCAACTTACCATTCAGTTTTTTAAATTGTATTCATTAAAATATAATGATACAGATAATTTTTTTTTAAATTAAATAATGTGCATAATAAAAATATTTAATAAAGCAGAAAGTGATTTTTCAAAGCTATCGCAACTTACCACTCAATTTTTTTAATTGTATTCATTAAAATATAATGATACAGTTAATTTCTTTTTTAAATTAAATGATCTGCTTAACAAAAATATTTAATAAAGTAGAAAGTGATTTTTCAAAGCTATTGCAACGTACCACTCAATTTTTTTAATTGTATTCATTAAAATATAATGATATAGTTAATTTTTTTAAATTGAATAATCTGCATAACAAAAATATTTAATAAAGCAGAAAGTGATTTTTCAAAGCTATCGCAACTTATCATTCAATTTTTTTAATTGCATTCATTAAAATATAATGATACAGTTAATTTCTTTTTTAAATTAAATAATCTGTATAACAAAAATATTTAATAAAGTAAAAAGTGATTTTTCAAAGCTATCGCAATTTACCATTCAATTCTTTTAATTGTATTCATTAAAATGTAATGAAGCAGTTACATTTCGTAAACGACGATATTGGATCGCAGAGAATACATGATTCCATTGCTTTAATATAACAGTTATATTTTTTAAATTAAAATTTAATTAAATAATGTGCATAGCAAAAATTACGAAAGAAACAAGAAAGTTACTTTTCAAACTTGACACAACTGGATATTTCATGCGGCTTCTAAAATTTCATTATTTTATTGAAATGCAGGATATTTTATGAACGAATGGGAAATTAAGGGTACTTTTTTAATTATGATTGAGTGTATTACACAATATTTTGCGAATGAATGGGGGGAAATAATTAAAGAAATTTTTCAGTGCCATCATCTATCGGGATCTTTTTCAACTTCTTCCATTTAGAAGCAATTATTATTTTTAATTGTTTAACTAAATAATCCTATTAACAAAAAATATATGAAATAAACAAGGACATGTCTTCTCAAACCTATCACAACTTACCATTCCATATTTCATGGATCCCCTAAAATATTATTATAATATTTAAATGCACGATACTTTCTGAATGAATGGGAAAATTAAAGGTATGTTTTTAATTATAATTGAGTGTATTGCACGATATTTACCGAAAGAATGGGGAAATTATCTAAGAAATTTTCAGTGCCACAATCTATCGGGATTTTTTTTTAAAGTTCTTCCATTTAGAAACACTTATTTTTTAATTGTTTAACTAAATAATCCCATTAACAACAACAAAAAAAATTATGAATCAAACAAGCACATGTCTTTTTAAACCTATTACAACTTACCATTCCATATTTCATGAACCCTCTACAATTTCATCATTTTATTTAAATGTATGATACATTATGAATGAATGGACCCTCTAAAATTTAATTATTTTATTCAAATGCACGACATTTTCTGTACGAGTGGGAAATTAAAGGTACGTTTTTAATGTTGTACGGAGTTTTGGATCCTACAATTTTCTTATTGTGGTGGATTGTAGTGAATTGTGTGAATGTTGGAAACGTAGAAAATGCAAGACTCTTTTTTTTTACAAAGACGTGTTTTCTACTAACGAATTTTAAGAAATGTGTGTTTTCTACTTCCAAAAATTTCGCAAATGTAAGTTTCGAACTTACTAAAAAACCAATAAATGGGATTTTTTATGCGTTTAAAAACTTCATATATGTTATATTTTCCTATGGGAAATAACATACCTTTTCACACTTGTGTAATTTTTTTGACGATTTTTCACAAAAAACGTGTTTTCTATTAACAAAATTCCATAAATGTATGTTTTCTACTTCCTAAATTTCATAAATGTAAGCTTTCAACACTTCAAAAACCAATAAATGGGATTTTCATGCGTTTAAAAATCGCATATGTGTTATTTTTTCTATGGGAAATAACATACGTTTTTACACTTGTGTAAATTTTAGCTAAATTTTCACAAAAACGTGTTTTCTATTAACGAAATTTCACAAATGTATGTTTTCTACTTCCAAATTTTCGCAAATGTAAGGTTTCAACACTTCGAAAACCAACAAATGTATGTTTTCTACTTCCAAATTTTCGCAAATGTAAGTTTTCAACACTTCGAAAACCAACAAATGGGATTTTCATGTTTTTAAATCTCGCATATGTGTTATTTTTCCTATGGTAATTACATACGTTTTCACACATGTGTAAATTTTAGCTAAATTTTCACAAATATGTGTTTTCTACTAATGAAATTTCCCAAATACGTGTTTTCGACTATAAAAAATTTAACAATTACGCGTTTTCAACTTTACAAAAATTAACAAATGTAATTTTCAAAGTTTTAAAAAACACCACGTGTGCTATTTTTTCCTATGGAAAATAACATACGTTTTCACAAGTGAATTATTTTCGATAAAAATTTAACAAATATCTGTTTCAACTACCAAAATTTAACAAATGTATGTATTCAACACTTTATAAACCAACAAATGTGGGTTTTGAACACTTAAAACAAGTACTTACATACCCAATCTTGTCTAAAGAAGTAACATTAGTTAGGTATAGAATCATCAGTAATACTAGATGTGCCATCTCCAATATTACAAGTTAAAGAAAACATATTAATACACAAATGGGAGAGACCACTAAAACCGCAACCTAACGACTTGAAATTCTCTTCTAGAATGATTAAATTACTGTTTGAAAGCTACCCACATCCCCCCGTACCTATCTCTAAAGAAAATAATAGTTCTTTCAATATCCCTACGCCAAGCTTACGCCAAGGTTGTGAAAAGGTCACCCATTAAACGCATCCATCTCTAAAGAAAAAAAAAATAGTTCTTGGAATATCCCTTCCCCTTATCACGGTTACCGTTAAACTGGTATTTAAACAAAGTGTGGAAATTTGCAGGAAGAAACTGAAATCTACAACAAAAATTTACACTTCTTACAGAATGAATCCCAACTTTTGCAGATTTTTAGGAAGCTAGGGTTGAATTTTCAGTAACTCTTAGAGTTCTTAGACCCCACATTCCTTATGAATCTTCATACTTTTTAGAGAATGGAACATAACTTAGCCTTTATTTTTAATGAATAAGGTATAAAATTTCAGAATTTTAACACTAAACATAATTTTTATGAATTCAACTCTGTAAGGTGTAAACATCTTTCATTACGAAAGTTACATTATTGACATTTGATATGATTTGAATAAATTTATTTTTAAATTTTTTATATTTTATTTTAAAAAGTGAAATTAGTAAATCCAATACACTTGAATGTATAGATACATAACCCACAAGAGCATACCATTTTAATTACCACATGTTAAAAATGAGTTGATTAATGTAAATAAGGAGTTCTGTTTGAAAGATAGAAAAACATTTAATAAATTTATTCTTCATAAAATACACATTAACTATTATTTGTTGAGCATTTAAACAAATAACTTAAAATAATTTTCTTATCGCACATTCATAGTCCTCTAATTTGAATGATTTGAAAAAATGCCGATCATACGAGTAAAAGACTCCTTCCCCACGATGCAAAACTTTCTTTGGTATGTTATTAATATCAAGATTTAGAAGTACTTGTTCATGCACACTGTTGTACGTTACTAATGGAGTACTGTGAAGACATTCATGGTAACTTTGATCTTAAATTTGGGCAACACATTTGAAAAGTTTTCTTACATGACACATTACACTGTCATGAATACCCCGGCCACACATAAAATTGCCATAAGCCTTAGGGTTGGTCGTGTGGTCTGGGTCTTCGATTGTCATGAATACAAGAGATTAGATGATCGAATGCAAATTTTCTGTCACAGATTGATGGTAGAAAGGTTATAGGGTCTTTTATTTTTAATATTTGAGTAGGAAACCAGTTTATGAATATACTTTCACGAAGTTTATTACTAATGCTGAGAACACAATTTTTTAAACATGTTATTTGATTAACCGTGATATAATCTTGGGGGAAGGATATTCCAAGAACTATTTGTTTTCTTTAGAGATGGATGAGTTTAATGGGTGACCTTGTCACAACCTTGGCGGCGTAAGCTTGGCTTAGGGATATTGAAAGAACTATTTTTTTTCTTTAGAGATGGGTACGGAAGGGGTGTGGGTAGCTTTCAAACAGTAAATTAATCATTTTAGAAGAGAATTGCATGTCGTTAGGTTGCGGTGTTAGTGGTCTCTCTCATTTGTGTACTTTTCTTTTACTAGTAATATTGGAGATGGCACATCTAGTATTACTGATGATTCTATACCTAACTAATGTTACATCTTTAAACAAGATTGGGTATGTAAGTACTTATTTTAAGTGTTCAAAACCCACATTTGTTGGTTTTTGAAGAGTTAAAACATACATTTGTTAAATTTTGATTGTTGAAAACAGATATTTGTTAAATTTTGATCGAAAATAGTTCACTTGTGAAAACGTATGTTATATTCCATAGGAAAAAATAGCACACACGGTGTTTTTTAAACTTCGAAAATTACATTTGTTAGTTTTTGTAAAGTTGAAAACGCGTAAGTGTTAAATATTTTATAGTCGAAAATACGTATCTGTGATATTTCATTAGTAGAAAACACTTATTTGTGATATTTCATTAATAGAAAACACGTTTTTGTGAAGATTTAGCTAAAATTTACACATGTGTGAAAACGTATGTTATTTCCCATAGGAATAATAACACATATGTGTTAAACACTTACATTTGTGAAATTTTGGAAGTAGAAAACATACATTTGTAAAAATTCGTTAGTAGAAAACACGTCTTTGTAAAAAAAAAATATTGTGAACACCATAGAGCCTTGCATTTTCTACTCTTCCAGCATTCAGACTATTCACTACAATCCACCACAATAATAGAATTGTAGGATCCTAAAGTTCATGCAACATTAAAAACGTACCTTTAATTTCCCAATGGTACAAAAAAACATCGTGCATTTCAATAAAATTATTAAATTTTAGAGTCCATTCATTCAGAAAGTATCATGTATTTAAATAGAATAATGACATTTTAGAGGGTTCATGAGATCGGTTCCGAACATAATCCCGACAGCCGAAATCCCGACAAGCCAGAATCCCGACAGCCGAAATCCCGACAAGCCAAAATCCCGACAGGGTCGAAATCCCGACAAGTCAAAATCCCGACAAGGTCGAAAATGTTTAAAAAATCATGTGCTTGTTTATTTCATAATTGTTTTTGTTAATAGGATTATTTAGTTAAACAATTATAAAAATAAGTGCTTCTAAATGGAAGAACTTAAAAAAAAATCCCGATAGATTGTGGCACTGAAAATTTCTTAGATAATTTCCCCATTCATTCGGTAAATATCGTGTAATACACTCAATTATAATTAAAAACATACCTTTAAATTTCCCATTCATTCAAAAAGTGTCGTGCATTTAAATAAAATAATAAAATTTTAGAGGATCCATGAAATATGGAATGGTAAATTGTGATAGGTTCGAAAAGACATGTCCATGTTTATTTCATAATTTTTTTTGTTAATAGGATTATTTAGTTGTTGTTGTTGAGACCCAGACCGTCCGACCTACCAGAAAGGTGTAAGGTAACTGTTTGGACAGCCGGGAAGTGCCACCCAATTTAGACCGGAACCCAGTGGGAGAGGCATCCACAGGGACCGTACCCTCCTTCCCCTACCACCAACCTCTCGTAAGGACTTACGGACCCACATGTTTAACGTGATCGTACTCCGCGTGAACACGGCGGCAGTTATGGCAGTGGCTGGAATCGAACCCGGGCCTACCGAGTGCAACTCCAACGCGCTAACCAATGGGCTACCGCGCCCCAGGATTATTTAGTTGAAACAATTAAAAATAATAACTGCTTCTAAATGGAAGAAGTTGAAAAAGATCCCGATAGATAGTGGCACTGAAAAATTTATTTAATTATTTCCCCCTTCATTCGCTAAATATTGTATAATAGACTTAATCATAATTAAAAACGTTCCCTTAATTTCCCATTCGTTTAGAAAATATCGTGCATTTAAATAAAATAATGAAATTTTAGAAGCCCCATGAAATATCCAACTGTGTCAAGTTTGAAAAGTAACTTTCTTGTTTATTTCATAATTTTTGCTATGCACATTATTTAATTAAATTTTAATTTAAAAAATATAACTGTTATATTAAAACAATGGAATCATCTATTCTGTGCGATCCAATATTGTTGTTTACTAAATGTAACTGCTTCATTACATTTTAATGAATACAATTAAAAAATTGAATGGTAAGTTGTGAAAGTTTTGAAAAATCACTTTCTGGTTTATTAAATATTTTTCTTATGCAAATTATTTAATTAAAAAAAATTAACTGTTTCGTTGCATTTTAATGAATATAATTAAAAAAATTGAGTAGTAAGTTGCGATAGCTTTGAAAAATTACTTTCTGGTTTATTGAATATTTTTGTTATGCAGATTATTTAATTTAAAAAAAATAATTAAGTGTTTCATTACATTCTAATGAATACAATTAAAGAAATTGAATGGTAAGTTGCGATAGCTTTGAAAAATCGCTTTCTGGTTTATTAAATATATTTGTTATGCAGATTATTTAATTTCCTCCGAGTGCTACTACGTGCTCTAACCACTGGGTAACCCCCCTCCCCAGGAAGGTGAGTCAATATGACTTATGTTTTTGTTGCAGGGTTAAAATATGTGTGTTTCACTCATTTTTTCACACACATTGGCAGCCAGCGTTTTAAAAACCAGAATCGGACACTTTCAGGTCATCTTATTTCGGTCAACTTTTAGAATGGCATTCTCCACACCTAAGTGCACCAGAAAACTTTTGCACCAGAATGCACCAGAAAACTTTTGCACCAAAATGCACCAGAAAAACAAAAACTTTTTCTTACAAATTTTTTGGAGTTCACCGCATGTCTTTTCGTAGTTTGACACTACTAAAGGTTAATCACCCACCCGAACAGTTAATACATCACTAGAATGAAAACATAATATAGAAAGTATCAGCTTTCTGTGATGTTGTCGAAGCTAAGGGGTCAGAATCATATACATCCGGCAAAGTCATGAGTTTAATTATTTTCGTGAGACTAGTTTCTTTATACTGTAATATGAGACAGTGACAAAATAACTTCAAAGTACCAACTGTAAAATATATGCTTCCTATTTCAATTTAGTGCGGAGGTCTTTAATAATTCCGAAATTATCAGGAAACTCATGTAAAATGTATGTTAGTGGCATATCTAGAAAATGTGATTTCTATTCTAGAAAGAGCGATAAAACAGATTCTCATTGCCCTCAAGGGCGTTTACCGTTAATATGCTCCCACAAGTGCCCATTATAAGAAAGCCAGGATCCTAATTAAAATGGAGAGTTACCCATTTTTGCAACTGAAAATAGACTGCATGAAAGAGATGATCATCAATCAGGAAGCAATAATGAGCGTCCCAGAAAAATATTGTGTCAGAGAATAAAGAATATTTTAATACTTATTCTGGATTTAACATTTTAAAACATTATTCATCTGTTGTGAGAATCATTAAAAATTTGATGGAGGAAAAGGATTGGAGGAATTTTTCGATAAAATTCCCAATTTCCTAAGACGCCATATTGTTGCAGCTTTATGGTTGGAGATGGGGCATGATTGAATGGCTAAATATTTATTTAGATTTAATTTCATCCCTAGCCTGCGTGGTATGTGGTACTGGAGTTTTTATGAACGTAACCCATCTTTAAAACTTGCTTTGGTGGGAAACATTTATGAAAGGTATTGGCGAGCAAGAGAGTTGATACAGTTGATTGACTTTTCAGATCTGTAGTTTACTTTTACTGTTTTCTTCATTCTTAAATGTTATGCTTATAGTTTTAGTGCATTTTTTCCGTTTATTGTTTCTACTGTGGTGTACTGAATGCTCTTCCCGGCCGTCCAAACAGTTACCTTACACCTTTCTGGTAGGTCGGACGGTCTGGGTCTCAACAACAACAACACTACTGAATGCTGGGGCGCGGTAGCCCATTGGTTAGCGCGCTGGAGTTGCACTCGGTAGGCCCGGGTTCGATTCCAGCCACTGCCAAAACTGCCGCCGTGTTCATGCGGAGTACGATGACGTTAAACATGTGGGTCCGAAAGTCCTTCCGAGAGGTTGGTGGTAGGGGAAGGAGGGTACGGTCCCTGTGGATGCCTCCCCCACTGGGTTCCGGTCTAAATTGGGTGGCACTTCCCGACCGTCCAAACAGTTACCTTACACCTTTCTGGTAGCACCTTTCTGGTAGGTCGGACGGTCTGGGTCTCAACAACAACACCTTTCTGGTAGGTCGGACGGTCTGGGTTTCAACAACAACAACACTACTGAATGCTTATTGTATCAAGTGCTATTGCTAGGGAAAAGATAAAATATTGATTTAAATTTATTTGGATGGATATGGCATTAAGGGGGGTACATACGCCTAGTATGCTTGAAAATGAAAGGTGTTTTTAGCGTAGATTGCAAAAAAATTGATAAGAAATTTATTAAAGGCATTTTTATTCTAAAGTATATACAGGGTTCTCATGTAAGTCTTTAAGCCTGCCAATAAATTCGTAAAGAAAATTCCATGAGTGTACATATTAGGTTTATCTATAGTAAAGTGACCATGACCGATCCAAGAAAAGTGATCACAGCCCCTCTAGTAGGTAATTTAAAAAGTTAGGGTGACGTAGTTGGCAACAAAGCGAGATCGACGAAAAAAGCCAAACTTTCTTTTAGCATCGTCTAAGGAGTAGGAATTTGCAATAAAACTGTTACTGAAGGCATTTATTTGATACGATATGATTATTTCAAATTGCTGTATTATTTAGAAAGAAAACAATAAACACTTACATGCACAATGTGCAGACTGTTCAAAATGTCCTCCGTCAGCATCAATGCACATTTGAATTCGAGAAAAAATATTATCACGTACTTTTAAAAGCATTGCAGATATCACTGAGTTACAGATAATGATGCTGCGACATTTTGACTGGTCTTTATTGCCTTCCATATACGCGTTTCGTTCTTTCATGGTGTCGATTATATCAAAATATAGAATTTCAAAACTATATAACTAAAAAGATATCTCATAAAGAATTAAAATAAACTGAAAAAGAAATCCTTCCCCATCTCCTACATACAGTTCCTGGAAACTTTTTAAAGAGTTTTCAAGAAACAGCCTACTGAGATAAAGACATTACCAGACTATCAAAACCCAGAAGACATTGTTATTGTATTGTCATTCGCTATTAACAAAAATAGGAAATAAACTTACGTAGAAAAAGAATAATTGTTTAATGCCTTTAAATATACAGCTTGATTAAGAAAGTTCTGCCAAGTGAAAAGTTATCCCTCTCTCTTAACCATGGCAATGCTAATGTACCCATCATTAGAACCAGTGGTGCAGTAAGAAAATTTTTCTTCTCGTATAACTATAGCGTTAGCGCATAACTATAGCGAGATATTGTTAACATTAGACTACCTAATCAATACAAGAAGAGAAAACTGAAGTCAGGCAAAGACAAGCGAAGTGTATTGCTCAAGAAATAATGGATAAAAGATTTGATCTGATTTATTTTGAATGTACAATAAACGTAGGTGCTCAAAACAGTGTCGCGAGCAATATCAAAACGGTTGGAGTTTGAATAGTTGGGCAGACAGCTTCTCCTTCAGGGATCAATCACTTTTATTTGCCTGGTCCCCTTACTTTAGATAGACCTAACTTGTACACTCATGGACTTTTCCTTCGAAAGTTATTAGGTGCTTAAGGACTTTATTTAGGAACCTTGTATACAAGGGGGCTTCGTCCTTTTGGTAGTTTCGGTTTTCCCATGATGTCATAGGTTGATAAAGCACCCTTAGATCACGTGAATTTTCAGAGTCTCAATGTCAAGATTGTCTAACTTCGTTTTTCTCCTTCAATTTCTGCGCATGATGCCATTAATTGGCAATTTCAGAGCATTATCAGGGAATTTTATCCAATGAGCTGTCCGAGGTAGTGATTACCAGTGTTGCCACTTCACCTCCCAAAAATGTTATAAAAACGTGAATGAAATGAAGTAAGTGGCTGGAGCATGAATCAGTATTAGTTTCTAACAAAATTAATATAATGGCAATTAATCAATAGCAAGTATTTATGTTATAAATTACATCTTTTTATACTTAAAGTTGTTTAAATCTGCTAGTTTGAAGTCAGATTTACAATGTATTAATGCAAGTTCGAAAAACATAATGTATACATTCTCGTTGTTAGTTGAAAATGGAAGATAATTTTATCATCACATATACTCAAAAGAATTATATTACAAAAATTTGACAAGAAAAATATAATTTTTTTTCTTTAATTTAATCTTTAATCCGAAAGCGTTCTGTAATTTGACAACGAAGCGTCAACCAATGACATAATATTTAACGCTTTTTGATTAGATGTCGCGCTGACGGCGCAACCTTATATAAAAAAACTTGCCTGTATAAATAATCAAACGCATAAGACTGACACATATGTACATAACCATATGCTGAAAACGGCCAATTTGTGTTTCAGGATGTTTAAATACATTCCTTTTTAAAAAAAAAACAGAAACAAAAAACGAAGCACCATGAAGAAAGTGACTGTTTTCATTGAAATTAAATATGCGTACAGCTCATATATAGGTAATGAAAATATTACAAAATCAAGGCCGCTGGATCCAACAATCGTTAGCAATTGCGCATTGAATTTTCAAATCAGTAATTGGTGAAACTCCCCTTGGCGGCAATGCATGCTTGTATACGTCTGGGTAAGGAGTGATAAAGTATCCTATTGTCATCCTGCGATACATTCTGCCAGGCATTCTTCAATTGTTGCTCCAGATCTTCTACATTTCGGGGTGCCCGAATCTGGCGGCCTAGCATGTCCCATACATGCTCGATTGGCGAAAGGTCTGGGGATCTTGCTGGTCAAGGAACAGTATCAACAGTACGGAGACAATTTACAGATATACGAGCCGTATGTGACGTGGAATTATATTGTTGAAAAATGGCCCCAGCATGACGTGCCATGAAGAGTAACGCAAACGGTCACAGGATTTCATCAACATATCGTTGAGCTGTTAAATTTGCACACATGATGACTAGGGGAGACCTGCTGTCGTAAGAGATAACAAACACACGATCACACCAGGGGTAATGGCTGTGTGTCTGGGTAAAACAAAGACTGATTGGGTCCGCTGGCCTTGGTGCCTCCATACACATATCCGATGGTCATCTGCTGTAAGACTGAAGCGTGATTCCTCGCTGAAGACTATGCAATGCCAGTCTGCTGGCAGCCATGATGCTCGGCTATGACACCCCGCCAAACGACTCTGTCGATGTTGTGGGGTTATGAGCAGACGTTTTAAAGGCCGCGTTAGCGTAACCCCACCTCAGGTAAGCGCAGTGATATGGTGGAAGGTACCACAGGTGGTATGGAAAAGGCTGTACCACGTTGGATGGCGGAAAACGATGCCGTTGGGCCAGCTCGCACCTGTCGCACAATCATTCGATCATGCCTCGCATTCGTGTACCTTGGCTTTTCAGAGCCTTCATTCCGCCGACGAGTTCCTTGCAGCAACCATTGCTGTCAGTACCTTTGCACAGCAGTGTCCGTTCGGGGCAGGTGGTGGTCTATTGCTCGGTATGACCAGTCAGCTTCACTCAGCTCGACAATACGACCACGTTCGAACTCGTCTAATTGCTTATAAGGTCTTCGGCAACGTCGTAACGGCATTATTGGTTGTGTCTTTACGGAACTGCAACGCCGATAACGAGCAAAGATAAACCGTCCACTTTTTTAATCTGTTTTATAGGATGCTAGTTTTTCAGTAGAAACGCATGCTATGACCGAAGTTCATTGGCCTTGCAAATTTAATCATATGCATACTTGGTATACAGGAATTTGCATGCAAAATTTCGAGATGATCGGATTATTTTTTAGGTGTACTTCGTTTTTTTTTTTTTTTGCAAAAGTGTGTATATATAAATTCATCAAAAATATATTAGAAATTTAGAATTTGTATGCAATAACAATTTATTTGTTGTAAGTACACTGTGTATTTAAGGTAAAGTTTATTATTTTCATACTATTTTATGAAAATTGGAATTTCAAATTTTGAACTTCCCAGTACGTGGGCCTTTAAAATGTCATTAGGGATCGTAATCAATGGAACAATGTCCAATTGTGTGATAATTTTGTTGATTAAGTATGTGGACCGCGGTGTAAGTTTTACATACTCTTTCTTTAAATTATAACCTACTAGCAAGAATATTGGGGCAAGAATATTGCCTGGGATTCGAGATCTCTGATGATTAAAATTACACGGGAATATATAGCGAATTCTTGAAACCAAAGCAACGCTATAATACATGAAATAAATAACTTGTTACGTGGATCTAATACGCCCTAAATAAGTGCTCGAATATTTCCTAAATAAACGTGCGGCCGAGTATATGACCTTTACTAGCTTAAGTTGAAAATATAGTTTTTAAAGTTACGTTCTAGTATAAGTTCTAACGTGTAGTTCTATGAAGAATAGCTGGCATATGCATTGGAAAATTAAGTTTAGACAACATTTTAAAATATAAATCTGAAAAACAAAGCAACAAGGTATCTCATTATTTGATCATAATTTGTCGATAAAAACTTCTTCAAAACAAATGTGGCTTTTTTGTAAAAGCAAAGAAAAAAATAATAGCTTTTAGCTAGGCTGCAAAATTAAAATTTTAAATGCTTTTATCAAAAGTTTACGCCTGATTCAAGTAAATTTTTCCCAGAATGTTTATAATGACAAAATAATCATACAGTCAAAAACATCAAAATGATATCTCTAAAATTCAGAATTCTGCATGATAAACCACAGTTCTTGTCGTGACAAATGTCTGGTTGTTGATCGCGATTAGTATGCGCTCGAAAAATCATCGGCTGGAATATATTAATTTTAAAATGCCAAAATTTCGGGCGAATTTTGAAATTTAAGTTCATAACAAATTCTAATTAAAGAAAAAATCTCGACGAGGCGTATCTCCTCGAGAGTTTAGCTACCCCTATTCCAGATTTTACGACTGCCCCGAAGATTTATTTTCCGCTACACACATACATAGAGACAGACATTTTTCGTATGTAAGACTAGAAAACGTACCCGACGTTGCCCGGGATTTAATGCAGGGATAACTTGATTTCATTCATTCATTCAATTTTTCAATTGCTCTTGAACTCACCCTCGTTTCCCACAACTTGTCTATTGATAGTATAAATTCCGTTCACAATTTTTTGAAATGAAATTTTTCGATCTGCCTGATGCTGTTAAGAAGGAAACTCTACGGTGACGTTTTCGATCGATAAGGAACCGATTTGTGTGAAAATTACTCAAAATGGCGTTTCAAATTTTAGTTACGAAAAAACTAATTGGAATAAAAAAAAATCTAGGTGAGGTATTTCCTCTTGGGAGCCAATGTACCTCTGTACCAAATTTCATGCTGGTATTAGCGTAGATTTTCTGTTACAGACGAACAGACAGACAGCCATCTAATTTTAGTATTATAGATTACGTTTTCAAAACACGAAAAGTAAATATTTTTGAAAAGTTCCTGAAAATTCGTCTATTAATAATACAGATTCCGCTTAAAGTTGTTTTGAGAGATATTTTTTTAATCTTTTCGATGATGTTAAGATGGTAAATCTTCGATAATATTTTCGATGACTAAGGATCCGTTTTGTGCAAAAATTGTTCTAAATTTTGCTTCAACATTTAATATCTAAAAAAAAAAATAATTTGAATTAAAAAAGCTGGATAAGGCGTTTCCTTTTGGAAACACTGTACCAAATTTCATGGTCGTACGTCGCTTATATTTCCCGCTACAGGCGACACAGGTGAACAGATAAACATATAGGCATCTTCTTGTATTAAGGTAAGTGACCCAAATATGGGCACTTCTGTAAAAAATGTTTAGTTTAGTATTTTCAATGTAGATTGCAGTATATACCCGTAAAGTAAAGCAATGTTAATTAGGTGGAGTAGTGGAAAAAGTCTTCCGTTTTTGCAGTTCAATACGACGTAGAAAAGCAACGAAGCGATATTGCACGTGGCAAAAATTGTTCTTATAAAGTTTATTAATAAGCGTGTTCTTTTTATGTAAAGAGACCCTGCCTTGATAATTAATCCCTCTTGAGAGAAATAAGGTGAGTTCTTTATCTTTCAAATAGCGTTGTCGCGAATTTCGAAATTTTGTCCATGACCATTTATTTTCATGAAAGTGAAAATGGTCATCGGGCCTATTATGAATACTGTAAGGGGTCTTAATATGGTTACTGCAGGAAATGTATTCCCCTTTGTTACTTTCTAATTTATCGATTTATAAAGTTTTGTTTTCGTCCAAAAAATTGACCTCGAGATTCTGAGTGATTTTTAAATGTTATCCCTGAATACGGGGGTGAGATGTAGATAAATTGATGGGGGGGGGGGGGGGGTAAATCGCCCGTGTTTTTACTGTGGTGTTTTTTCATTGTAATTTCTAGGTTTTAAATAGCATTTAAGGAATTATGAATGATTGTAAATAATATTTATGTGTGTGTGTGTGTGGGGGGGGGGGGGTCGCAGAAAAAATTTGATTACTTATACTCATTTTTAAATGTAGAAAAAAAAGGTAGGGGGGGGGGGTAAAATCTCTAATAGACGGTATTTCATATTTTATTATTTTAATTTTATTTTTTTAGAACATGTCCACCAATAAAATATGTTTGTGGAGCCAGGAATCCTTTATAGCAGCTGTCACAGCGGTCAAAGATGGTATGAAAATCAAAAGAGCAGCCATAGACTTTGGAATATCGAGAAGTACTCTGTAAAGACATATTTGGAGTGGGAATGCAGAAAAAGGAATGGGACGTGAGGCAATGTTAAGCAAGCAGCAAGAAACAGAACTTTGTTCCAGAATTGTTAGACCTGCAGAGATCGGAATGCCATTAACATCAAATTCATTGCGCAGGAGTGTTTATAATTTCTGTGTGGAGAATAAAGTTCAACTTCCTAAGTCCACAAAATCTGGATACAAAACTTTGGGCCAAAAATGGTTCAAGCTTTTTCTAAGAAGGAATCCTACAATAGCCCGTAGAAAATCGCAACATGTAAATGCTGGCAAAGTTTCAAAACTAAACAAGTTTATTGTTGGTGACTATTTCAATAAGCTGAAAAAAATAATGATTGAGATAGATCTACTGGACAAACCACAATTAATATTTAATGTCGATGAGAAGGAGTGCCAGCTAACACTTCACAAGAGACCTGAGGTGTTAACTCGCAAGGGAGTTAAACGTGTTCCATTTGTTGCACCCGAACATGCTGAAAATGTCAGCATAGTTGCATGTGGCAATAGCCTTAGACAAGTGATTCCACCTGTAGTGTTATTCAGGGGTGTGCGAATGAAACCTGAGTTTACTGACAATCTCCCACCTGGTGCCAAAGCTTTTATGACTCCAAAAGGGTCATGACTTGTGACACCTTTTTGAAGTGGATGACACTTTGCACAGTTTAAGTCCCAGAGAAAAGCCCTCCTCATTTTGGATGGCGTCAAGTCTCATCTTGATGCTAATATTATAACATGTGCCTAGAAAAATAACATAACGTTATTTTGCCTGCCGAGTAACTGTACGCATGAATTGCATCCTATGGACAAGTTAGTTTTTAGATCATATGAATATCACTGGGAGGATGAGTTAACTCGATTTTGGGGTATAAACTCAGAAAAAAAACTTACAAAGTCAAGCTCTGGAATAGTTTTTTCAAAGGTTTGGCCCAAAGCTGTAACCTCTGCTAACTTTGCATCTGGATTTCATGCAGCAGGTATTTTCCCTTTTGATTCCACCATAATTCCAGAAATTGCGCTTGCACCATCAACATTAATTCTGCAACAGTTCCATGAAGAATATGATTTGCCCCCTGATGACCCAGATTTGCCTTCTGATGACCCAGATTTGTCTTCTGATGCCCCTGATTTGCCTTCATAGCCTGATACGCTTTCATCAACCAAGCATGATTCTGAACGTGTTGAAAATCTTCAACCTCAACAATTATCCGCTGATAATTCTGATTCTGAAGACACAGATATTCATAAATTATCTATCTCCTATATTTTAAAAAGCCCAAAGATGAATGGAAAAAAGACCAACAGTAAAAGGCTTTAAATTATCGAGCTGTAAGACTGGTGAAATCACTTTTTCCAGAAAAAATGGTACCCAAGCATAAAGCAGTTGGCAAGTCCAAACGAGCAGCTAAGCCGAAAACAGCACCCAAGCCTAAATCCAAAACAAATGAATATCAACTGTTGCAGCTCAGCTATCCTGCAGTGGTGTATCCAGCTCAAAAGAGTCCTGGTATTGTGTACTGTGTCGTCAAGAAAAACAATTAGACATGATACAGTGTAATACGTGCCGTGTTTGGGTACATGAAGAGTGTTGTGGCCTTACAAGTAAGGAAAAATTTTATATTTTTATATGTCCATCTTGTGCCGACGCTGATTAAAGTTTTACGTTGATTTAAGTTTTTTTAGCATAATTTTTAAGGATGCCCATATTAGGTGCAAAGGTTCCAAATATGGGCATAGGTTCCCAACATGGACACTGTCCATTATTAGCACCTATCTGATGTTTTTAGCTCAATTTTCATTTTTTCTCTGTTACCCTCTGCAAGGAGAATACATCCACCAATTTTCAAATATTTTTCTGCTGAAACAAACATTATAATAATTAAAATGCTTAGGGGTGCCCATATTTGGCTGACTTACCTTATTACATATTTTAAATGAAAATTACACAAAAACAGCAATATAATTTTTTTACACAATCCTACTCTCCTTTTAGAGTCTGAAACTTTGAACAAATATTTCACGTGTACGCAATTACTTATTCTAGTAATATAAATGTAAATTAGAAAGTTAAAATATTACGTTGTTTTTTAAGACTCAGTACCCTTCATTTGGCGAAAAATGACGAAAATACCGAATTTCAAATTTTTTGCTTAAAATATACTTTGACATCCCTAGTATATTCTGACAAAGTTTCGTGAAGATCTGAGAATTATAAATATATTAAAAGGCTTTTGACTGTAACTGTGTCCCTTTAAATACCACGCCTACTTCTCTGCTTAAGCTCTGTTTACATCGTATCTGCAACTGAATACCCCCTGTTTTACAAAATATTTTTACCAGGAAGAAGATAAAGTGCTTAATCGTAACTTTAACTGATAAAGAAATGTTGTTTACTTTCTCCTATCTTCTTTCGTTCGTTATTTGCATTTATTCTTTGTGCATAAATAGCAAGAAAAAGTCTTTTTCAGGACTCAGTTTCGATTGTGTTGTCCTTATTTAAACTTTCAACTTATTTATATAAGGTTAGTTTGTTATTTTTGAATATGCCTCGCCAGAAACGTAATAAGCATGCTTTTTACATGAACAGTAAACGTTGGTGTAGAGGAAATAACAATGTATGTGACATTGCTCAAACTATCAGTGCTGGAGGAACAAATGTGTCATCTAATGCAAGACTGGAAAACTTGCATTAGATGACACATTTGTAGACATTTGATGACATTTGTAGACATTTGATGACACATAGTTACTGAGTGTGATTATCCTACTAGTGAAAATTATATTATTGTCAACTATGAACAAATTAGTAAACTATTTATTAAATTAAAATGCTCAGATTGCAATAAACAAACCTTAAATCTTAAACTTGGTAGCAAATTAGGTTTTTCCTGCAACTTATACTTAACTTGCAGTTCCTGTTCTGAGAATATAACTACATTTCAGACCGCCAATGAGAGAAAAGGAAATTCTGTCCCTGATATCAATCTACGTATAACACAAGCATTCTCTCATATTGGAAAGGGGTACGCAGCCATTGAAAAATTTTGTATGGTAATGAATATGCCCTTTTCTGCGAGGACTTTCAGCAAGTGCACGAAGCTTTTATGCACAACCTATAATGTTGTCTCAAAGAACATAATGAAAGATGTTCATGAAGAAATAAGACATGCCTATCAAAGTTCGGATTCAGTTATTGATGTAGCTGTGTTATTTAATGGCTCATGGTTCACTCCTGGACATACATCCCTTATTCGGCATTGGATGTGTTATCGACATTCTTACAGGATATGTAATTGACTTTGAAATTATGAGTAAGGTGTGTCGTCATTGTTCACAAGCAAAAAGAGAATTGGGTGAATCAAGTGCGGAGTACAATATATGGTACAGTGGGCATGAAAGTGTTTGCGAAATTAATCATACAGGTTCAACTGGCTCCATGGAAATGGAAGCGGCAATGGTTCTTTGGAAGCGATCAACATCATTAGGTACACAACACTATTATCTGATGGTGATTGTGAAACTTTTAATTACTTATCTGAGAAAAAGGTTTATGGTGCTGATATTGAAATAGAAAAGGAAGAGTGTATAAACCATGTTAGTAAACGATTAGGAACTGCTTTGAGAAATGTTGTCGAGGATTCACGTGCGAAAGGTATTACATTAGGAGGTAAAGGTTATGGTATACTAAAAGAATCAATGATCAAAAAGGTTAACATCTTATTATCAGAAAGTCATAATAAGAAATAAAGGCGATTCAAAAGCTATAAAAAATGCAATTTATGCTACACTGTATCATAGCATTTCAACTGACAAAAAGCCCCAACATTCTAAGTGTCCAACGGGGAAAGACTCATGGTGTTTTTACCAGTCAGCAATAGCAAAGGGAGAAAAGCTTGGTTCTCATAAGTTATTTGTGGGAACACCTGTGAAAGAGGCTATTTTACCTCATATTCTCCCAATTTATCAAAGACTTGCATCAAACAAACTTTTGGAAAGATGCATAAACTGTGGAACTCAAAATGCAAACGAAAGCTTGCACAGTGTGATTTGGGCCAAATGTCCGAAAGAAACATTTGTACATAAAACATGTTTAAAACTCTGTGTAATGGAAGCTGTGTGTGAATACAATAAAGGTACACTGCCTGCATGAAAGAAGCACAGAATGCCTTAGGTGTACCTTTAGGAAAGTGCTCCATGTATCTCGGTGTTGCGTTCGATTCTCGAAAAAAAAAATGTTTCGACAAAGACGACGAAGTGCAAAATATCAACTTGCACGTAAATTGGTTAAAAAAGTAATTTTAAAAAGAGACATATTAGTGTGCTTTTATGATATGAATATATTTTCAAATATTGTATTTCTTTTATAATATAGACATCATCATATTTACAGTTAAGCTATTTCCTAATGAAATTAGCCAAATATATTTCATGGTGTAAAAATAATAATGAATTTGGTAAAATCAATTTTTATTTATATTTTTTCTCGATTTTCTTTTCAATGTGTGACAACTAAGGTTTCGGCTAATGGTCCCTTATATAAAATAAATATAGTTAAATTCAATGAAACAGCTACAGTTTTAAAGGTAAGTGTATAATAAATAATTTAAAATAACATTTAAAGTAATTTAAAGTGGATTTGGAATATTTTTTCAAAGTTAAAATCTTTAAAGTGCTTTTTCTCAGTTCGTGTTTTTCCGGTATATCAATATGTTCAAAGTGCTAAAACTTAAATATGTATTTCTCAATTGACTTGATTTTTTTTCTGGATGTTCATTATAAAGTATTTTATGAAACTAAGGATCGAATTTGCAATAAATTCAAAAGTTTTTTTAAAAAAATAGATATGTGCAAAAAATCTCAATCTTTTGTTGAATTTTTACATATGTATCAACATTTTATTTTTTTTCTCCCAAACTAATTAACTTTTTAGAAATCCGATCCTTAAAGTTATAGAGGACACTTCAAAGAACATTATAAAAAATTGTTGCAAAAAGTTAGAAATTGTAGGAGAAGATAGGTTTTAAAAATTATTTAAATTCTTAAAAAAGAATAAAATTTTTCAAATTGTATAAGTAGAATTGTCTTTTTTCTTGGTGAAATAATTTTCTTTAATAAAATCATTTAATAATATGCAAAAAAAATATTGTAAAGGGCTTAAACCAAGAAAATTGTTCAAAAGGTACCGTGTCCCCTTAAACCAGAGTATGTAAATACTGAATGTTATTTAACAACTTTCTTCTCTTTACAATTATGATGCATTTTACTACTTAAAACCAACGATAAAGAAACAAAAGAATTAATGGCAGGTTTATTTAACTCTTTTTACTTTCTTAAATATCCAGCAATAGTTAAAATCTGCTTCAACTAGGAAGTTAATATGCACCAAAGAAAATAAAAAGGAAACATAGCATTCATGGCGGAATTCCAGAGATCATAAAAGTGCAATTACAACCGATGTAACAGCCAACAAAACGTACTTTTTGTTTGAATTTTTATTTTCTTTGCTGACAGTTTATTTTCAGTTTTTGGAAGGAACAAATGAGATTTTAATTCTTTTGATTCTTTTTAGAAGAGTTAAATCTTTGCGGTTTTAGTTTTTCGTGTTTAATTGATTCAAGAACAATCGTGGGTTACAAATAAGAAAAAGAAAGTCTTGAGGAGATATAATCATTGCCAACAACACAAAAGAATTTGAAGGGGGGGAGTTTAACTAGGAAAGGTCGACATATACAATGGAATTTAAAATCCTGTTAAATGACTTTATTGTTAAATTTAAGTGTAGCCGATGCATCAGTTGCTAAGACAAAAGTCATTATATATTCAAAAACATCATAAGAAAGAAGACGTTTCCAATACATTTTACCCTTTATTTTCCGCTTTTAAGTAAATTTACGTTTTAAGTATGGTAATAGTTATTTTGACTTCTACCCTTTTCTTAATAGATGTGCTTTTAGCAGTAGATTTAGTAAACTTTTTACTTTAACCGATGTATCTAAAAATGTATTGTTCGATGTATCCTCTAGATACACTCAGGATACAAGAATGCGTACGAATTTCTGGCTAACTAACATTATTTACAAGCACAGCGTAAACAGAAACGATATACAGTAAATAGCTCGACAACTATCTCACAGGATAACTAAACAACAGTCAGATACAGTAAAACAGCAATTAAATGCGCCACTAATTTCACAAAACATAGATGCACTTCACAATTCAATGTAGCTTGTATCACGTCAACTGTTCATCAATTGAGCGTGTTTCCTTTTATATACTCTCAGTATAAACTTCCAGAAGAGGCTCGTATCTTGAAGAATATTCGTTACTTCGAGAAAGTACGGGTACATTCAAAATGTCGCAAAAGCTGCCAAATTGGCGATAAATCAACAAATCTGGCAACCCTGAACCGACTATCCTGTTATGGAAACCCTAGATTCATCTCAGAGAAATAGCTCGGAGTTTTTCCCTTCTGACTCTCAAAAGAGCTTCCAGTAAAAGAAGGCATATTTTATGTTCGCACCAGTATGAGGGATGTTCGTGATCACAAGTCGTGTTTTCACAGTAAATAAATACATCAGTGGGATCCGCAGATAACAGAAATGACGTTCATCATTTCTGTGGCTGTATGTATCAAATCGTTGGCTCTTCGTAATCTCAAAAGCTACCGAACGGTTTTGTGATGGCAAAACAACGTATCTGGATAGATATCATTCTGATGTCAAAGGTTTTTAAATAAACCAAAGCTTTGGGAATATTTTTATTCGCAATCTTATATCTGTTTTATTAATTCCTTTCCCTATGTATAGCCGCGGAAAAAAAACGCCCCACCCTCTGTTAATCGAGCATCGTTCATCGTTGAGAAAATTGAATGATACCATTCGATAAGGAATACCATCCTCTACAAATTAATGTGCGTAAAATTTGCATAAGTGGCCGTCTTCATATCTAAACGCGCACAAACTTTGAAATTTTAAATGGCAACACCCAAGTTTGACAACATAGTTCGAAACTAGAGCAAAATTCAATCTGTGATACCAAATTTCAAGTCATTTGGTTGAAGCGTTTCTGAGTTGTGAGTATGTAAAGTTTTGAGCTCCTAATGTTAAATTAGTTTCCAAGCCTTCCATTCATATCTTCTGTAATAATTATCTGCTCAATCTGATTATTTGTATGACATTACTACTAAACAACCCAAACACATTTACGTGATTTTTATTTTTGTAGAATAAATTGTTTGTATGAAATCAATAATCGAAAAAATATGAATACAAACCTGGACACGTTTTGATAAAAATCGATATATAAAGCGTTTTTATATGTTTATATAAAATTCCAGGTGTTTCCTCCCACTAGTTCTTTCGAAATGTTTAAATATTCAGCATCACGATGACTTTAGGGGTCGTATATTAGTTTAAAAAATGACTAATTTGAAAAAGTTATATTAATTGCAAGTTAATCTTTATGTAAGAAAACGGGCATTTATTTTTACCCAGTTTTAATAGAAACTTTGCATAAACAGTGTTATATAGATGCAACCTTATCAACGTAATTCTGCTACTGTATTGAAGGGTGCAAGCTTGTATTCTTATAAATGGGATGGATCTACTTATGTTACTGTCGATTAATAGTTCCTGAGCTACTACGAGTTGAAATCGCCCACAAAATGTAATAATTTATAATAAAAATATTTATATAAAACAATAACAAATTATAAAATTATGTTATACTAAACACCAACAAGACTTCAAACGGTGATTGATAATGACGGATTGATACTTTTAAATTCGTCACCAAGTTCCAACGGAGTTGTTTTGGCGCGTCATCTGCAGATATTTGTTAGTCTCATAAATTGATTTTGAAACAGCATTATAAAATGACATTTGAAAATAAACATTTCATTCTTCTTTATTTCTTCTTCCTTTTATTGACCCTGGCACAAATGGCCCATTAGTTTTTAGCAACGTACTCAGTACGACTTTTTACCCCTAATAATCGTGCCCTATTTGAGGCTCACATAATCTACCCATTACAGGCCCACTGCCTTAGTAACACACACAAGACAACACCACACACAGCCATAAAAATGCTTACACTCTCATGCAGGAATCAAACCTGCGACCCTTTGGCTGTGAGGTAAGTCATAATGCTGAATGTCAAGAGGATAGTTTAATAATTTACAACAGTGCTGTGGTCAATCAACGAAACATCGCCCTTCAAATTGCGGTTTTCAATACGGAGCTGATCCCCGAAAATTGCACATTCCGGAATATTGAATATCTTCGGATATAAAAATAGAAACGTCGTGAAAATTTGAATTTGGACTAATTTGGGGGTCTAAAACTTGTGAGTGACGTCAAAATTGGGTGTTGCCATTGAAAATTTCAAAGTTTGTGCGCGTTTAGATATGAAGACGGCCCCTCTGCAAATTTTACGCACATTAATTTGTAGAGGATATTATTCCTAATCGAATGGTATCATTCAATTCTCTACGATGAACGATGCTCGATTAACAGAGGGTGGGGCGTTTTTTTTTCTGCGGCTGTACATAGTATAATGTATATGGTAAGTATTGTGACGGTGTTGAAAATTCGAATTAGAGTTTTTGACGGAAAATCGTGTTTCAAGCATCCTTGAACTCGAATCAAACGTTTGTAGCGAACGCTCATAAGGCAGTATTAAATCTCTTCAGCTGAAGACGTCTTTAGCTCAACGCTATGATACTGGCCAACCATGCTTTGGCCCGCGATCAAACCGCGGCACCGCCAAGTTGATGGTTTCACTTTTTTTAAAATTTGATTTCACTTTCTCGCTACATTTTTTTCATGTGACGTGTGTGTGTAAATATGTGTGTATGTGTGTGCGTCTCCGTGAGTCTGTGGAGAAGCTATCTCACGAACGAATGGTGCGTTTCGAATGAAATATGGTACGATCGGTGAACACTGGAAGCTCATTGATTTTAAACGCAATCGAATGTTCGGAAGACGCCCAGATTTTCGAATAAAATTTTGAATAAATCCTTATAATGTCAGAATCTGCAATAATGCTACGTAAATAACCATTTTTATGTAATTTTTCATTATAAAACGATTGACATAAATTTCAGAACGATAGTATGAACTGTTCATATGTAACATTATGCGATAAATTTGTTAACAGTATGCTCGCGTGGATTTAGTTCGTTTCATTTACCATAGAAGATACTTATGTGATAGTTTTGTATTTGGCCGCCTAACAATTCGCCAACAATCATTTATATATAAGCCATGCTCTTCCCTCCGTTTAGCTGTAACACTTGGCGATAAATTTGGGGAACTTAGTTACTAATTTTACGAAATATCGCCAACTTGGCGATATTTCACTTCGGATTGACCAAAATATCATTAAAACTGCAAAAATGATCGCAAGGAAAATGACGCTAAATTGATGAATTTATTATTAAAATATTTTAATATATGGACTATATTTCTTATTGAGGATGCTATCAATACTGATGATTGTTAGTTGCGTGAAATATAAGTAAATTGGGTATTTTGAAATAGATTTACATATTGTTATCCGGAAAAGCGCCAGAAGTACAATTCAAAGTTAAAACCCCATGCCATGGATCTTATACATCATTTTGTCATTCTGGGAAAGAAGTAAATTCATTGCATTATATAAGGAAAGTCATGTGCTGCCCACATCAGATTTATTTTCCACTGTAAGAAAAGTAAATTCCATTATATTGGGAAACTCATGAATTACATTAGGAAAGTCATGCGCTGCCTACATCATTTAATGTCGTGGAACTAAGTCATTCTCCGCGCTTTTTAGACACGTCATCAACAAAAATATCATAGTATTGACTTATTAAAAGACAGCCAACCAGCTCCGTAAGGGTAAACGACGTATCTCAAGATGCGTCCTGTGGGAATTATAATTTAAAGACAGGCGGGGATGTTTCTACGGATCATTTATGACGGACTAATATGTAAGATGTTCATCAAGGAGATAAATAACTATAAGAAGACACATTGATTACGGTCCTTGAGGACGTATAGTGGTGATTTAATTTGATTTTTTTTTATTGGAATTTATTTTACCCGTTTTTGTAAAACATTGAGTTTAGTTCGTTTTCACAGTTATTCAATTGATGGGGATACCATTTCTTTAGGTTCTATGATAATTTTGCTGTTTTTATTTGTTAGTATAACTGTTGTTTCTGATGACCTCCTGTAATCGAATCATAGCCGACACAGGACCAGTGGCACAGGAAAGAACGAACAAGACAATACAGGAGAACAAAATTTTATTACGGACAAGCATCACTGACGAAGGTCAAAGGGGGTGCAGCTTCACATTGTAGATGAGGACCCAGTAGGCGGAAGACTGACTTGACCTCGATATACAACCATGCCCTACTCGGGATTCGAACCCGAGCCCACCGGACAGCAGCCGACGACGCTATCCACTTCACCGCCTGGGCGGCGTTAGTATAACTAAAAGGAGGTACTTAGTAGCGTAAGGATGAGTTGGTTGTGCTTATGTAGGGGTATTTTGCGGATTACCTGTAGTACTACTGATGTAGTTAATTCCAGCAGGGATTGTTTGGCGTTTTGATGTTTTCGCTCCGGCTCTGAACCGGCTTATGTTAATATGGGTTTTGGTTTACTGAGTGTGTTTGTATTTAGGTTCATTTAGTCTTGTGTGTTTAGGTGCTGGGGAAAATTCTGGTTTTAAATGGGGCAGTTCACCTTTATTCTTGTTGTTATTAATGGTGTTCTTTGGTGCTGGGGACTGGGGTAGGTTTGGTTTTAAATGGGGCTTTATTTGGGGTAGTTTGCTTTTAAGATTGCTTTTACCAATGGTGTCCTTTGGTGGCTTTTTCTTTGTTTTTCTTGAAGGGGTCTCACAAGGTGTCTTACTTTTGGGTTTGGGTTTGCGTTATTGTGTATTCATTGGTTTTGTGATTTTTATGGTTACTGGGGTAAATATTTTGACTTGGGGCGTTGCGTATGCCAGTGATTTTTACGCTTAGATGGCCGTTGTTTTTCATTTGTCCTGGTTTTTGGTTGGGGGTAACGATAGTTTCTGTTTGTTTGATTTGTTGGTTTCTAGTCTATCAGTAGGGTTATGTGTAGGTTGTTGGAGTGTGGTAACTTATCACTGGGGCTTTGGTGGACTTGTTTGTCTTTCTACCGAGGGTTTTTGCTTTCTTCAGATGGCTTTTGCTTACGTTTTTGTTCATGTTGGGGTTGATTTTGGAGCTCCTGGTTAGGGTATTCGGGGATTGTTTAATTTTTTTTATGTTTAGTAATTTACTTGTGTATATTTTGTTTTACTGTTTTTGGATTGTTGTTTTCAAGTCTTTTGAATTTGCTTTACTGTATGATTGCAATGTTATTCTGTTTTCTTTTATTCTGTCGGGATTAATGTTTTTATTTACTTTTGCCGAAGTTTGCATGTTGGATTCTCAGTTATTTTATTATGCTTATTCATTTAACTTTTTTTTTTGCCAGTTAACCCTTATACAGGGTGTCCAGTGCTATCGGTGCCCAATGGCTATTTCCTCAACCGTTAGTCGCAGATATATACTTCCAATTGCAAAAGTGTTTTAAATTTTAAAATCTATTATTTTAGAAACAGTTTAAATCAATAAATGCATTTCTGAAAAAAAAAATGAAATATAAATTTTTATATGGTCCCCCGGTCCTACCAATTATATTTAGAAAAATCATCCTCATACAATTTCATGCAAAATAAAAAAAAATCTTCTATTTAAGACCAAAATTCAATCGAGTTATGAAGCATTAAACTGTATGACTTAAGTCGCTTTAAGTCGCATAAAAATGTCCTGTGCAACCAATGGCAACCAACCAATCAGGGACCGTATTGACCATTTCTCAGCATAAAAAGTGCTCAACTTTGAACAGCTATAAGTCGGTCGTAATTTAGTCGTAAAAGGATGATTTTTTTTATTTTGCAAAAAATTGTATGAGGATGATTTTCCTAAATATAATTGATAGGACCGGGGGACTGTATAAAAATTTATATTTCGTATTTCTTTCAGAAATGCATATATTGATTTAAACTGTTTCTAAGATAATAGATTTTAAACTTTAAAACATTTTTGCAATTGGAAGTATATCTCTGTGACTAAAGGTTGGGGAAATAGCCATTGGGCACCCATAGCACTGGACACCCTGTATAATTAAGCTCTACGTTGAGAACATTTTGAATTAAATTTAGTTTAATGTATATTATTTGAATTGCAGTCTGTTTTTTTTCTATACATGATGTTACTGACAGTATGTTTAATATGTCATCACTATGTATGTTTGTGTTGACTTATATGCTAATGTTTTTTTATTATATGTAAGTATTTATATACATTTTATTTGTTAATTAATTTCTTATATTGCTGAGATGTTGAGAATACTTTGAATTTAGTTTCATGTATGCTATTTGAATTGTCGTCTGTTTTTGTTTTTGTACTTGTTGTTATTTAATGGTTGTTTAATATTTGGTTTAATTGTTGTTTGCTTAATTATTTATTCTTTGTAATACTTATGCAAATCATTGGTATTTGTTTAAGTTTAATTTGTTACTAGTATATTTTACTCTTGCCATGTGGCGATGATCTGTTTTGTCGAGTTGACAAATAAATCCCGCAGATAGCGAGTATTAGAGCCATGATTCTCATGTAATGTCGGGCTGATTTTAAATAAATACTGTGGGTGGGTTGCCTGGCTGCCTTTGCTGTGGATAGGTTACCTAGGTAGTTAGGTCGACTGTTTTCCTGTCCACTGGAACTGGGTGGTCTGCCATGCCTTTCTCATATTGAAGCACCACATTTCTTCTGGCTTCACATTAACATGCTTCAAACATTCTGGCAAGCGGTGTGCCCTGGGAACAACTAATACATACCGGTCCGGGAAAGCTCAGAGGTTAATACCGGAATATCACATGCGGAAGTCATGTATTCGATCCTCGACGCCACCCAAAACCAACCTCGTGTCTACACAGAATATGGGCAGGATAAATTTATAGGTCCATGAGACGTGACGGGATGGGGGGGGGGGGGTTAATGGCGTGGCGTCTGTGGTTGTCATCCACATGGATTCAGGTCTAAATTAGGTGGCACTTTGCCGGTTGTTCAAACAGAACGTTGACCTAGTTTTTACTTCATGTTTAAATTCCATTTGTTACGCCGAGCGCCGGACAGCTGTAATCGCACGGATAGGCATTAGTTTCTGTGTAGGTTAAGCTTGACATTTCTAGACGGTAGGTGACTGAAACGCACCGAAGTAGGAGGTCTTTGGCATATCAAGTCGAGGATCTACACCAACTTTTCCAGAGACAGAATGAACAGGGAAATCGATACATCTGGAATGCAAGTGCTGCAGGCGGGCGTGGAGAGGAGCATTCGGTTGCTGTTACAGACATAGGATCAAAGATTCGCTATAGTTGCCGACGACGACTTGACGTGAAGGAGGAAGAGGAACTCGAACATAACGCCGTCTGCGAACTTCAGTAGCAGGATCGCACAAAAAAGGAGAAGAAGACACTCACTCCAAGGTCCACGAACTTTTCCATTTATTTAATGACGTTACGTAAACAATATTTCATGTCCAATCACAAATCTTAATATTTTTACTTTGCGCTCACAGGACGAGCGTAGAAATGCGTGAATCGAATGTTTTGCGTGAATCGAAAGTTAATTTATACATTCCTGATCATCTTCGGACATGCTGATCGGAAAATTATTTACGTGAAATTCACTGATTCATATAGACAACATATTAAAAACTGCTTCCTCTTTTGGCAGTCATATTACGCGAAAGGCATTTTTAAAGGAAGGAACTTTGTTTGCCCCGAGGACAAATTTCTAACCTACATGGTCCAGATCTACTCGCCAACTGACGCTCCGGACTTTTTACACAATCATGCAGAATTAGTGAAGCAGTGCTCGTTCTGTGACGTGGGGGAAAATAGTGCGCAATATATTTTAATATAATTTTACATCCGGGTTCCACGAAAAAGCGTGAACTGCATCTTGATTTCCGCGGTTGCTATACGTAGACAGGCTGACGCTGGCCTGTCCATGGCAACTTATGAATTTGGCAACTTATTCAACACTTGGCAACTTATGAATTTGGACTAGAATTTTAGAAACGGAATTTTGAACCTAAATTGAAATTCAGCTTTGCTGAAAGAGATGGAATAAATGGAATTTTGACATTGCGTTTCCGAAAATGGAATTTAGATAGAATTTATTTATAAACGGGGGAAATGGGAACTTATGCAGTTTCATTGGAGTAGAAAGGAAACGGGTAAATGATCGAATAAAGGTTTGGCGGTTGCATACAACTTTTAGATAGTGAGAAACATGATTATCTAAAATGTCCATGGCTATTGCTCTTGCAGCAATTGGACCCAAATGGACAATCCTACTAAATAACTATTCACAGAATCTTAAAAGTTCCTGGTCACAGAACCATGGTGGCAGTGGGCATCAGTTATTAAAAATGAATTTCATTAACGTATGTGGTTCCATAGAAAATTTCAAACTACCAGTTTAACGTCATAATAATCCTTAAAGAACTCGACCTCTTTTAGTTCCGATTCAACATAGATATATTTCAGCATTCAGACATGTATTATTACTGGAAAGCAACAAAAATATGAATGCGGTTTAGTGCCAATTATTGTTACCAGATGTGACGAATGGCCTAAATACTACGTACACTTATTTATCAAAATAACTGAATAGAAAGCATTTTCTGTAAAGATGGGATGACGTTTAACATGAAATAAATGATTTAAACTTATCTCATTTTTCAATGTGTATACACAAGGCAATTGTGTTTCGAAGCAGTTGTTTTATTGCATGGCATAAATACATTTAAGCTTATATTAAGTAACGTAGATATTCTTAATATCGTCTGGACAGATTTAAAATACACTCTGCACCAATAATAAACATAAATAAATTAATAAGAAAAAAGAAAACAATATAAAACCCAGCGCAATCTTAAAATTCCGACCTACCTTGGGTGCAATCCGAAACGTCCGAGTTACCAGAAGGTTGGACCTGTTTGGACGGTTGGGAAAGTGTCATCCAATTTAGACCGGAACAGAACCGTACGATCCTTCTCCTACCCATCACCTCTCGGTTGGACTTTGGGACCTACATAGTTAACGTACCCATACTCTGTGTAGACGTGGGGTTAGTTCTGGAATCGAACTCGTGTCCTCCGAGTGTGATTCCCATGCTTTAACAACTGAACTATCCCTACTTGCTTAGACAACTCTGAAACTCGGCATGCATATACCTCCTGGTCAGGAATGTAATTGATTAAACATTAGCTGTCAATAAGTGAACAAAGCGGCTCCAGAGCGCACTCTGGGGCCCATATAAAGAGCATATGCAGGAGTGCATATACAGAACGTATTCTGGGGCGTATATAAAGAGTGCATTCTAGGGCTATTATAAAGAGCGCTGCACACCCGTTAAAACATATCTGACGATTTTTTGTAGGCTTAAGAAAAGACTGGTAGTCAGCCAGATGTATCGGTTGTTACCTTGGTCAGAAGGATATGCCAGTATGACGATATTGACAGAAGTCGTCCAGAAAGGCATAAATGAATGCTAAACAGGATATAGACGCCTTGTGAAAACAGATAACCGGGATGCTGTGCGATATTAAGATCAGTCAAAAAGTCACTTACAGCTAGCTCATCGGCAATTCAGGAACACCTATAGGTATGTCCCATAAATTGATTACATTCAACTAAACTAAATAAAAGTATTTCCTTTAGAAATGGACACTCTTTTAAAGACACAACTTATCAATAAATAAATGACTGACTTAACTTGAAGTTAATGAGTACGCAGGCAATTGTAATTCTAATAATTATGAAAGTTCAATTAGGGTTCTTTTAAAACAAACTAATAAAATGTTTGAAAGCAAAGTTTAGAATGTTGTTTTGTTTCTTATTCAATTCTAGCCTAAATTCAATAATATGAAAACATAGTAAATACAGCATAAACACAAATGCTAGTAAAGTGGTTTCGAAGGAAGAAAACAGCCTTCTCCTTGAGGACCAAAAAAAAAAGCACGACTTCACCTATTTAAGCAACTGAGGTAGAATAGCACACGTGGCTGAAGACAGGAAAAAATTGCCGTCACAGAAATGACAAAGAAAAAAATCTCCTGAAAATGAAACGGATTGTGAAGAGCTAGAAAGTCGGCGGATATTCGACTGCAAATGTTCAGAACTTTTAAAGTAATTCAAATAAAAAAAAAATTTGCTAAATCTCGCCTTCGTCCGAAGATACAATTTTCTGCTGCAGACAATGCAAATGCACACATGAACGGACACACAGACAGGAAGATATATTCTTTCATTATTTAAAATAAATTAAAAGAAACAAAAACAAAAACAAAAACATGAAATTTACTACTTTAAATAATTTTGTATAATATTTCAATTTTTAAATTACATGTTACAAAAATTGAAGACCTCTTGGATCGACCCACCTGAATATCAAGAGGACTCTTATCCTACCAAATTTCATTTAATTTGCTTCTTAGAGATATCTTACGCACAAAATTAGACTAATAGATAGGCTCGAATCCGTCAGAACGATATGTTTAAAGCACAGACATTAAAATAAGCGACACAAACATTAAACGAAGCAACACATACATTAAAAAAAGCGGCACAGACATTAAAACAAGTGATTGATTTTCAAGTATTCTCAAGACGTTGCATCAAAATCCGAAAGTCGGTTTTTGACTACTCACAATACTTTTACATGTACAATGTATTGTAGAGAAATAAAACAGTCCAGAATGAAGAGTTATAATAAACCATTGATTAATTTTTCAACACGATTGCCTTTTCTTTCAGATACAATTCAAAGCAGACCCATTTTAGCAGTCAGAACTGTATTATTCATACAAGTCCCAAGAAGATAAATGGAGCGAAAGTCCATGCGTGTTGAGGAGACGTGATGAATGTGTCTCCTCGACAGTACTTACAATTCATTATCTAAATAACGGAATAGGAAAGATGGGAATTTTTATTGAAGGCACGATTTAACACGAAATAAATGACTTTGACTTGTCTAACTTTTTCAGTATCTGTACTCAAGGTAGTTGTGGTTTACAAAAGTCGCTCTTTTACTGTATATACTAGCTACTTTATTTTCTGTGCGCATTCGGTTTGATAGTGGTACATAATATATTAAGAGAGTGCTTTCTATTCATTATATAAATATCTGAATAGGAACTTTTTTCTGGAAGGATTAGAAATTTCTCTGAAGACACAATTCAACATAAATCAAATGACTTCGATTTGTAACAAGTTAGAAAATTGTGATTAAAATGCCACAAAAATAGAGGATATATATATATATATATATGTGTGTATATATATATATATACACTTTTTTGCAATGAAAAACGAAACACCAGGAAGAAAGACTGTTTTTAATGAAAGTAAATATGCATACAGCTCATACACAGGCAATGAAATGATTACAAAATCAAGGCCGCAGGACCCATCAATGATTAGCAATTGCACACTGACTTTTCAAATCAGCAATTGGTGAATCCCCCCCCCCCTTGGCGGCAATGCATGCTTGTATACGTCTGGGTAAGGAGTGATAAAGTTTCCTAATGTGCCGACGTGGTTGTCGAGTGGTCAAGGCAAGCGTTTCCGCAGAAATCGCTCGACCGCCACGTTGTGGGTTCGAGCGGGGCCGGCAGGATTAGTTCTGTTTCTTATCGGGCCTATGCCTGCGGCGCTGCTGTAGCTCGTGACGTCATAAAGTACATCCCATAATTTGCAACTTCAGTATGTGGTTGAAAGTGAGATACTGTTAATATTGACGAAGAAACGGATATATCCTAATAAGGTAAGCTATATCGTTATTATTTTTATTATCTAGGTAATAATAATAATGCATGGTGTTGTTAACTTCTAAAATTTAAGGGAAAATGTAATCAATTTGTCCACTTTTTTCAAGATACTTAGAGTGAGGCACATGCAGTATAGGTCTAACGAACGTATCACCGAAAGGGGTTTGGTTTTCTTTTAAGTGTATTTTTAATATCTAGAACATGATTAGAAGTGAGCTATAACTAGATTCATGGATGTCAAGAGTTTAGGTAGCGTAATTTTTTCAAATCCAACTTCAAATTCGTCCGTTGAACGAGTATTTTTGCTACGTAAGAAGTTGATGGAAATCACTTAGATGTTAAATGTGTAAAATGTCTGCTTCAAATGAAAATACATAATCAGTTAATATGTGCCGAAATATATAAAAAAGTTTGGGGCGATGAAAATTTGCTGAGTCAAATATCGTCCAATAGTAAATACTTGTGAATTTAGCGTTTTTATTGGCTTTTGTAAAATAAACGTTATTTAGATGTAAACGTAATGTAGATGGGTTGGAAAGAAGATAGTATGGCATATATATCCCAAATATAACAAACCAATTATTTTAGAGGCATCATAACTTTATATTCCTAAAATATAAAAGTCATAGGGGTGCCTACATTGTAATAGTCTTTAAATAAGTATATATTTAAAATATTCAGTGTTGTTCCTGAAATCATTATCTGATTAATATAAGTCTAGATAATATAATATAGGCCTACAGTTAGTAGAATCAAATTAACAGAATCTACATTGCATTGTTTAAAGCCAATAAGAGAGAGAAAAAAAAATATATATCAATGATTTAAAAAAATTATGATTAAAATTTTAATATACATTTATTGTTTACTAATTTATAGTGATTATAAATTTACACCAATTGCATCCAAATAAACTCTCTTATAACAAAAATGTACTTTCTACTTTTCTTCTCAACTTAAAAAATATGTTGTAATATATATATATATATATATACAGGGTTGTAGTGGAGGGTATACAGCGGTGTATGCCGTATACCCTCTGATTTTTCAAGCAAATTCCGTATACCCTCTGCTTTTTCTTAAAAACTATGTACACGCTTTTCAAAACGCTTTGTTTAATGAACAACATAGTAACAGATTTGAGATCATCTTTATTGATTTCAAACGTCTCCAATCTAATGTTTATTAATGCAAATGGACCACCTATAGAACACTTACAACCAGAAAAATTTGTAAATTCTTGGTTGGCCAACCATCACTCTTCAGTTGACAATAGATCAAGAGTATGCACTAAAAAAAAAGACACAGAAACGGATTTCTCTCGTCAAGCAGTTTGTAAAATATTTCAATGAAAATGATAGAGGTATGCCTTAAAATTTGTTAAAATAAAACAAAATTACATCCTACTTAATATGTGTTTAAATATTTCTCTCTTAACATTTTCTGTAATTATTTTATATCATCTATATAAATAAAAATGAAAATCTGTCTGTCTGTCTGTCTGTCTGTCTGTCTGTCTGTCTGTCTGTCTGTTTGTCACACCATCACGGGAGAACGGCTGAACCGAATTTGATGAAATTTTGTGGGTAGCCCAGAAATAGCCCCACTTAAAATTATATCTGTGTTTTGAGTTTCTACGACCAGTGGTTCTCGAGATATTAGTAAAAAACGAAATTTTCGTTTGTCTCATCATCACGGAAAAACGGCTGAACCGAATTTAATGAAATTTGGTGAATAGCCTTGAAATATCCCCCCATAAATTTTGTCCAAGTTTCGAGTTTCTAAGACCTGGGGTTGTCGAGATATTAATGAAAAACGGAACTTTTTCCTACGAGTTCTACTCCCTAACTCCGTGGTTTATCCAAACGAAAAGCTTGAAAATCGTTTGAAAGTGAATTAAAATTTAATCTCTGAGTTTGATGGGAGATTTTTTGCGTTAATTAGTCACTTTCTGAAAAAATGAATTGTTTGAAACATGATTTAAAGGGGAAATCTATCTCCATGGTTCATGGTTTATTTAAAACAAGCTTTTGCGGAACAATGAGAAGTATAGAGAAATCAAAATCGTTATTTAATTTCGCAGTTTATGTTATAAGACATGACATATTTAACATGTTATAAGATTCTATCTTATATCATGTTACTCAGAAACGCAATTAAATTAAATCTGTCTGTTAATTTTAATAATTATTTTTTCGATTTGAATAATAAATAAATGGATATAAAAATATATTTTAGAAAAGAACGATTTGATTTTTCTTATAGCATTTTTGACTGGATAATATCAATTACGGTCTTCAGGTTTAAAAATTATTATTATTTATATTTTCGGGGATTGTTGATTCAAGGATTATTGATATTTTCAAGTTATTATGCAATTATTTTATTATGACAAAAATTGTTTAAACTCATATATTGTATGTTGTACGAATCTTCTACAAATACACGTGTATATCTTTTAATCTACGAGAATATAAGTAGTACAGGTATATTGACATATGTTTTGATATATATTGGCATATATTGGAATCAATTACGACCTTCTGGTATAAAGAGTACGGATATTATTGATGTTTTCAATTTATTACGTCATCTCTTTTATTTTGGCAAATATTTGTGAGACGCATATTGTAATACGGGTAATCTTCTACTAACACATTGGCATATTTTCTGATCTGCGACAATATAATTAGTACGGGGTTGCATATATTCATTCAATTCCTATTTTTTCTTCTGTAAATTTGCTTACAAAAGGGGGCAGGATGTTTTATTCTTCAGATCTGATCGTGAAGATAATTTTGCATAGTGAGAACATATATATTCTTAAACTTCTCTTTAGGAGCAATAAATTTAATATTTTAACAGAATTTGCACATGATTGCGAACTATAAGTTTCTTTAAATTATACACTCCGTACGAATAACGGGTGTGCTGTTAGTGGTTAATAAATTTTAACATTTTAGGAGGATATATCATGTTGCTCGGCATCGCAATTAAATTAAATGTGTTTGTTAATGTTTTTATTATTTTTTTTCGATTTAAATAATAAATAAATGGATAAATGGATATAAAAGTATATCTTATGAATGGACGGTTTGATTTTTCTTTTAATTATATTAATTGCTGACTGCGTACATCAATTTCATTTATTTTGGCAAAGAGTTTTCAAGCTTATATCGTATTTAGCTACTAAACTCATATATTGTGTTTAGCCAATAAATTCATATAGCCGATTGTTGAAACAGAAAAAAAGTAGAGCGGGTATATCTTCTAATACAATTGTAGTGTTTTCATTTAGTATATTGAAACGGGATAAGAATGTTTCATTCAGATCTGCAAATTCAAAGCTACGAATTTGGAGGGATATCGCTAATTTGACAACTTTTCTTAAACTTTGCCAAATTGACGGAAATGTCGCCAAATTTATATAAACGACACACAAACAGCTGCCATAAACCTTCGGGTTAGTCGTGTGGCTTGGGTTTCCTACATATCAGTGAAATTTTTTTTGTTTTGTGAGAAGAGAGTACTGAAATGATGTTTGGTTAGCATTTATCTGTCAGACCAACCATCCTACTTAGTAATACATTTAGCGAATTTTTAAAATGTCACCAAATTGATAAAAATGTTTTCAAATCTATAAAAATATCTTGAAATTGATAAAATTGCGCTACATAAATGATATTAATTGTTTTTTGTTAGGGGATAGTATTGTGATGATATTTCGTCAATTTGTCGCAAAGTGGAACTGTCAGTTCTACAGTCCCACTTGGCGATAAATTTGGCGATTTTTTAAAATGTCGCTAATTTGACGAAACTGTCGCCAAATGTTCCATAGAAATATAACTACTTAGACGATATTTTTTCTACCAATTTATTTGAAGCAAATGATATCATGCCGCTTAGCAACGGATTTAAATCCAATGTGTTTATGCGGCAGACGGTTTTTATTAAATCCTTTCCGATTTGAATAATGAAGATATGTATATAAAATAAATTTCATTGCCATTTCATTTTGGACTGGATAATATCAATTATACTCTTCAGGTTTAAACATTATTATTATTGATATTTTCCGGAATTATTGATTCAGTGATTATTGATATTTTTAAGTTATTACGCCATTGTTTTATTGCGGCAAAAATTGCTGACACACGCATATTGTACGTTGTACGAGTAATCTTCTAGGAATGCACGGGTATATCTTCTAACCTACGAGAATATAAGTAGTACAGGTATATTGGCATATATTTTGACATATATTGGCATATATATTGGAATCAAGTACAGTCTTCTGGTATGAAGATTAAAGGGATTAATTATATATTCAATTTATTACGTCGTCTGTTGTATTTTACCAAAAAACATTTGTGACTCATATTGCAAAACGGGTAATCTTCTACTAATAATCGGACATTATAAGTAGTACGTGTATATCTTCCCATATAATTTTAGCACTTTAATTTTGACATATATTGGAATAAATGACTGTCTTCAGATTTAAAGATTACGGGTTTATTGGTATTTTCAATTTATACATGTAATCTACTAATACAGGTTATATTGTCTAATATTCGCGTATATAATTAGTACGGGTCCCATACAATTTTAACGCTTTTATTTTGCATATATTGATTCAATTCCATATTTTTTTCTATATTTGCTTACATAAGGGGTCCAAGATGTTTTATTCTTCAGATATGTCCATGAAGATAATTTTATACAGCGAGAACAGAGATTCATAAACTTCTTTTTAGGAGCATTATATTAAATATTTTAACAGAATATTTTGATTAAACATGTCATTTAGTATACTATAAGAATTTGGGCATGATTATGAATTTCAAGTTTCTTTATATTATATACTCCGTACGAAGAACGGGTATGCTACTAGTAGTTAAATATTAATATAGTGAGATTTTCAAATTGAAATATCACTCGATGCTAGTCTGCATATTTTGCTTTGCATAAATACAATAAACTCCCAATAACTTGAACCTTGTGAACACGAATTTCTGCTTAAGTCGAGGTTTCTTCAAAGTTCCACAATTCCTTTCCTGTAATATAAAATTATTAGGCTTTTTTTTCTCGATAATTTGAATTTCGATTGATTCGAACATTTCCCCCGGTCCTTTGAATATACCCCATAGGCGCCCGGAGGGGGGAGCGCAAGGGGACGATCAACCCCTGGGTTATGAATTTCCTATATATATACATGTATGTGCGTGTGTACATGTTTTTTTGCCCCCCCCCTCTCCCTGGAAAGTGTAAGTAGTAAGTACATGTTTCGCCTCCCCCTGGAAAAAATTCTGCATGCACCCATGGTATACCTCTGTTTTTTTTACTACTACAGCACTGTATATATATATATGAGACGGTGAGCAGTGCAAAAGCCCAACCACCAAAAAACATTTTTTGGAGTTAACCATACTAAATGACTTCTGAAAGAGTTGTTTTATCAGATGGTAAAGTTTTAAAAACTTTTTAAAATTATTTAAACGCTGTGGGAGGCATTAATCTGTTTCTGCACTATTGAGAATGGGAGTTTTCACATAATGAATAACAGCCCATCTCCGACATGTCTTGAGAAAAATTGGTTCTGTATGGAGCTCATGTACGCCTGCTCCTGCCCTTGATTAGTGCTACCTGCTTCATTAATTGATAGTTTGTTTGTATTCTCAGTGCGGTTCTCAGTGATAGTTATAGATACACATATTTTTATAAAGAAGTGAAAAGTCTATTATTTCTAGTTTTCATACTTTGGAAACAAAGCAAAAAGTATTTATTATTTCTTGGGAAAAACAAAGAAACTTTTTTTTTAATTATAAAATTACTTGCTTGAAAGAAAAGTAGATTTAGTGTGTCAAGCTCGTCGATCGATCGCACCCCCCTGAAATCTGTCTAGTGGGTAATCAAAACCTGTACATGGTGATAGTGTTACCACTATTTTCTTTCTAACACTCATGTTTTGTTTGTTTCAACATCTTAAGTATTTTATTCATTTTATTTTTAGGATGGGTCGGAAATGCAGTGTTCCCATGTGTAGATCTAACTATAGAGGCACGTCTTATATCCCATCATTCCTTTTTCCTAAAGAGGAAGCTAGGCGTACTTTATGGATAAAAAGTATAAATCGCTCTGATTTTGAACCCAGTGCAACAGCTGTTGTTTGTGTTCATCACTTTGATGAGAAGTTTGTAATACGTGAAGACAAATTTACCCGAGACGATGGCACAGTGATTGTGTTTCCAAGAAAAAGCTTTACGCTAACAAAGGATGCATACCCAACTATATTTGCAGACCAACCATCATACTTAACTGTGTAACTGGCTTCAGAACGAAAATCACCATCTCAACGTCGTCAGGAAATGATAGCAAAAGATGAAGAGAAGTTTTTGCAATGGTGTGCCAATGATGTTATTTCATCTTTTGAACAATTTACAAAAAAATGTGGCGCTGCGCAACATCCTAATTGGATTAATATTATTCGTGATGATTATGTGTTGTATTATCGGATCGATGACTGTGACTGTCCTAAAATTACAGTGTCCATAAAAGTATTTAAAGATTTAACTGTCAAAGTGTGGCATTTAGGAAACCCAATAGAGATTAAGTCATTGGAGTGGATTTTAGGCCCAGATTACAAATGCGATAAATGGACGAAATTTGATTGTTTAATGAACCTCTTAGTATCCTATGAAATAAATGATATATCTTTTGATCAGAAATTGTTAACTGCCGCTTATCTTCTGCAGAAGTGCTATGATGAAATTGAAGAAAATGATGATGAGAAACATTTACGATTAAAACTGAAATTCTTGAAAGAACAGATAACTTTAATATCTGTAAAACAATTACGCTATAGTTCAGATGTTCTTATTTGGGCTTCCAAATTGTATTTTTGCTATCCGTCATCTTATTCTGAATTAAGAAATAGTGGTGTCCTAATTTTGCCTAATCCGTGCTACCTTAAGAAATTATCAAACTTAGTTAGTTGTACCAGTACCAACACTGTAAATGCCCATGTGAGATATTTAAAACAAAAAGCGAGCTTAATAGATGACTCTGAAAAAATTATTAATGTTCTTTTAGATGAGATCTATGTCACTCCATCAGTAAGCTATAAAGCTGGTTATCTTGCTGGCATATCAGCCAATTCCAATTCAGAAGCCACCACAATACAAGCTTTTATGCTTGTATCTGTTTTTTCTAAAAACAAGGACATTGTCTCCTTAATTCCTGTCAAAAATCTCACAGCACAAACCCTCCATAGTTACACGTTAAGAGTTTTACAGATTTTGTCAGAATGTGGCTATTCTGTTTTATGTTTGATATCAGACAACAATAGAGTAAACCGCAACATGTTTACTCTAATGTGTAATGGTGAATTGAAGCATAGTATAAACAATCCTCAAGATCCTACACGAAAACTTTTTTTCTTATTTGATACTGTTCATTTAATCAAATCGGTTAGAAATAATTGGTTAAATCAACCTAATCAAACATTTTATTACCCAAATCCTAATGATAACATTGAAGTCTATACTGCAAGTATAACTCCTTTAAAACAAATTTATGAAAGTGACAAAAGTAAAATTGTCAAAGTAGCCCCTAAATTGTCCCAAAAAGTACTCTTTCCTACTTCTACAGAACGACAAAATGTTACTCATGCATTGTGTTTGTTTCATGGAACAAATAGTGTGGCTTTAGAAATCACTGACACTGGTGATATTGAAACGAAAGGTACAAAAGTGTTCATTGATTATATTTGGAAATGGTGGAAAATTGTGAACGTGAAACATCCACAAAAGGGTAAATACAGTCATGATGAATTTTGTGATCCCATTAATGGTGTTTCAGATGAAAAAGTTTTTTTTTTAAAACAGTTTGTTTCATGGCTAAATGCATGGGATTATATTCACAAATCAAAAGCGAATGAAAAAAATGCATTAGGAATTAAAGAAAAAAAAAGGTGGGATGTTAACTAAGGAAACTCATTTTGCTCTCAGTTTTACTATTGAATCACTACTTCAATTGATTGAATATATTTTTACCACTTTTGGGTGTAAATATATATTACTGGGAAAGTTTCAGACCGATAGTCTTGAGGCTCGGTTTGGGCAATATCGTCAGATGAGTGGGGGAAATTATAATGTTTCCTACAGACAAGTACTAGAATCGGAAAAAAAACTTAAAGTTTTAAATCTCATTGACTTATACTCCCACAATATGGGAGAGTTCAAGATAAAATACCTTGACCGTCTCAATTTGGACGCCGAAATCCAAGACTATGAGGTTCCCGAAACCTTCTATGAGATTTTCAATACTTTTGATGACATGGAAATAACTGATTCTACTATGTCAGTTTTAATTTTTATTGCTGGATATGTAGCACACAGTGTGAGTAAAAAACTTAGTTGTAAATCGTGTTATTCCATTTTAACTAAAAACATAACACTGGAACATGAAACTCCTGAGAGGGAAGAAGTTTTACAATATTTGAGACTCATGGACAGAGGTGCACTTAAATGGCCCCAAGAATTTACAGTAAATATCGTTATACATACTTATCAAATTTTTCAAAAACTAATAAGCATAAAGTATGAGGAAGAATTTTTAAGAAATGGAAGACAAAAAAATCTCATAATTCAACTTGTAGAGAAACTTGATTTATTAAATTTGATTCCAAATGTAACATGTAGTTGTGGAACAGAGCATAGTATTTTGGGTAAAAGATGTCTCTCCGTAATTGCAAATATTTTTTTAAATAATTATGCGAAGGTCCGAAATGATAAAAGAACATCAAAAAACTATAAACGAAAACTTTCAACTTATAACAATTTTTAATGTGAAATCTCCTCTACCCAATGGATAGGTATTTCTTAATGATTTTTCATATATTTATATACACCGAACGGCCATTACATTATGACCACTTGCATGTAAATTCAATCGAAGAGGTACATATTTTGCTCTGTAACTTTCAACGTATTTTACTCATAAAAAATCATTCATGGAAAAGAGTTTCGAATGCTTAATATAATTACAAATAACTGAATATTTTCGAACACGACATCACTTAAACATTCAGTATCGAATAATGGCATAAAAGTATAAGGTTGGAGGAAAAATGTCTTAAAATCTGATTTAGAGTATAATGAATTTGCTCCTATGGGTATTAATAGATATTTCTTAATAATTCTCCATTCATATAAGAGAAAATTTGTTATTCTAAATAAGTTTCTGCGAAACTTTTCTTTCAACCTTCAATTTTTACGCTCTTTTTTAACAGCAAATCTTTAATTGATAAAATGCTTGATAATTTTTAATTATTAGTTATCATGTCAAGTCTCTGAAGGTCTTTTATTTCCTGGAAAATGTTTTTTATAAGTAAAATATATCGAAAGTTATAAAGTTAAATATGTCAAAATATGTACCTCTTCCATTGAAATAACATGCATGTAATGTAATGGCTCTTCAGTATATATATATATATATATATATATAGGGTGTTTGGTAAAGGTCGCAACAAAAGTGTCACATCATGTAGCTTGACATTTTTTAAAACTAAAGTCAAGAGGGACAATTTTCATAAAAATTAAAATTCAGCCTGTTAATTGCAATTTTATCATTAGGGTCTTACAATGTTAAATGACTTTACCAAATAATTAAAATGCCCTTTAAGGATAAGATAACCCTTTCTAGTTATATGAACCACAAAAATAAAATTGTAAAATAAATTTTCTAACTAATTATAAAAGCTTAGTATGGCGACTTTTATAGTGCAAGGTGATATTCAAACAAGAAAGATCAATCATGCATAAGCATTGATTATGAAACACTTTCCAACTGAAATGTAATTTCATTTAAAAATTTCTAAAATGTGATTCATTCAGTGGTAATATCTTTTACATTATCACAGTACTACAGTAATTTATTATACTTAAATATTTAAAACTGTATCGAAATATAAATCCTCTGATTCTTTATGCAAAATCAATGAATATTTCATTCATATAACTTGTATTCCAGACTCCAGAGCTAAATAATTTTGTGTGAAAAAAATTCAGCAATTCTTATGTAATTCATCTTACAATCGCTTGAGATATTTGCATTCTGCATATGTTAAAATTAGGCTTGCTTGAAGAAATAATAAAAGTTTAGGGATCATTTAAAATCACAACTATTGTAATTGCATAGGCACGGAATTTAGATACACAGATAATACACAGATAATAGATATGTGTATGTGTATGTACTCAAAGTATTGGAATCGTGCCGAAGATCGGAACTCGAATTTTCAAAGTATCTACACGTTTTGGGACTTCTAGAACACGAAAAAACTACTTTTAGGAAGACGTCTGTGTGTGTAAGGGTGTATTTGTGTATGTTTCTGTGTGTCTGTGTGGATATTACATCCACTCTAATTGAAAAACTAATGGACCGAATTTCATACAATTTGGTAGGTATGTTTTTTGTGGGAAATCCTGATGTTCATTAGATTATAGTACGATTCGTAATAAAAGAATCTGCCTTCTTTGCGAAATGGCCGCAGAAATTGCCTTTATCCACTCTAGCTAAAAACTAATGAACCAAATTTAACAAAATTTGGAGTATAATATTTCAATAACCTACAAAGTGATTTATATACCAAATTTAACAAAATTTTGTATATAAATCATTTGTAGGTTATTCTACTACGATTCGGGAAAAAGGAACGGGCTATTTTTGCGAAATGGCCAGCAAAAATCGTTATATATAAAAATAAAAGACTACGTGTGCTCAATTATATCAATTAAATTCCTATTTTATATATGATTTTTGACAACAAAAAGAATAAGACTAACCCCACAACTCTAGGACTAGCCGTTCTTGAGATATTCTAGTTTTTTCGCGTTTTCGCTACGCCACCTTTGACAATAAGTCCAGCTATCAAATGAGAACCAAATTTAAGTTTAACGTGTAAATTCAATGTCATTTAAAATACTTATGTTGTGCAGATAAACTCAAATTATCATTGAATAAATAAAGAGAACGAATATGAGTCTGCAGGGAAAGACATGTGCTGTCCACATCAGAATTTTTAACAATATTACACCAATGATTTATAGAAGTGAACGGGGATTATTTTCAGGCCATTTCGAAAAAAATGTATGATCTATATTTAAAGATCCATCAAATTTTTGTCGAATAAAATGTTCAACAAATTTAAGCTGTGTACCAAATTTTAACTCTCTAGGACGTAGGAAAGTGCATTTAAAATGCCATCAATTAAATTTATCATGAAGAGTTATATAAAATTAAAAAAAAATGAAAAATTGTTATCTACCAAATTATTTTAAAATATGAAGCCACTCCCATATGCAAAACGTTTAAACAAATGGAGAGATATTTATTATATAATATCTCTCTCTTTTCTTTCTGGAAGATATCTCAAAGTCAGAATTTAATTGAATTTGTTTTTTTCCCTATATTAAATAATTTTTTTAATTAAAAAACTACTTAACATATTTTACTGAATTTTTTTTTATATATTCTATGGGATAATGTGAATATTTCCTAAAAAATTCGAAGCAATTCGTGAATTTTAAATTTACTTAAAAAATGTTTGAAAAATTAGGTCCCATAGGGTTCAATGTATTTCATTTTTTCAACCCGGGTTCAATAAAAAACTAATCGGGTGATATTATTTATTTATATTCCCATAGGTCCTACAGACCGTCTGAACAACATACTAAAATTTCATTTTGATAAACTCATTTTTACGGCAGTTATCGTGCTAACGGACAGACAGACAGACAGACAGACAGACAGAATGAACAAAGTCATAAACACTTTTCAACTTTGTTGTAAAGTGTTAAAAAAATGAAAAATTGTTATCTACCAAATTTATTTTAAAATATGAAGCCACTCCCATATGCAAAACGTTTAAACAAATGGAGAGATATTTATTATATAATATCTCTCTCTTTTCTTTCTGGAAGATATCCCAAAGTCAGAATTTAATTGAATTTGTTTTTTTCCCTATATTAAATAATTTTTTTAATTAAAAAACTACTTAACATATTTTACTGAATTTTTTTTTTATATATTCTATGGGATAATGTGAATATTTCCTAAAAATTTCGAAGCAATTCGTGAATTTTAAATTTACTTAAAAAATGTTTGAAAAATTAGGTCCCATAGGGTTCAATGTATTTCATTTTTTCAACCCGGGTTCAATAAAAAACTAATTGGGTGATATTATTTATTTATATTCCCATAGGTTCTACAGACCGTCTGAACAACATACTAAAATTTCATTTTGATAAACTCATTTTTACGGCAGTTATCGTGCTAACGGACAGACAGACAGACAGACAGACAGACAGAATGAACAAAGTCATAAACACTTTTCAACTTTGTTGTAAAGTGTTAAAAAGGGTAGTACAAATGAATGTAAATTCAGAGAAACAATTTCAATTTTTGGTACACCCCCCCCCCCCCCCAAATTTATGGATTATACACACCCAAATTTTTTGGTGTAAGTAATTAAAAAGTAAATGTGCAGAAAATTTCATGTAAATAAAATTTTTTCTTTAATCTTGTTCTTTTTGTGTACGTGTTTTGATTTTTTATTAGTGAGTCAAAAAGGATCATTTGTAAATGGTCTATGGGCAATTGTCATATTGTCGTAGCAAAAGGTAAGATTAAAATTGAGAATGTTATTGCTACAGTACTATCAATTAATGAATAATGTAACTTTATTCTTTCAATCATCTGACCTCCAAAGAGACTGGAAACCAATGGTTTTATTTATTTTATGCACATGTGTATTAAATATAAAAATGTGAAATACACAAATCATTGTTTTGTTTTTTTACATGCATTTTTGTAATTACAAAAAGAAAAATCTGAATTTCATAATTTTTTTTTGGAAAAACTGAAATTCATATTGGCACCGAAAACTTGCAGATGACAACACTCAGCAACCTTAAAGTGTTAAAAGTAGAATTTTCAAAACTTCACATCACAGGTGAAAATCGTCTGTCAATAAGTAACGTCTAAAATTATTTTCGTTGAAAAAAAAAAAAAACAGGTAAGACAGGTCTATTAAAATAAGTTTGATAAAATGGTTTGTCATTGTAATACAGTATTATATTTAATATTTAACCGATTTATTCAAATTTATTAAACTATTTCTGTTGTAAAAAAGCGTATCACCCGAAAGCGATTTTTTATTCTTTTTAAAATTATTACTATTTGAGACTACTGTCTTTTCCTGTCATTCACGCTAATCTCTGCATTTTATTTTACCAAAACAGGGATTTCAATTTAATCTGAAAGTGCACAATAACGAAAAATAAATATTTTTATATCACAACCCTGCTGTCAATTACAAATGTAACTTCCAAAATAGTCGTTCATAATGGGCGTGATCACTTATTGATACTTAAAATATAAATCTAATGTCTGTATTATTATTAAGTATGGATGCATATTATTTTTAAGTATATATATATTATTAAGTATGTATGTATATTACTATTAAGTGTGTATTATTAAGTATATATATATTATTAAGTATGTATGTATATTACTATTAAGTGTGTATTATTATTAAGTATGTATGTATATTACTATTAAATATGTATGTATATTAATTATTGTATAGTAGTATTAAATAAGTATTAATATTATATTAATTAATAGTATTAAATAATTATTAATAGATATTAATTATTAAATATTATTATTAAGTATGTATGTATATTAGGATATATGTTATGTAAATCTGACAGTTAAAACTTTTTAAAAGACCTTATTATAAAAATGTTTTAGGAGAACTATGTAATTAGAAATTGAATTAACTCTGCCCAAAAGCATTATTATATATATGTATAAGAGGTCATAATGTGTTTCTGTGCATTAGGTTACTTAAGAACAAAAGCCAGATTTCTCAAGTAAATGAATTTTATGAAAAAATAAAATTCAAAAGGTTAAAACCTGCCATTGAATCTTTTAGAAGAAAAGGGGAAAAAAAACTCGTAACTACGGACGGAAATATTCAGTATTTTTTTACTTTACAATCTTATTTATATTCCTTCTTTACATATATAATTGGTTTTCGTTATATTTATTTAATTAAATCATTTTTACTTCAACCAACTTCTATCATTCTAAAATATCGACTCCATAATCGACGCTGATTAAGAACTGGAGCAAAGTGTAAACGCCGTAGATGGGATGTAAGTTGTGACGTCACAAAACCTGCATCTAGGCCCGATAAGAAGAAGAAATCCCGCCGGCCCCGGTTCGAGCCCCACGTAAGGCATGGATGTTTGTGTTGTGGTAGCAATGTGATCCGCCCCCTCTGGTGCGCCTGGGACAACGTCAATGGACGGCTAAATGGTTCACACGCTGGCCGCTGTAATAAAGGCGAATGACGAAGGTCAAAGTGCCTGGCCATTTGAAGAAAAAAAAAGTTTCCTAATGTCATCCTGCGATATATTCTGCCAGGCATTCCTCAATTGTTGCTCCAGATCTGCTACATTTCGGGGTTGCCCGAATCTGGCGGCCTAGCATGTCCCATACATGCTCGATTGGCGAAAGGTCTGATTGCTGGTCAAGGAACAGTATCAACAGCATCAACAACATAAGGTTTTCGGCAACGTCGTAACGTCATTATTGGTTGTGTCTCCACGGAATTGCAACGCCTATAACGAGCAAAGATAAACTTTCCACATTTTTAACATGTTTTATAGGATGCTGGTTGCGCAGTAAAAATACGCGCTATATGCCCGCAGTTAACACTCATTGGCCTTGCAAATTTAATCTTTTACATACTTGGTATAAAGGAATTTACATGCGAAATTTCGAGATGATCGGATTATTTTTAGGGGTGCTTTGTTTTTTCTGCAAAAGAGTGTATATATATATTCTTTTTTAAAAATACACTGGCTAAAGTCGGCCACATTGATTATTGTAATATTGCTAAGAGTTTTATTTGAATAATAAAAAATAAAATAGATTAAAATATTTTTTTCTTTATTAGAGATATTGTACTCTTATGCTCAGACCGATTGGTAAACACACAGACATTGAAATGACTCACAATGCATATTTTATTACTGTTTGTGAGAATTTAGATTCTTTTTACTTCCTCCATAGAAGCATATGTATAAAAATTAGTCAGATATAAATGTTTCAAGAGAGTTATGAATCTTCTTGAGAATAGAAAAGACGGTGCATATTAATCGAATCATCAAACATAACTGCAAGAAACATGGAAAGAACAAAGTTTCAGAACGTGGACATCCAAAACGAATGAAATCGAAACAACAATTGTATACTTTCCAACTCGAGTCGACAAAATGGCCCAGCCTGCCTATACACAAACCCTGATAGACGAGGAAAGGAAATCCAAACTGATATGAAATTTAAACTAAAACTGAAATAGCAATATTTATAATACACGTCTGTTTTCATGAAGGCGGTACCACGAATTTGTTTTCAAATAAGTGATTGATTTGTTTTCAGGTATGCTCAAGACATTACATCAAGAGTTGGATTTTTGACCATTAACAATGCTTTTGCATAAGCAATATTTTATAGGGAAACAAAACATTCAAAGAATGAAGATCTATAATAAATTATTGATTAATTTTTCAAAGCGATTGGGTTATCTTTTAGTTATTCAAAGCCCATTTTAGCAGTCAGAACTGTATTATTCATAAAAGTCCCAAGAAGATAAATGGAGTGAAAGCCCATGCGTGTTGAGAAGACGTGATGAATGTGTCTCCTCGACAGCACTTACAATTCATTATCTAAATAACGGAATAGGAAAGATGGGAATTTTTATTGAAGGCATAATTAAGAACTAAATAAATGGCTTTGACTTATCTAACTTCTTCAATGTGTGTACATAAGACAATTGTGGTTTACAAAAGTCGCACTTTTACTGTATGTCATCAACTTCACTTTTTGTGCGCATTCAGTAGTGGTGGTAGAGGATTAGAGCCACATAAAATAAGAGAGTGTGCTTCCTGATAATTGCGTAAATATTGGAATAGGAAACATTTCTATAAGGATTTGAAATGTCTTTGAAGACACAATTCAACATAAATCCACTTACTATCAACATAAATCCACTTATTATTATTAAATAAGACTAGTAATATGTACATTTTGAATGAATCAAGTTTTAGACAATCTTAAATAGCTTTGTGAGTATCTTAAATAGTTTTAAGCTACTCACATTTTACTTAAAACACAATGGCTATGCAAATGTTTTCAGATAATTTTGTCTAAGGCTATCCGTCTGTAATTAATAACATAGATATCAAATGTCTATTCATAGTTATGTAAAAGCTGTTGAATTTTTTTTATGACATTTTACATTTTGCTATCTGTGAATCGTATTTTTCCCGTTTTCTAAAAATTTATGTTGCGTTTTCGAAGTAAGTATTTTCCATTGCAACAGATAGGTGCGCCAAAGGTGGTTGTGAAAAGAGCATATTATCATATCTGTATTTACACCTTTATGACAAATATCATTATTATACTGATTGCCTATTATTCCGTTATATTGATGACATTATTGATTTACATTTTTAAATTTAATAAGGCTTACACCAAAGTGTTATCCAAACTTTCTTGAACTAATTGCTTATGAACTTTCGTAAATTGATTGTGTTGATTTTCATGAACTCAATTGAAGTATGGAGTGTCCACTTCGACGATAAGACGATAAGATTCAATGCCGTCCCAGTAGCTCAACGGTAGAGCGTTGGCTGGCCAGCTCGAAGATCCAAGGTTCGATTTTCGGTTGGAGAAGCAAGATTCTCTACAATGGCGCCCGAACAAATTGACCCTGTAGGTTAGTGAAAAGATGTCAGAGGTCTGAAAGTGACCCTATTACGACTAGCACGGATTCAGTGAACTCTGGGATATTAAGCGCCGATTTCAAATCGGAAGGACAACGACCATGCAGGATATTTACCTGGATGAAAATATTAGTATCAGGAGGCTAATTTGAGGTAATAATAGCAAAAGGTGGTCAGTCAGATTGTCAGTTGCACGTCAGTCTAAAATTAGAGGATGGAGAATACAGAGATCGCTTCGACAATAAGAGTACAATTCCGTCCCAGTAGCTCAGCAGTAGAGAGTCGGCCGGCTAGCTCAAAGATCCAGGTTTCGATTTTCGGTTGGGGAAACAAGGTTCTTTACAAATATTAGTGCTCAGTATGAGATTATTGCAGATTTATTTGATAAACAAAACAGCTTCACATTTTTAATCATAAAAGCATTGAATTTCACTTCATGTAACAATACATTAAAATTCAGAAATTTAATATATTATTAAAATGAGTTATTATGGGAGTGACGACTTTTATTTTCAATAAACTTTAAAAAAAATGTGTATGAATTTGATTAACTGAAATAGCCTTACTCTTTTGAGGGTATAGCACAAACTGTCAATTCATTCCAATCCAGTCATTTAAGGTGAGATGATATGATTGCTACTAAAGTCGGGAACTGTTCATCAAGAAAAATTTCAAATCATTGAAACTGGAAGCAATTACAAATACAACCGAGCCTGTTTATAATGAAACTCAAGGGACTGAAAATGTTATTCATTTTAATGTTATGTTCAAAAATTTGTATTGGAAATTGGGCTTTTACGACATTCAGGGGGGGGGGGGCATAAAAAATTCACAAACACCAATAATGAGCGAATTCATTGCAAGTGGGATTGGATTGACTTGTATACAGGGTGAGTCAGAACGCTTGGGCCAAACTTTAAGGGGTGATAAATCACATCTAAACAAGCAATTTTTGTCATACAAAGCAGGGTCATAACGCAAGAGGTTAACCGCTAGGTGGTAGCTCATGAAATGAGGAAAAGATGACTCTCTCGTGAAAAGAGAAAACACAAAAATGACAGAGTAGGCACGAAGTACGTTTTACTGACAGAAATTGCAGAATGCATGGACTAAGTTGCAGAAACTGCTCAAAAGTGCGACCACCAGCAGTATTGCAGGCTTCACACCTGCGACGTAGCGAGCGGCGCACGTTAGCAAAAACACCCGCTATATCTTGGACAACGCCGGCAGCAACAGCAATCCTAGCAACAAGATTCTCATCGGAGTTAACGGGGCTATCGTAGATGAGACAAGAGGTTTTAGCTTTTTTGCTAAAGAAATTTTAAACTCAGCTTAAACCCTGGCTAGTTCTGACGCAGTCGTCACTGCGTTCAATGTCAGCGACGTCTAGCGGTTCATCTCTTGTTGTTGTTGAAACCCAGACCGTCCGACCTACCAGAAAGGTGTAAGGTAACTGTTTGGACGGTCGGGAAGTGCCACCCAATTTAGACCGGAACCCAGTGAGGGAGGCATTCACAGGGACCGAGTTCATCTCTTGTGTTACGATCCTGCTTTGTATGACAAAAAACTGCTTGTTTAGATATGATTTATCACCCCTTTAAGTTTGGTCCAAGAGTATGACTCACCCTGTATATTAAACCGGATGCAGAAATTCGATGTGTCTAGGACGGTATTTCTGCTACTTTTAGCAAAAATGTGAATCTAACATAATAGAATATGTTTGCCTGTTTGTGTGTTGTCTGCAGCGGAACTCGAAGCTTCAGACAGCAGTGAAATTCGGTACAGAGGTACTTCGGGTTCTTGGACGTTACGGCTCGGCACGATTCTTTTAAAATTCAAATTAGTTTAAAAGTTATGAAATTTAAAGCTGAATATCAATCGAATTTTCTGCTTGATTGAGTTCCTGATTGCCGAGTTCAAAAGGTACGCGAAGGAGTTCTTTGATTAAATGGCAGGCATTTTGTTTAGTATAAGAAGCAGCTGTTTCCAAACGAAGTGGGTTTAATTCATTATTTTTCTAAATTTGCGAATTTAAAAGATTTCGCTCTAATTTTTTATTTGGTATTATATTATATTTATGACTATATTGTGATAAAAACGGCAACATTCTGATGAAAACTCGTTGAGATGGCATTGAATGTTTTTTAATTTTACTGTTTTCTTTTATTTGCCTCTTTTATTTGTCTAATGTATCTCAGCCCCTGTTGATCCGATTAATATGCAATTTTCACTGGCATATGGACGGCTATTAACAAAGGCGGTGTTAGGGTCCGAGCTTCCTAAGTTGGAATATCGGGCTAAGGTGAGGATTCTTCTATATTTTCAACGTGCTTATACATAGGACGTATCAAAAGAGCTTATTCAGGACGTATTATGCCAGTATTGTACCATTGGTACGTTCACGCATGAAAAAAAAAGACAGCGCGAGAATGATTTTGGTTCAAAACAGGCGGTTTGGAAATTGAGTGGTGTTATCTGTATCTGCATTATTTAAGAGGACACTTATTTAGGACAGGGGCAACGTCGGGTAATTCGTGCTAGTATTAAAATAAAAGTTGAATTTCCCATCTGTTCATTCATTTTATTAAAAATGTCATAATAAAGTTGTTGTTGAGACCCAGACCGTCTCAACAACAACACACACATACACCCGGCCGTCCAAATAGCTGCTCATGTCCTCGGACGAGTCGAACGGTCTCAGTCTTCAACACATACATACACACAGATATCACCTCAAAAACGTTCGATTCGAGTTAAGGGATGCTTGAAACGTGCTCTTCCGTTGAAAATTCGATTCCGAGAGATCATGTTTTATATTCATAAAGTTACACATTTTATTCTCTTATTTATATTATAGTTTATACCCTTTTAAATAAAGGCATAATTGAATTTTGGTTGAACACGAATATTCTATCTATACCATAGGCTGATACCATTGACCATAGGCTGATACCATTTATACCACAGGCTATACCATAGGCTGATACAGGAGGCAATTTCTCCCGAATGAATGGAGTGTTTTGAAAGTAATTGGTACGATTATTACGATCAGTGAATACGTATTGATTTTAAACGCGATGGAACATTGCGAAGACTCCCAAATCTTCAAATGAATATTTGAAAAAGTCTTTAAAAAATCAAGTCATTCAATAACGCTAAATAAATAATCATTTCAGATTTAATTTTTTATTCAAAAACGAATGACACATATTTTTAAAAGTGAGCTTGAACCCGATCTCAAGATATTGTGCATTTTTAAAATAGACGTATCTAAAAACTAAATAAAAATGAACAGTAGTATCATTAAATATGTAACACTTGGCTTGGCGATATATTTGGAGAGCTTGACGACTTATTTGGCGAAATATAGCCAACCTGGCGACTTTTTTTAATGTAGTGTCAAATTTTAGAAAATGTCGACAAACTGGAAAAAATGACGCTAAAATTATGAAAATGTTGCCAATTTGATGAATTAAGAAGTAACGTATTCTAATATGATGGAGTATATTGTTTAGCAGATGATAGCAATATTTCCAATTGTCAAGTCATATTTGCGTGAAATATAAATTAATTGGGTACTTTAAAACAATTTTACATGTTGCCATCTAGAAAAGCGCCCAATGTCAGTGTACTGCTCAACATTAAAAACATGGTGGCGTGGATCTTGTCCATCATTATTTCGTATTGTTAGAAGTAAAGTGTTTGCATTATGTAGAGAAAGTCACGGGCTGACCATATTAGATTTTTTTATATTTGTTCTAACGGACATTTTTAACACAATGATATTCCTTCAATAATGCTATGCATCATTGTGTTCATGACCGTGTATTTTAAAAGTACAAGTTAATATTCGCTACTTTTTAGTCAATATTTTTTCTGTCAAAATGAAACTTGTCTTCAGAAAAAAAATATAAAAGGAAATATAAAATTTCTATGGCGTGCCCCCCAGGGTACGTGAACCACGCTTTGAAGACCATTGATCTAAATCATCTAAATTAGTCAAAATAATAATAATAAAAAATATAATAATCAAAATAATAATAATTTAGACTACATTAATCTAAATTAGTCTAAATCCTCAGCACAAAAGTGGATTAAGTTTGTAAATAAAATTCATTTATCCAATTGCAACGAAATGTAACTTTGAATTTGTGAGTAAGTAAAAAACTATCTGATAATTGTTTTGCGTTCTTTTGCCTTTTCATACTCCCTCGCTTACTCTGACGCATACTATGACGCTTACTCTGACACTTACTTGTGTCTTAGAAGGCCAGACCTTTGCACACTTATAGTATATTGAACAGTACAGAACCTAACGGAGTAGCATTTTTGATTCCCCCCGTCCTCTGGAGAACGGAGAAAATGTGGTTTCGAAAAGGATTTCCAGATCCCCAGGAGGTCCACAGGGTGACTTAGAAATCTGGATTTTTGCCCAAATATAGTATAGAACATGGAACAGAACCTAAAAGAGACGAATTTTTGATTTCTCTCCCTGGACTGTTAAAATGAGGTGCTTCCTGGCTAGAGGGCCTGGAAGACTGAAATTTTGTACACTTATAGTAACGTCCACGGTACTAAATCTAATTAATTCAAATTTCAATTTAGATGACTATTTTAGACGCTAACCGCCAATGCACTGTTAAATAATATAAAACTTATCGAAATGTTTAATCTTATTACTTTCCTTATATACAACATAATATTTATTTTATACGAGTATAATATAGTTTTGTGACGGGGTCGAAAATTCAAATTTGAGTTTCCGATGGTCACACCTTCATCTCTGAATCTAAATCGAACGTTCACGAGATGATGCTTGTGTGTGTGTGTAAGTCTATGGAGGTGATATCTCACAAACGAATGGAGCATTTTGAGCGAAATTGGTACAAAAATTACAATGAGTGAAGACTGGAAGCCTATTGATTTTAAACGCATCAATAAATGTTCGGAAAATTCCCAAATTTTCGAATGCAATTTTGAGAAAATCATCAAAAAGTCAGAACCGTCAATAATGTTACGTAAAGAAGTATTATTTCTTATGTAATGTTTCATTAGCAAACGATTGATATGAATTTTAGATAGCTAGCATGACCCGTCTTCGAGTTATTGCACTTTTTCAAATAAATTTATTAAAAAAATCACATAAAACAAAAAAAAAAGTGTTAGCTCTTGTGAAATAGGTTCACTTTTCATATGTAATATTATGCGATGAATTTGTTAACATCTTTCTCGTGGATCTAGTTAGTTCCATTCACGAGAGAAGATACTTTGAGTAATAGTTTTGTATGTTGACTCCTAACAATACGTGACAGTCATTTATATATAAGAAATACTCTTCTCTCCGTTTGTCTGTAACGCTTGCTGATAAATTTGGTGAACTTGGTCACTTATTTAGCGAAATATCGCCAATTACGTGATATTTCGTTCTAGATTCACGAACATGTCGTCCAAATTATAAAAATGCCGCTAAGTTAGCGAAAACGGCTCCAGATGGATGAATTAATTATTCAAATATATTGATATATGGAATATATTGTTTATTGTGGATGATATTGATAACGGTCACTTTAGAGTTGCGCAAAAGATAAGTTAATTGGGTACTTCAGAATAGTTTTACATGTTGACATCCGGAAAAGCGTCAAATTTCAACCTTTTAAATATTATGCTGTGGATTTTATACATAATTTTTTCACTGTGAAGGAAGTAAATAAATTGCATTATATAGGAAAAGTCACGTGCAAAATCACATCAGATTATTTTAAAAGTGTTTTCAGATACTTTTAAAAGTGTTCGTTTCCCTGTCTTTGATAGTAGTTACTAGTCAAATATAAATTCGTCGATTCGTTCCACGTATAAACAAAGGACTTACTAGTTTAATTCGTTTTCCATTGAAGAACAATTATTAAAGATATAATACTTTAGTATTAATTTTGTGTGACACTATTTATTGCTATCCATTCATTCATCATTAGTCAAATTACTTGGAGTTTAAGCACTTTAATTATTTCCGCATTTTGAAATGACTGAGTTAGTTTTCTTTTACAAGTGCCAATTAGAAGAGAAAGGAATATATTTCTGTCCTTTCCAACAGTTATAATAACTTTTGTTAAAATAAGGTTATCGATCAAATGATAATAATATAATAGTGTAGGAAATTACAGTCATTTTGTTCTAACGTACTAATTAGGTGTTCTTTAGGGAGGCAAAATTATTTTGCTAGGATTATATACAACTTTATTGGACATTTGAGGATGAATATAGACTACAAAGTGAATAAAGTAAAATTTAGTGCATATAAGTTTGTTAAGGGGGTCCCAATTGTGGATTTGGTATAGATTAAATTGAATTACTTGAATTTAGTTTCATATTTTGTAATGATTAAAAATTGCAATTAAATGACAAAATACTTAGTAGTAAAGTTATATATTTATAAGTTCCTTTCAAAATCTCTATCAAAACATCTAATAGGAGAGGTCACTCATATGCCATCTAGCAAGAAATCTAAATAAATAAATATATTAGTGTAGGGGGAAGCATATAGTGGGGACATAGAAATTTAGAATATACAAGTTATTGAAACATATTAATGCGTTATGTATAAGAAATTAAATACATTTAAAGACAACACATGAGTGCCAAATACACATAAAGTACAATTGTATAAAACAATATGTTTTCATGCCATTAAATAAATGTCCATTTTCATTTTTACTCAGTTCAAATAAGATTTACTTAATTCTTATTTTAAATAACTACTAGGGGCTCCACTGCCTGCTTGCTGACGTTCGCGAACCCCCTAATTCGTTTCTTTTCGCCTCATACTGGCTAACACTTGTCGAGATTGTTTCACGAGCTCTTTCGTTCCGCCTGCTAAGCAGACGTTATACACTCGTTGGGAGCCGGCCTTTGTTCGCTGGCACTCAACAAGCTCTATAAACATTCGGTGAGCACGACAGCCTTTGGTCCCTTGCTAGCTGACTCTAGTCAACTTCCAGGCCACGGAGGTCCCCCCTCCCTGTTCTCTGCCTCTCGTAAATCGCCGGCGCTAGATTGTCAGCGCTTTCGCTACACCTGCTATGTAAGCATAGTACACCCTTTGGTGCTTCGCCCCCTTGTTCGCTGACGCACACCAATCCCCTGAAATCTCTTTGCGAGCATTTTCACTTTGCATAACCCTCGTGCCCCCAGTTATTTTCTACGGTTAGTTAGGGGAAGCGAATAGGAGGCGAAGCCACCAAACACCCTGTGGTAGCGAGCATTCGCGATTTTAAAGAGTTCGTAAAGCAAGATTTGGTTTTGCAGAGCTTCAGAGAATAACAGGCGAAGTCCAACAAGCGTCATATACCAGCGCAGCAGGCGGGAAAATAAGCTCTCTAAGCGATTTTCACTAATTATCTTACTGCTATTTTTGTTATTTATTTCTGGGCTTTCTGCATCTCGAATTACATGCATTTTCTAACAGCGCATTCTGCCAGGAGATAAATAAAATGTATCTGTGATTTGTCTTTTCTAAATTCAAAACTCGATTAAAACTCGATTATAAATTCGATTAATAAATTATTATGATATTTTATTAGTTTAATTAATAATAATTATTTTCTATATGAATCAAACAGGCATTTGATGTATTTTGAATGCAGTTGATCTGGTGCTCTACTTATAGTTTTGAATGGAATTTCTTTTTACATATTTTTAAGTTTGGCTACAATAATTTACATTACATTCTTCTATATGATTGCCAACATCATTTTTACACTTCATGTGAGGTTGGTATTTGGAGTGTGACCATCTTCACATGTGTAAGTTATTTTTAGTTTTTTAATATTTCTCTTACATTCTCCCATTTATAGTATTTTGAGGTAAATAATGGCCTTTTTGTTCAAAGTTACAGGGCCATTAAATGAAAAATACTATTTGAAAGTAATGTTTTGTATTCACCTCCTGATGATATTACGATTACATTGCCTTTTATCAATTGTTTTTAATTCCCTTTTAACAATTTGTTTTAATTCATGCAGATTATTTCTAGTTTTTCATTTTGATGACTGCATTCTTGAGTTTTATCTAGTAATCAATTGAATTCTGAATTCTTTTGATTGTATTGGATGTTTTACTATGTCTAAAATTTTCTAGTTTAATTCTTATATTTAACTAACACGCACACACACACACACACTATATAAATATATATAAATATATAAATATATATATATATTTATATATATACATACACACACATAAATAAAACAAGCTGTTAAATGAACAGTATCTGTACATTACATCCTTCTTTTGACTCAGACCGTCCGACCTACCCGAAAGTTTAAGGTGACTGTTTGGATCAGGGAGGGTCACACTATTTAGACCAGAACCCAGCGGGAGTGGCAACTACAAGGACTGTAGCCTCTTTCCCCTGCCACCATCCTCTCGAAAAGACACATTACAACTATAATCCTATTCCCATTTATTATATTGTTATATTATTTTACAATCATAATATTTAAATATTTACTCATTTACCTATCACGCCATTTTCTTTCTTTATAGATGGTTTAGTTCAGATCACGCAAAATTCATGACACATTTTATCTACAAACATTTCTATGACAAATTGTTCCAAGTGCAAATTGATACGTAAAGTGTGAGTTCTTTCCCTGTTTGAATAATTAAACCGCAAAGAATAAAATCTTTCAAAAATAAGACCATTAGGAAAAGGTTTAAAACTAATGGATTGTAAGGTGTTAACTTGTCTAGAAAGTGTTAAATACTGTTAGTTATAATTAGAGTATGTACAGAAAAAATGACTCAAAGGATGAAATAGCATTTTGAGAGAGATCGCATAAGATCGCATGTGGGAAACTGCGCACGCATAAATAAATGTTGTAACACGCTTAAATGTTGTATCACGCATAAATGTTGTAACATGCATAAATGTTGCGTTTTACATGTCGCATAAATGTTGTTTTACATTCAGTAGTTCATGAATAATTAGCGGACTGTGTCACATTGTGTAATTCATCAAATCTCTGCATTTGATGCCATAGAATGTAAAAGTGAGTAGGAGAGTTTTGATACAACGTTTTCAATATTTTTTTAAGTTAAAGTTTATCTTAATAATATTTATAAACTAAACTATAAAATGATCTTTTACTTTCATAAAATAATAGTTTTCAAGCTTAATTTTCTAGCTATAAAAGCTACTAGCTACTGCTATCGATTAGAATATAGAAGATAAACTTTCTCAATAGAAGAAAGACATGATACATGAAAAAGGGTGGTTTAATACAGTTAAAATTAAAAAGAAAAAGAATGAAAATAAAAACTCACCGATGTTTAAATTTTAATGCAAAAGTATTCCATTTCGTTCTACATTGAAAAAAATTACTAAGAAATATGAAAAACGAAAGAGTTAATTATATTTAAAAAACTCATTGTTTTACTAGAAGAGCTTATTATTTTATAGCTTCATTAGGAGAGCTTAAATAAACAACATTCTTTTTATTGTTACCAGACCTATATAGCTATATTTAGATTAATGCATGACTATTAATTTATTCTTAGTACTATTTAAAAGCAATGTGCTATGGTAATTATAATTAAATTAGAAAGTACATGAATTTTGAAATGTATCCAACATCCCCAAATCTCATGTATCAAGCCTCCCTAAACTACGATAGAAGTGTTTCTATGTCCTTGCTTAAATCTCATGGCAACTTTGTTTTATGTAAAAATAACTAAAACGATATGTTATTTCACCCTTAGAAATTAGCATGCAATTAATATTTAATTATCTTAAAATTTAAACTTAAAAATTAAAATATCAAAATTGTCCTCATGGGTCTCAAAACATTCAACTATAATCTCAAAAGAATGTAGTGGTATTTTCTAAGACCAATCTTGAAAAATTAAAATGATCTATGGTTCTTTTCTGCGAATTAACCACTTTTCTGTCTGTGAGGCTGTGGAGATGATAACTTCCAAAAACAAATTGGGGTACCTTGAAATTCGATACGATTATTGCGATTCGTAACCATAAGATGCTTATTCGTAACCGTAAGATGCTTATTAGTAACCGTAACATGCATTTTAGCAACCGTAAGAGTTCCAGAGATGTCAAGTCCCAAAAAGAAAAGAAAATGTTAAAAATTAGTGCAGTCAAGAGTACTGTAATATGTAAATTTCTAGTGCCCCTGTATAGGGACATCAAATTAACTGCGATGGCAAAATAATCCTGCTAGGAATTAAAAGTCGTTTTACACTGACTATCACCAAAACCATACCGCTTCCCTCCACAGACCCTCTTCTAATTTTATCAGGACTACATATATCTTACACTTTTGTGTAGGCTGGACTCTCTGGATAGAAATAAAGGAAGACAGTTTTATCAGGTCTTCTGCTAATTATTCTCCATATCTCTTTGGATGCAAAATTAGGAAGAGTAGTAAGATTGCAAAGTCTGCAACTTTCCAAAGTAAGTTATTTGTCTCAGAGGAGCGGTGCACGCATCTTTTAGATCTCCATATGGCAACTGCACAGAACTGTTTCTTTTCTCTACCTAATGATAACACTATACATTCAATTTATGCCGATAGTTCGAAGTCCCAGCATGGTGTGGAGGTCAGAATTCGTAGTTTACACAAAAAAGAACTCCATGTTACAAGTCAAACAACTAGCTATTCTAGGAGCCATTAAATGGGTTTCGATTAAAAATGCATTGCAAACATATTTTCAGGCAGTGAGTCCAAAATTGATCATAATGTTGCATTAAAATGTACATTATTTAGTCATATGGACAAAAGATACTCGCTCAGAGGATTGACAGCGTATAAATAATGGCGCCAAGATATTTGGAATAAACAACAGTATTGAATTTCACGCGGCAGTTATATGGCTCTAATTTATGATAATCATCAGAGGCTAAAATTACCCAAGCCATCATCCTACCAAAAGTAGGGAAATAGAGAAGGGGTCAGAATGAGCCCCTAATATCTCAGGATTCTGCCGTCCAATAGTGAGAAGGTCAAGCCACCAATTGCTAGTTAGGGTTTAGATGGAGCAAATTCCACCCAATGTTTGAGTCTCGACAAGAATAAAATAATTTTAATATTCCTTGCTAACACGATGATCGGAAAATGCTAAAATGAGACGGGAAACAACATAATCCCAAAAGAAACTTTCACATAATGATTCTAGAAAGATCCCAGGTGAAAATCACGAAAAATTTATTTGTAGTATGATATGCATCAAAGCCTGCCTGCACGAAACACCCTGACCATCTGCTATGAGCAACAATCTATGTTATTTGGGATGAACAACAATCTACCTTATTTTGATAAATTGAAATATATTCAGTCAACAATGCGCTGTCGTCCCTCGAGACAAGCTAATTATTTTTACAAATACTTAATTGATTAATTAAGTGCTTAAATTATAACCTTACTAAGAATTTACAAGTGTATGGATAAGTATAAAGAATATGACTAATTTTAGCGAATTAAGAGCAAAGCTCGTATAGTAAATTTTGTATATTATTTAAAAAAATATGTTAATACCGCGAATAAGGGGGTAATAGTGTAAAGCGCCTGTATATAATATATTATGTATATGTGTAAATAAAATTAAACAAGGTAAAAATTAGTTATGATATTATTGATCTCTACGCCTGTATAGTATATTCTTTTTAGCGATCAGAGAGGTAAGTGGAGAGTTAATATTACATGACACCATTCGACAAGAGATTTATTATAAACAGCAGCATACCCGTTTTACGTACGGAGTATATAATATAAAGACACTTAAAATTCACAATCATGTGCAAATTCCTATAATATACTAAATGACATATTTAATCAAATATTCTGCTAAAATATTTAATTTAATGCTCCTACAAAGAACTTTAAGAATCTCTGTTCCTGCTATACAAAATTATCTTCACAGGCAGATCTGAAGAATAAAGCATCCTGGTCTCTTTTGTAAGCAAATTTACAAAATGTATGGAATTGAATCAATATATGCAAAATAAAAGCGTTAAAACTGTATGGGAATCATACTACTTATATACGCGAATATTAGAAGATATAACCTGTATTAGTAGATTACATATATAAATTGATATTATCAATAAATCCGTAAACTTTAAACCTGAAGATATTAATTGATTCCAATATATGCCAAAATGAAAGTGCTAAAATTATGGGGGAAGATTTACACGTTCTACTTATAATGTCGTAGATTAGAAGACATGTCCGAGTGTCAGTAGAAGATTACCTGTATTACAATATGAGTCTCAAAAATCTTTGCCGAAATAAAGCAGATGACGTAATAAATTGAAAATATCAATCATCCCCGTAATCTTCATACCTGAAGGTCGTACTTGATTCCAATATATGTCAATATATATCAAAATATATGCCAGTATACCTGTACTATTTATATTCTCGTAGATTAAAAGATATACCCGTGCATTTTTTTAAGATTACCTGTACAAAGTACAGCATATGAGGTTCAACAATTTTTGTCGCAGTAAAACAATGGCATAATAACTTGAAAATATTGATAATCTCTGAATCAATAATCCCCGAAAATATCAATAATAATAATGTTTAAACCTGAAGACCTTAATTGATATTATCCAGACAAAAATGCAATGGCAATGAAATTTATTTTATATACATATCTTTATTATTCAAATCGGAAAAGATTTAATAAAAATCGTTTGCCGCATAAACACATTGGATTTAAATCCGTTTCTAAGCAACATGATATTATTTATTTCAAATAAATTGGTGGAAAAAATATCGTCTGGATAAAGCAATCACTATGGAAGGTTTGTCGACATTTTCGTCAACATAGCGACATTTTAAAAAATTGCCAAATTTATCGCCAAGTGGGAATGTATAACTGACAGTCCCACTTGGCGACAAATTGACGAAACATCAGCACAATACTATATCCCCTAACAAAACACAATTCATTTCATTTATTTAGCGCAATTTTGTCTATTTCAAGATAGTTTTATGGATTTACAAACATTTTTATCAATTTGGTGACATTTTAAAAATTCGCTAAATGTGTTACTAAGTAGGACAGTTGGACTGACAGACAAATGTTAACGAAACGTCATTTCAGTACTCTCTTTTAACAAAACAATATAAATTTAATTCGTTTGCGTCGTTTTTAACAAGTGGCGATATTTCCGTCAATTTGGCAACGTTTAAGAAAAGTTGCCAAGTTAGAGATATCCTGCCATATTCGTAGCTCTGAATTTGCTGATCGGAATAAAACATCCTGATCCCGTTTGTATATACTAAATGAAAACACTAAAATTGTATTAAAAAATATACCCGTTCTACTCTTTTTCTGTTTCAAGGATCGGTTAAATGAACTTATTGGCTAAACGCAATATATGAGTTTATTAGCGAAACACAATATATAAGCTTGAAAACTCTTTGCTAAAATAAATGCGATGACATTCGTTCATTTATAGGGTATATTTTTATATCAATTTATTTATTATTCAAATCGAAAAAATAATAATAAACATTAACAAACACATTTAATTTAATTGTATTGCCGAGCAACATGATATAAGATAGAATCTTTTTCATAAAATGCTAATAATAAAATAACCATTTTGATTTCTTAATACTTTTCATTGTTGAGTAAAAGCTTGTGAAAAATAAACCATGGTGATAGATTTTCCATTTAAATTCCTGCTTCAAACAATTCATGCTTTCAGAAAGTGACTAATTAGAGCAAAAAATCTCCCACCAAACTCAGAGATAAAGTTTTAATTCACTTTCACGTTTTTCAATCTTTTCATTTGGAGAAATGAGGGAGTTAGAGAATAGAATTCCAAGGAAGAAGTTTCGTTTTTCATTAATATCTCGACAACCCCTGGTCTTAAAAACTCGAAACTTGGCTATTTTAAGGCTACCCATAAACTTTTTTTAAATTCGGTTCAGCCATTCTTCTGTGATGATAAGACAAAGGAAAGTTTCGTTTTTCACTAATATCTCGAGAAATACTGGTTTTAGAAACTCAAAACTTAGACTAAATTTTAAGTTGAGCTGTTTTAAGGCTACTCACCAAATTTCATCAAATTCGGATCAGTCGTTCTCTGGCGATGAAGGGACAAACAGATAGACAGACAAACACACAGACAGACAGATTTTCATTTTACTTATATAGATAACATCCACAGTGTTTTCGGTCTATGCAGCACGTATTTTATTATCCTCTATTTGCAGTTGCTTTGTGCACATGATTGAGTTTAATTGTTTTTGCATCTATAAGGTCTAGTCTTTCTCTTATTGTAATATACTACCTTGTGCTTTCCTCACATTTTGCATTGTTTCGTGCTTTGATTTTTGGCATATATTCCTCCATCATATACTGTAAGTAACTTTTCGAGTTGGTGCCTATAGGTGATTAATCTGTTAATTTTTGTAGCCTAAAACTAGTAATCATGTGGTTCAATACCCACACTGGAATTCTGGAGGAGGAGATAGCTAGCTATCATGCAAAACAAGCATCGAAATTCGAAATGTCGACTATAGATTTACCTTTATCTAAATCTATCAAGGTAACAAAGTTGAAAGCCATATAGTACTACAATGCTTTGATAGAGACATTCTAGATTCTGCATTTCATTTAATTGTGAATGACAGTATTCCCATACAGTTAGCAGGTGCCGTTCTCGAGATTTTGCACATTTTCGATCTAAAATAGAAAATTTCATAAAAAACAAATATATTTACTTTTCTTAAATGAAAATCGCTTTGAAAGTACTTGCAACTGAACACAAATAAACATCATTATTTAGGATTTATCATAAGCCGTTCTAGAGATGTTAGAAATGTTACTATTTGCTCAGGCCTCTATATCTTCCTAACAAGTTGAGCAAATTGGGTGCAATTTGGTACGATTATTTTAATAAGTTTAATATAGAGGTTTATTGATGTTAAGGTAATTCAGACAAGAGAAAAATCTTCATTTTTTCGAATTTTTTTTCCGAAAATCATAAAAAAAAAAAAAAATCATAAAAGAATTAACTGCTGAAACGTTTTAAAAAAAGACCCATTTTTAATATGTAACTTTTCATGTAGAAGCTAAAGACATCATTTACTGAGCCATAACACTTGCCGTATTAGGAATATTGCACATTTTCAATTTGCAATAAAAAAAATTATAAAATATTTTATAAGTTTCACTATAAACAAGCAGACCAATGCGCTGCAAGTACTGTTAGTTCGTTACTAATTCCCCCGTGGTGAAGGAGCGACTACGCACCACGTCCACAAGACCCCCCAGGGTATCCCATGGCGAAGGGGAGGAGATTTGCAGCTTCACTTTTATAGAGGCTCCCCGAAGGGCGGAAGTCTGACTTGGCCTCAACATGACAACATCCATGCCCGCTGGCGGGATTCGAACCCGCAACCCAACGATCAGACGGAAACGCATGCCATTGACCGCTCGACCGCCAAATCGGCCAAGTACTGTTAGTAGAAATAAATGGACACTGTTATTTAGCAGTTATCAAGACAAGAACTATTCTCGAGATACTAAAAATTTTACTTTTACTCAGGATCTATAGAAATAAATAATCAATTGGATTATATGAAATTTGGTAAGCTGATTCGAATCGGTAACATGAAAAATCTTATTGGTTTTCAACGAGATATCAATATAAAATGCTGTAATTTAACATCGAATTTGTTAATCTGTAGGGAAAGTTATGTTATGAGTCGGGTGCATCTGATGTTTTAAAATTTTAAAGAAAAAGTTTTCCACGCGGTCGTTGTCGAGAATTTATTTCGTTCGAAAAGGTTTTCGTAATATTTCTTAATTTGTTTATTTTTCAAACTTTACTCTGCTCTAAATAAGTCAGATCTGTTTCGAGGTTATTCTAAAAATTGTCAAACAAACGTTTGAAATAAGATGCCCAACTTTCGTACATAAATTAAATTCGAAATTTCAAAGAACATTTACAATTAACAGCTGCAGATGAAAACTGATCAAAATGCAAAGCAGAAACGAGAATTAAGTATTTGAAGAATTTGTTATGAGCTTGAAAGCTGATTAATTTGCCTGAGAAAAGTTCGTCATGTCTTAATAAAATAAATGCAAATAGATGCAGTACTCAAATATAAAAGGTCCAAAGATGCATATTGCAATTATATTCTGTATGACTTAAAATATTTCAGACATCAAAGAAATATATATTTATCCAAATATTATTTTATGTAAGCTGTAAGTTTTGGTCTGAATTTCCTAATGTACTACAAATAAAACTTTCTGTAGTGAATAATGTAAAGTCTACTGTAAAGGAAGTTTCTACTGTAAAGAACAACTGTAAAGAAAGTTTTAACTACACATTTACTTGAAGAGATGATCCTCTTGATTTCTTTAAAGCCAGACAAGTGCTTTATCAATTTAGCTGTTTGAGCTGTAAGAGAAAATTTTGATGGCAAAAATTATGCCAAATTATTGTTGTAACTAAAGAATATTTTGAAGCATCTATTTCTCAGGATCTGTTATAGATAGAGCTTAGGTGATGACTAATAGGGATTTAACATCAATTTCCTGAGGAAGTATAAGGGGTATTAAAAATTTCAACTTCCATTTTTTTTCATTTCATGTTCAAAAATTTTCAGTTTCGTTCTATCAAAAATTTCATCTAAAATTTTCATATTCGCATCTATCTTTCAAGATTGACTGTAGATAGAGTTTAGATGATAATTGATATGGATTCAGGATCAAAAAGCGGGGTCATTTACTAAGAATTTTTACCTCTGTTTCCTTTTCCACTTCCGGTTCAAAATTTTTCATTGAAACATATATTTCTCATCCGGATGGATCTTATAAGATGACTGATATTGATTTATTATCATATTCTGGAGGGGATACGGGAGATCACCAATGATGTCATTTTCCGGTTCAAGAAATGCCACTTCTTTTAAAAACATTTACATCCTCCTTGCAACATCGATTTCTCAAGATTGGCTATATATGGAGATTGATGATGAATGCTTAGATTTAGCATCGAATTACGAGGGAGTTGAGAGTTTCACTAAGTATTTCCACTTCGGATACTGTCGATGTCACTTCCGAAAATTCGTATGACTGTTCGAAATAAGTGTGCAATATAGTATCAATCAATCAAAACTTTATTGGAAACGGACCTAGATCAAACAATGGGTATGACAACAGTAATAAATAACAATAATTAATTATCGCACAATTAAAAATAAAATAATTTTTTTAAAGAAACATATTATAAAACTTTAGGCGGTGAACAGAATATTTTATATTTCGTTTATTTTACAAACTTTATCCAGTTCTAGACCAAAGCTGTTTCGAGGTTGTCCCAGGATTTGTTAGAGAAAAGCTCGAAATAAGACGCTCTACTTCCGTACATAAATTAAATTCAAAAATTCGAAGAACATTTACAATTAACTGCTGCGAATAAAATTTACTGATTAAAATGCAAAGAAGAAACGATTCATTTGTTTCAGAAGAGTTCGTCATTCCTTCAAATAAAATAAATGCAAATAAATGCAATACTCAAATCCAAAATGCACAAAGATGCATACTGCAATTATATTCTGTACGACATCAAATATTTCAGACATCAAAGTGGGGATACATTTATCCAAATATTACTTTATGTAAGCTGTAAGCTTTGTTCTACATTTCCTAATGTATACTACAAATTAAAATTTCTATAGTGTGGTTGTTTGTAAACTGTAAAGAAACAAACTTTCTTTACAATGGTTCTTTAAACGCTTTAAAGAACCACTGTAAAGAAAGTTTTAACAACCACATTTTACTCAGAGTAGTAGACAATCTTCTTGATTTCTTTAAATCCAGACAAGTGCTTCATCAATTTATCTGCTCGAGCTGTAAGAAAAAATTATTGATGGCAGAAATATTGTCAAATTATTGCTTTTACTAAAGAATTTTTTGAAATATCTATTTCTCCGAATTTGCTGAGTTTAGATGATGACTGATTGAGATTTAGCATCATAGTCCTGTGAAAGTAAGAGGGGGGGGGGCACTAAGGAGGATTTCAACTTCCAGCTCTTTTCCATTTTTTGATCAAAACTTTTCATTTTCGTTAAAACATCCATTTCTCAAGCTTGGCTATAGGCGTAGCTTAGATGATTATTGATAGGAATTCAAACTCTGAAGGAGGTAGGGCCGTTTGCTAAGGATTTTTACTTCCGGTTCTTTTCCACTTACGATTCTAAAATGTTTCTTGAAATATCTATTTCCCAGGATGGACTATAGATAAAACTTATATGATGATTTATATAGATTCAATATCAAATCCTGGAGGGCTATGGAGATTACCAAGGATGTCCTTTTCCAGTTCTAGAGATGTCACTTCCTATTAAAAAATTTACATTCTCCTGGCAACATATATTTCTGAAAATTGGCTATAGATAGAGCTTAGATGATGGCTGCTTGGATTCAGCATCGAATTTCAGGGGGACTTGAGAGGTTCACTAAGAATTTCCATATCCATTCTGGGGATGCCACTTCCGAAAAATTCGCATGACTGCGGAATAAGTGTCGAAAGCCCAGGCCAACCGACTCGTCCGAGGACTTAGAGCAACAAAGTGGATGGGCGGTGCGGAATAAGTGTGTAAAACAGTATCAATTAATCAATCAATCAACATTTTTATAGAAAACGAGCCTAGCACAAATAATAGATATGGCAACTGAAATAAATGAGAATAATTATTAATCACAGAATTAAAAAATCTGATGTGGGCAGCACATGACTTTTCCTGCAAACTTATATCTACGTTCTATTTATTTCAATTAAATTTAATTCACTTTTAATTCAATTTTCGTTCTCATTTGATAACTGGACTTATTTTCAAAGGTGGCGTGGAAAAATACGAAAAAAACTAATATATCTCGAGAACGGCTAGTCCTAATGTAATGGGGTTGATCTTATTCTTTTCTTCGTTAAAAATTACGCATTAAACAAGCATTTAATGGATATATTTGAGCATACGTAGCTTTTTAGTTTAGATTTTGATAATTTTTGCGGGCCATTCTGCACAAAAAGGCAGGTTATTTTTTTCTGAATCGTACCAAAATCTAATCAGCACCAGGGTGACCTATACGTGACTCATCTACCGAATTTTGTGAAATTCGGTCCATTAGTTTTTCAGCTACAGTGGATACAAACTTTTGCGGGCCATTTCACAAAAAAGGCGGGTTCTTTTATTCCGAATCGTACCCAAAACTAATCAGCACCAGCCCCGGCCACAAGTGACATACCTACAAAATTTTGTGAAATTCGGTCCATTAGTTGTTTAGTTAGAGTGGATACAAAATCTGCACAGACAGACAGACACACAGACACACAGACACACAGACAGACACACACACAGACGTCACGCTAAAAATGGTTTTTTCGTATTCTAGAGGTCTCGAAACGTGTAGATCCGTCGAAAACTCGAGTTGCGATTTTCGGCATGATTCCAATACTTTCCCTATACATTACCATGTATTGCAGGGAAAGTAAAAATCTGATGTGGACAGCACATGACTTTCCCTGTAGACTTATATTAACGTTCTCTTTATTTTAATTAAATTTATTTCACTTTTAATTCAATTTTCGTTCTCATTCGGAAACCGGACTTATTTTCAAAGGTGGCGCAGAGAAAATAAGGAAAACTAAAATATCTCGAGAACGGCTAGTCCTAGTGTAATGGGGTTGGTCTTATTATTTTCGTCGTTAAAAATTACGTATTAAACGAGCATTTAATGGATATATTTGAGTATACCTAGTTCTTTAGTTTAGATTTTGACGAATTTTTGATGGCCATTTTGCAAAAAAAGGCAGGTTATTTTTTCCCGAATCGTACCAAATTCTAATCAGCACCAGGATAACTCACAAGTGACTCATCTACCGAATTTGTGAAATTCGGTCCATTAGATTTTCAGTTAGAGTGGATACAAGCTTTTGCGGGCCATTTCGCAAAAAAAGGCGGGTTCTATTATTCCAAATCGTTCCCAAAACTAATCAGCACCAGACTCGCTCACAAGTGACTTACCTACCAAATTTTGTAAAATTCGGTCGATTAGTTTTTTAGTTAGAGCGGATACAAAATCTGCACAGACAGACACACAGACACACAGACAGACACACAGACACACACACAGACGTCACGCTAAAAATGGTTTTTTCGTATTCTAGAGGTCTCGAAACGTGTAGATCCGTCGAAAACTCGAGTTGCGATTTTCGGCATGATTCCAATACTTTCCCTACACATTACCATGTATTGAAGGAAAGTAAAAATCGGTTGTGCCTTCAGTCCATTGGAGCCGAAATGGTTTTGCGTGAATAGCATTTCGTAAAATAAAACTCCATAAAGTTTAAAAGTTTATTTAAATTTTTCAGGCTAATCTGTTTCGTTTACAAACTTTTAAAGCACTACAATTTATTCGCTAACTGCTTATAGCTAGCTAGTACTTTGAGGTTTTGCCCCCATTTCATTTAGATACTATAGATTTGATTTTAATACATGAAATTGATTTACTAACATTTTTTTCGGTATATAAACTAATATATATAACGAGATTTTACATTTAAGTTAATCTATAAACTTGCCTGGTAGCATATAAATACGTACTTGAATACGTATATTTCCATCTATTCTGCTCAAACCTCATCAATCAAATCATTAAACATCTATAGAATCCCCAAGTTCATTTAACCTGCTAAATTTTTTAAATAAAATAAAATATATCTTATTTATGCACCAATATTTATCCAAGGAGTATGTAAATAGATTGAGCTGCAACAATCGTGACATTTTAAACATCTCAGTTTTCACATCCATTGGAAAACTCAGGTTAAAATAATAAAATATCGAAATTATAACCACTATTCTTAACAAATTACGAGCTCGATTCAAAATACAATAATATACACTTGTAGGATCCAATAATATACACTTTCAAAGCGCTACAAATTTTTGCCTTTTGTCTATAGCTAGCACTTTTAGTTTTTGAGATATAACCTTTACAAAGATGAAAAATAGAAAAATTTCAATGTTCTTCAAAAACTAAAGTTTCTAATGCATGTTTTTGTTGTTTGCTATTTATATCTATCTTTTATAGTTTCGAAGATATTCGGGTAAAAATAAGTAAAAAAAAACTCGCTCGGACAAACATTTTTTAAAGATTTTTCGAAAAAAAAAAGTTTAAAAATGTTTACATATTGAAATTATTTTTATATAGTAATAATTTGGATCCTATTTCCGGCAAAACAAGTAAAATTCTTTATATGTTTAGCAATTAGGTTTAGAGATATGAGCGTCTAAAATGTTCAAATTTTTCGTAACGTTTTGATTTCCGCCCCAACAACCTCAAGCATAGATAGATACTATTTACATCAAACTACAGACAATTAATTATCTGAAGAAACATACTATAAAACTGTTTGCAGCGAACAGGATAATTATACTATGTTACAGTAAGAGCATAAGCCATAATTCAATTTGACATAGAGACCTTTGATACATCTATTTACATTTGTTCTTAATTGAGCCATTAAACGTACCAAGTGGATATTGTGGTTTTTTAAATAGTTTTCCCGGCAAGATAGAAATCTTAATATATTTGTATCAAGGATGTCTGATAGAGTTGTAGAGTTTTGGGAAATCAAAGTTATATCTAATATCAGCAATTCTAAGCTTGATTGTATGAAAATGTTCTTCAATTAATCTCTAATTCTGAGAATTTAATAAAAAGTGAAATCCGTTCTAATAAGAATTTTATTTAACCGACGGGCTTTATAGAAATGTCCAAAGTGACCGGAGAAACAACGTAAGGATGGTCCGCAATGTATAAGTTAAAAGAAGTTGAACTCAAAATTTCGCCCTGCAAAACTCTCCAGAGGATTTTAATCCAGGAAAATTACCGATATTAGATAACTATACTTGTTATAAGTTGTAGGCATAGAAAGTTTAAAGGAGAAGGTCAGAAGATGAGTACTAATACCGTAATGGTAAAAAAATGGTCGTGAATATTGATGTTATAGGTCCCATAGAACCACAGAGCTCTAAGGGACACAAGTACATTTTATGTATGGTGGACCAATACACTAGATGGGCGGAGGTTGTCCCTTTGACTAGTTTGTCGGCAAAGACGACGTGTGAAGCCTTGCTGCATATTTTTTCCCGAACGGGAATTCCGAACGTAATCGCATCTGATAACGGGGCGAACTTTGCCGCGGACATGACGAAAGAGTCTCGACACTTAGCGTCCAGTCCAAGGTTTTCGACGCCCTTACATCCGGCATCGAATGGGTTAGTGGAAAGGTGGAATCGGACGTTGAAGTCTATGCTCAACCACACAATTAAAGACCAAGGAAGGGGTTGTCACTTAAAAATTCCCTACGTCTCATGGGCGTATCAGAAAGTGCCCAACACAACTACGAGGGTCTCACCGTTCCAGCTGTTATATGGGAGATCGCATCAGGGTCCTTTATCCATTCTGGAAACAGCATGGACGGGAAAGTCCGAGGGACTCCAGTTGGATGTCAGGCCGATATTGGCGTATTTGCAGGCGTTGAAGGGGAGGTTGGAGATGGTGGGAGAACAAGTCGGGTTGACGGCGAGTGTTCAGCAGGAGAGAATGGCCTATTACTACAACCTCAGATCCCCAACAAAGGGTTTTAAACCAGATGACCAGGTCATTGTTTTGATACCGGACTCGACGAACAAGTTGTAAGCGAGATGGCAAGGGCCGACGACGGTGCAGGAACAGAGAAATCCGCATTCGTTCTTAGTTAAGATGGTGGACGGGCGTACCAAGTATGTGCACCAGAACAAAATCCGCGATTATGTTATCCGGACGGAGGCGGTAAACGTAATCTTCGATGAGGATTTCGGACAAGTCGTAAACACGCCAAATCAGACGTCCCAAGATAGAGATTTTTTGCGTGCTCTGAATTTACTAAAAGTAAATCATTTGAGTTCCCCCCCCCCCAAAAAAAAAGCGCGTTGAGGGCTATGTTGGAGAGACGTAGGGATTTATTTACGAGACTAGTTCAACCAGCCCGAGTAGAGGTACACAAAATTTAGCTATTACTGACTACGATTAGGCGAATACCCCATTGTTGCGGCATACCAATGGCGTACCGAAAGGAAGTGGACAAACAGGTCCAGGAGTTGTTAGATCTGGGACTAATCGAGCCATCAGAGGCCGAGATAGTTCATTCAGAGGTATGCGTGGCGAAAAAGGACGCCACAATCAGACTGCGTATCGATTTTCGAGCCTTTAACGCCACGACTAAAATACCGGTATTCCCAATGAAAGATATGCAAGAGCTTATTTTTACGGCGGGAGAGGCAAAGTGGTTAACGAGCTTGGACTTATTGAGGAGCTACTGGCAAATTAAGCTGAAGGAGGACAGTAAGTCTTTAACGGCGTTTTCCACACTCAATGGGACATTCCAATGGAAAACTATGCTATTCAGATTAGCGGGAGCTTCAGGGACCTTCCAGAAATAAATGAATAAGGTCCTAAATAGCATACAGAAGACGCACAGGCATACATCGATGACATTATTATCTTTTCCCGAAACTGGGAAGATCATCTGACTTACTTAGATGCAGTTTTGTGGGAACTGGAGAAATTGGGTTTCGCGGTTAGAATAGATAAATGCACATTTGCATCCCGGGAAATCAAATATCTAGGTCATCGGATCGGGGGAGGAAAGCACGGCCCGGACGAGAAAAAAAGTGGCAGCGATTGGCAGTTAAAGAGACCAACCACCAAAAAAGATGTTAGATCGGTCATGGAATTGATGGGTTTCTATCGGTTTTATACTCCTCAATATGCGGAACTAGGCACCCCCACTGACGGATATAACCAAAAAGAATTGTTCGAATAGAGTCGAATGGGGATGGAAAGAGGAAGAATCGTTTAATGAATTGAAAAGGACTTTATGTCGAATAACAGCACTCGCGACCCCAGATTTTAGTTTGCCTTTTCAAATTCACTCTGAGTCGTCTGATTTCGCTAGTGCGGCGTGCCTTACGCAAAGAGACTCGGAAGCCAAAAGCTTAGCGATACACAGAAAAATTGGGTTACCATTGAGAAGGAGGCATGGGCAGTCCTATTCGGCCTAAATAAATTTGATAGATGGATATATGGGGGGAGAGTCGAAATTATAACGGACCACAACCCGTTGAAATTTCTAAATAAAAGTACGCCAAAAAGTCTCAAGCTGACCATGTGGACCCTCTACAAAGGTGGAATTACGACATTTCGCACTATCCCGGTACACAACATCGAGCGGCTGATGCTATTTCGCGCTTGCTAAGAGAGAGGAAGATCGAAACCTCAGATAGGAGAAGGTGCGTGTTATATTGTAATTTTCAATTCCCAATATAACATTGCTATTTTGAAAGTGGAAGGGGATCTAAGAAGATGGTCCCTCATACAGCGAGACAATTCATATAACGTTCCCTTAGACACAGCTGGACCGGACGTAGTTCGAGAGTGAAAAAGGGAGCTTCTCGTATTCACGTCAACACTAGGTACTATATTAGACGAAAGGGGTTGAACCTCTTGACCCGAGAAGTCAATTAACTTCCTGATGGACATGGGAAAATGTTCGTGAGAACTTTCTGCTCGAAAAAGACAATACTCAAATATCTGATATTTCAAGGGGGGCTTCGGCCAGTTAGATAGCCGGAAGGCGGAGTTATGTATTTACGGAACCAATGAGAGTCTGGGGGCCTAAGAGAGAGGGGAGAGATGAAGAGAGACTTAAACTTTTAAAATTTGAAAATCGAGAAGAGGAGTTAATTTTTGGTGTGTGCTGAAAGGTGGTCGCACTAGGGCGACGATAAGACAGAGCGCACCGGGGAAAGCCTTTCCTCCTGCCGATGAGAAGTTTCCAGCCGACGGTGATGTTCCGAGGTATGCAATTTCTTTACATGTATTTTGCACGAAGGTCAATGGCCCAGTATGCTCTCACCCTCTCTCTCTATTAATTATGAAAAGTGTTAGGAGCAATAAAGGTTTTATTGGATTTAATTAGGCAATTGTGTAATGTATGCCTCACGTGAAGTAGATGTTGATAAAGGAGATCTATCAGTATATGATTTGAAATATTGGTTCCGCGGCATGATTGTAAAATTAAATGAGTTGATACGAGGTCTGGAATATTAAACATGCATTGTGGAATTGTTGAATTTATCAAATATTAGTAATGGTTATCGCATAAATAAATGTTTATTTACTTTTGTTTAAAATTTGTCTCTTCATTTTTAGTTTCTTATTAGATGTATTTTAATTTACTCCACTTTACGAGATCGGTCTATATAGCGTCAATACCTGGCGTGTGATGACTCACATATCATTTTGGTGCCGTTTAAACCAGTTTCGAACCTGGACTCAAAATTATTGCACCCTTATCATATTGGTGCTCATGACCAATCAAACCTGGATTCAAAATTATTTCACCCTTCTGGCGACTTTGCTGTTTTAGACCTGTTATATGCCAGAATTTAAATTTTAATGAAGAGAATAAAAATATTTGGAATTAATGAAAAATGAAAATATTGAATAAAATTTTTTTCTGTGTAAAATAAGGATTAAATTAAAGAAAGAATTTTAAAATTAAAATAAATATAAGTAAATTTAAGAAAATTTATTTCACAGTATGAGAAGCAAACAAAGTGACGAATCATTATGTGTTCTCAATGAGACATGCCATATTGTATTTGAAAATATAATTATTAGGGAACTTGAAGCTTTTAAGAAATTTTTGAATTATGTAAATATTTGTGTAATATTTTAGGAGTTTATTATGAGGATTGAAGTATTTGCATGCGTAGATAGTGAAATGATTAGAATTATGTTTTTGAATTTATGTGATATTGTATTTAAATATTTTGGGGGAACATTTTGAGGTGTAAAAACAGGAAATAATTTTAGATACAGAATTTTTGCGAGAAAGTGAAATTTAGAATGACGGAAAGCGGAGAAAATCCTCCAGCAACGAGGGGCAGGTTACCAGGACTTATACACCTATTAGGGGAATGCAATGGCATAGAGAATGATGTAGAAATTTTTTTTGACCAGATCAAATCTTTAAGCAGCTTGGGGGATTGGTCAGAGGAGGAAAAGTTAGCAATTGTGAAATCTCGGTTAAGAGGGAATGCAAGAAAATTTTATATAGGGTCACAAGAATTAAGAAGGGAAACATCTTTCGAAAAATTTAGGGATAGGTTATTAGAGTTCTTTACAGAAAAACCGAACATTACAACAAATCAGATCCTTTTCACGACCGCAAAACAGACACAGGGAGAAACGATTAAGCAGCTAGCACACAGAATAACAACACTAACTTTAAATTATATTGGCGACACAGAGCACAGTGAAGCGACACAACAGATTATGGATAAATTAAGGTTAAGTAAATTTTTAGAGGCAGTAACACCTGAATTCCAGAGAGAAATAATAAAAACTAATGCCCAAAATTTTGATGAAGCTGTAAAAATAGCCACAAACTTGGAACAGGCAAATTTAGCTGCGATAACGGCAAATGTAAATAGTGCTACATATAGACAAGAAATTGAGACGCTCCGCAAAGAGCAACAGGAATTTAACGCACATATTTTAAATTCAATTACCCAAGAAATAAACACATTAAAAATCCAAGAAAAAGTACAAATTCCCACGACACAAACAAAAAAACCCGTAACATGTCACTACTGTAATAAACAGGGACATTTCATGAGAGAATGCCGAATATACAAAGCTGATCATTTTAAGCAAACCCAGAATCTAAACATAAACAACGCGAGAACACATTGGCATAATCAAATACAGTCCCCTCCCCACTCATTTCAAACCCAGCCGTATGATGACCACAGAACTTACCCCTCCCAGCCGGACACATACGATTATAGGCCAAACCACGCCTTTGGAAACTATCAACAGAGCAGAAATTACTATGCAGCACCCCCTACACAAAGTAGATTTTCTAGGGAACAACGATATAATAGGGACGAGTCAAACCAAAACAGAATCAGAGAAACGGGTGTACAAAGGAACGATGGAAGAGAGATGAATACAAGATTTGGATACAGAAATTTCCCTAATAGAAGAGATAATTTAAACTAATTGTGGGAGCTTTAAATAATAACTTACAAAGAGAGAAAAATTACAGGGTAAAGTTCCCGAGAAAAATTGAAATTCCTGTACAAACAGAAAATAAGAAATTGGAGATACATAACGATAAAAGTACTGGAAAACATGAGGAAACGATTGCATCTGTAGGAGAACAAATTGAAAAAACAGAATTGCCAACAATAATAGTTCAATTTAAAAATATACAAAGCGAACTCATGATAGACTCAGGAGCGAGCGTTAGTGTATTATCATTAGAATTGTTCAATAAAATTAAAGATAATGTCAAAATTAAATATGTGTCAAGGAGTGTTACAATATCAACTTTAACAGGACATAGTATTGAATATATAAAGACTGTGGAAATTCCATTCAAAATTCAGGGAAAACAGTTCAAACACATTTTTTTTGTCACAACAGCAAAATTTACACAAAAATTCAAGGGAGTATTGGGTTTTGACTTTTTACAGAAAAATCAAGCCATTTTGAATACACAAAAGAACATTCTGAAGATGGGCGACATAGAAATAATTTTAAATTCAGATAGGCAAATTGATAGACAAATAAATGAGATAATACAGGAAAAACCGAATCTAGCCAAAATTTTAAGAAAAGTACAAATCAAACCTAATTCGAGGGAGAATGTTGTAGTATATAGTGAGGAAAGTCTAGAAAATGGAACAGAGGTTTTGTTCGAACCCAAAGAAAAATCATACATTATAATGAATTATGGAATATACCACATGAATGAGAACAAATTTAAAATTGAAGTTCAGAATAACACGAATGCGACAATTACATTAAATAAAAACATGGCTTTAGGAAACATTACGACAGATTTTACGATACAACAACAGGACATTAAAGAACCAGAAATTAGTGAACGGACACATAAATACGAAGAGATGATAAATTTAATACAGGCTAAACCGGAGATAATAGCAGAAAGAAAAAAAAAGTTGAAAACAGAAGATTTTAATACTGACCACATGGACCCAAACATTAAACAAGATTTCCTCAAATTTGTAATGCAATATTCGGACGTTTTTTCAAAATCATTAAAAACTTTAGGAGCGACGGACATCGTAAAACCGGTGATAAAGCTTGCACATGACCACGCAATACGTTCCAGGCCATACGACGTTCCGTACGCACTGCAGGATACCGCAAAAACGCAATTAAAAGAGTTAGAAGAAGCAGGGATAATTGCCAGAACAAAATCAAATTTTGCATCACCGATGATTTTAGTGCGTAAAACAAGTGGAGAGTACCGCTTATGTTTAGATCTGAGATTAATTAATAACATATCCACTCTGTTTCCTTACAGAATTCCCTGTGTGAATGAAATTATAACTAAATTAGCCGGACATAGATACTTTTCGAAACTGGATTTTCATAGTGCTTTCAACCAATTGGTTTTACCTGAAGACACAAAAGAATTATTTGCTTTTACAACGCCCTATGGCAATTACCAATTTGAAAGACTCGTTTTTGGACACGTAAGCTCCGCTCCAATTTTTCAACAGGTTATGGACACCATTTTAGCGGACTTAAGAGAGGAAAACATACAAGCTTACATCGACGACATAATAATCCCGGCTAACTCTTATTCAGAATTAATACATAAATTAAAATTAGTATTCGATAAATTAAGAAAATACAACCTAACTCTGACACCCAGCAAATGTAAATTTTTTGTAGAAAAAGTAGCATATTTAGGATTTGAAATTAGTCAAAAAGGCATTACACCAACAGATGAAAATATAAACAAAATCACTTCATTTCCAGTACCAAAAACTTTAAGAAAATTAAAAAGATTTTTAGGCATTTGTAATTTTTACAGAAATTCAATAAAAAATTATGCTCAATTAACCGCGGTTTTATCAGACTTAACAAGAAAGGATAATAGATTTAAATGGGATAATGAATGTGAAGAGGCATTTCAGGCACTCCAAGAATGTTTTTTCAAGAAACCATTACTTATACAGCCAGATTTTGACAAAGACTTTTATCTGAATATCGATGGCAGCATTCAGTCCATAGGAGGCGCTCTTTTACAATACAGAGATGGGATTTTAAAACCGATTGCATATTTTAGCAGGAAATTATCGATACAGGAGCAAAAGTATCCGGCCATGAAAATTGAATTATTAGCTATGCATCAGGGAATGAAATTTTTTAGAAATTTCCTTTTCGGCCGAAAGTTTTTTGTGCTTTCTGACCATTTGCCGTTGGGACAGCATTTAAAAATACAAAACCCACCCAACGTATTACAGAGGTGGCTTTTAGACATATCTGAATACGATTATGAATTTATTCACGTCCCGGGTAAAGATAATTTATTAGCGGATTTTTTAAGTAGAGATGATTTTGAAAGTAAACAAACAGAGCAGAACGAGAGAAAACAAAACATTGAGAATCCAAGGGGAGGAATTAACCTGATAGAACAAATTAAGGGAGAAAACACGATGAAAAGAAATGGATATGTGAATGAGGATAGTGTCTATATTGCACATATAAACACAATAACAGAAATCCCGGCATTAGATAGAATTTTAGATGAACAAATTAAAGATCCAAAATTAAAAATAATCAGAGAAAATTTACAAAATCGGAATTTTAAAGAGAGTAAACATTATGACACATTATATATTGACGAGGAAACTAATTTATTAATGCACGTAGGAAACTGGAAGGACAGACCTTGGAGAGACAATTTGAACAAAACTATAGTTATACCCAGAAATTTACAGAAAGAAATTTTAGCGATTACACACGTAACACATGCAGGGATTGATAAAACTTACAAATTATTATCGGACAGGTATTATTGGAATGGTATGTACAGTGACACACAAAATTTTATTACATCTTGCGAACAGTGTAGAAAGAAAAAGGGAAAAAATCAGCCCGTTCCCCTGGGAAGAAATCCTATACCTGATGGGCCCGTGCAAATTTTGTCGACAGACATTTGCGGACCATTTCAAACTAGCACTTCAAATAATAAATATGTGTTATCGGTGGTAGACCACTTCTCCAAACATATACAAATGTTTCCAATCCCGGATATAACGGCCACCACGGTTGCTGATAGACTCTTAAATTACTTTATGAATTGGGGATGTCCTAAGACAGTGTTATCGGACGCAGGCTCTCAGTTTACATCTAGTATACACCAAATTATGACAGAAAAACTCGGAATAGTTGCCAGAATAGCATCGGTACGTTCGCCATGGGTTAACGGTATAGTGGAGGTTACTAACAAACAATTGAAACACACCTTAGCGACATTAGCGGAGAATTCTCCATACTGGGATACCGCAGTACAATGCCACGTAGTTGTTTACAACGCGACAGTACATTCAAGCACCAAAGAAACACCAAACTTTCTTTTTTTTGGAAGAGACCTTCCAACTTTTTTTGAAACTAATGTAACAGAAAATAATACAGAAACAACATATCAGGATTATATATAAAAAAAAATAACAGTGATGAATAACGCATTTAAAGAGGCAAATAAAAATTTAATCCTCGCGAAAGAACGCCAAGAAAGTCAACAACTCCAAAGAGCTAAATTCAGGGATTTGGAAATCGGGTCCAGGGTGTTCATGGAAAACAATAATAATCGGTATAAAAAAGGGAACCACACGGGACCTTATCGAGTAATTAATAGAATAAATAGATTTGTATATGAAATAAAACTGTGTGACAAACCAAATTCTAAAATCATAAAAGCCCACATAAATAGATTGAGGACTTTTCCCGACCACAAGCCACATCTAAAAATACCGTACATAAACAAATACAAGTCACCTCTTCTCCCCACTCCTAAAAACGCGCAACAAAACTCTGAACCGAAACCGGAACTAAAGAAAGACCGCGGTCAAAATGAGAATATTCCGTTTATCATGTTGGAGGAGGAAATAGCAAACGGACAGTACAGAGAGTCTTGTCAAACCCGTTCGCACAGCGCGATGCCACAGCATCCTAACGGAAACACGCTTACTCTTAAATCCGCGAAACCAGTTACCGCACAAGTACAAAACGAAACAACTCAGAGCGCACGAGAGAATGCAATCATCCCTCCAAAAGACTCTCCGAACGCAAACATTCTTTCAGCAGGGGGGGGACTCAGGCAGACATAGCACGCTAGAAACACACGAGAATTTGGAACTTTCAGAACAGGGGGACTGTACACAAATTGAAGCAAACACGAATGAAAAGGCGGGAGAAATAGAACAAGATGCGCGAGAGGGACCAACACAAGTAGATGGGGGTTGTATACAGATGGAACAGGAAAACGTTCAGGGGAAGGATGAATCAGCAGGAAATTCACAAGGGGACGATATAAACAGTACAAGTTGTTCACGCACAGTACTACTTCCAACACCGGTTAGGCCTAATCACAGATACGCGTTGAGATCTTTAAAGAATGTAAATTTAAATTGATTCAATTAAAGCACGAAATAAATAAACTTTAGGGATGATAGGTTAAAGATGTGGATATATTAAATTCAAATTTTGGAAAGAACATAAATAACAGAGGAGACACGTCACATTTCATGAAAAAAAAAAAAAAAAAAAAAAGGGGGACATCGTTAGAATTCTATAAAAAGTCGTTATAACTTTATAAAAAGAAGGTTTTTTTTAAGAGAATTTTGATTTCCAGGCAATAAAAATTTCGATGGGTAAGATAATTAGGAATATTAAATAAAGGGATATTTTGAATTTCAAAAAAAAAAAAAAACTCTTTTCAAAGAACAGTGAAATTTTAAAACAAAAGTAAACTTTCTCCACGCGCTCTTCATGTAATTAGCGGACTGATCAACCATTGTTGGATGAATACGCGTGAGAAAATAGGAATTATAGAATTATAGTTTAAAATGATTAGATAATTGGTAAATATAAAAAAAAAAAAAAGAAAAACAAATTTTTTTTTCCTAGTTTAAATAAATAGATAATTCATAATTAAGAATAAAAATTGGAATTTAAATAAATAAATAATTCATAATAAAAAAAAAAATAAAATAAATTGTAATCTAAATAAATAAATAATTGGCAATTCAAAATAAAAGTTGTAATTTAAATAACTAAATAATGGGTAATTAAAATAAAAAGAAATTAGGGTTTAAAAGGGATAGAGAATTTTAATTAAAAATCAAAATGGCAGTTCAAAGAAAATAGATAATTGTAATATACGCAAATTATAATTTCAAATGAATAGATAATTTTAATAAACATACGCGAATTGTTGGTTAAATAAAAAGCATTGAAAAAAAAAAAAAGCGTTTCTACATACATTTTGATAGGGTCACACAGTGAAAATTTTAAAATAGCGAGGTTTTCGATTTAGATGCTAGGGGCGGGAATAAACATGATATAATAATAAAATACAATGGTAGAACAAAAGGACACTAACCGCATTTTAATTAATCCAGAAAGTGTATAATCCTAGAGGTAATCCGGGTAATTCCAGAGTTTTTAATCCATTTGGGGGCCTCGGTAGAGCACTTTCACATCACACAATTCATAAGCCACTGAACACTGGCCAGAATGGCGGATGACGAGATGGACCATTTTCAAAAAGGCGACATGTACGAGCCATGTACAGCTAATTGGCCATGGGAACTCACACGAAGAAATGCCCGTATTAGCCGCAGGCCAGAAAGGGGACCGCTTTCCAGGGAAAATGACACAATAGCAAGGACGTGTTGACCTTGTGTCCAAACAACATTTAAGGAATAGGATCTTGGGAGAATTGGGAAAAATACATTGGAACGAATGCTTTGGAGACTCGAATAAATGTTACATGAAGTTTGGAAGTTGAAAAGAGAAAGAGGTGAAACGAATTAATTCAGGAGACTTTGCATTCAATTACAAGGGATATATGAAAAGAAAATGTACATTTTGGTATTCAAGTATGGAATATGAATTGAGTTAGAGGATATTTGAGAGAAAATTTGTAATTATGTATACATTGAGAGAATTTCAGTGAGTGATAAGATTTACGAAAAATTTAAGTATGGTTTCATTAAGTGGGAAAGTGAATAATTTAATGAATTCGGGAAATTCCGTATCCAAGTATATTTTTGGATTAAACCAGGTGATATGTGAAAGAAAATGTATAATTATGGATAGTGTAATATAGAATCGCAGGGGAGTTATAAGATTTTCAGTAGAATGATAATTAAATGATTACATGGGTTTTTTTTTCTGTCATCTCAGTTGGTAGGAAAATTTTAAAGTATTGTGCGGAAATTTTTGGAGTTATATAGGTCTTATCTTGATAGTATTTGAGAGAATAGTGTAATTTTTTAAGTGTATTAGTATAAATGTGTACATGAGTTATATTTATGGCACGTTCAATTGAGAACACATGATGAAGTCAGGAAAATATAAATTGATAAGAGTGGTGAAGTTTAATGTATAGAGAGTGTAAGAATTTCAATATTTTAAGTATTGAATAAGATATCAAACTTAAGTGGATTGCATGTTAGATAAGAAGTGTATATAATGTAAAAAAAAAAAAATATATATATATATATATACATAAGGTAGAGAAATGTAAAATAAATAAATAGTAGGAATTTGAAAAATGTAAGTTTGAAGGGTGTATCAAATTTGAAAAAGAATGTATATACTATAGGGAAGGATTTAAAGTAGATAAATGGTTAGGATGTTAAATAAGAAATGTATATATATAGTGTGGAAAAACATAAGGCAGAGAAATGTAAAATAAATAAATAGTAGGAATTTGAAAAATTTAAGTTTGAAGGGTGTATCAAATTTGAAAAAAAAAATGTATATATTATAGGGAAGGATTTAAAGTAGATAAAGTATAGAAATTTCAATGGGGCAAATTTTGAGAATGTTAACAAATTTAAATGAGTTTGAGAAAAAAAAAAAAGAAGTTTTTTTGGTAATGTTTCGTGTGCCGGGTGACAAATTAAAATTATGGAAATTGAATTTGTAAAAAAATATACTTTGGTGAGTTTTTAAGAGAGGAGAGTAATAATAAGTGGCCTGAGTGTAATGTATATGTATTGATTTGCTTAAACAAAACATGAAATAGCATACAGATCCTGTTGCCTAATGATTTCCAAGTGGTCAGCGATTCCGGTTACACAACCATTCCAGACAAACAACGATTCTCAAGTGGTCAGCGATTCAACAATTCCAGACAAACAACGATTCTCAAGTGGTCAGCGATTCAACAATTCCAGACAAACAACGATTCTCAAGTGGTCAGCGATTCAACAATCCCAGACAAACAACGATTCTCAAGTGGTCAGCGATTCATCAATTCCAGACGTGCAACGATTCACATATCATTTCAGCGATTCATGTCCATTTCTGCAACAAGGCCAGTGTTTAACCATAAGGAGATAGTGTACAATCAATCGTACCATTACAAAGATGTACAGTTTAAACATTTTTCTTTACTATAAACTTTTCAAAAGACATTCCACGAATGCAGCTACAATGTTTCAGATACAGAATAACAATAAATCCAACTGATACTTACAACAACAACAAAAAAAAAACTTTACAGGAGCACTGTGATTTGTATATATGCAAAGAGTATTTGATATTTTGTTACCAGTAATATTTTTGTTGTACTGAAATGACTGATATATGTATATATAGTGTAATGTTACAGATGATGCAGTATTTGAGAGAGAAAGGAGGTGATGTCACAGGTAACTCTGCCAGTGTGATGATGAACTCGCCACTCGATAATTGGCTTTTTTCCCACCAAACTTTGGGGGGGGGGGGAAGAAGGGTAATTGTTATATTGTAATTTTCAATTCCCAATATAACATTGCTATTTTGAAAGTGGAAGGGGATCTAAGAAGATGGTCCCTCATACAGCGAGACAATTCATATAACGTTCCCTTAGACACAGCTGGACCGGACGTAGTTCGAGAGTGAAAAAGGGAGCTTCTCGTATTCACGTCAACACTAGGTACTATATTAGACGAAAGGGGTTGAACCTCTTGACCCGAGAAGTCAATTAACTTCCTGATGGACATGGGAAAATGTTCATGAGAACTTTCTGCTCGAAAAAGACAATACTCAAATATCTGATATTTCAAGGGGGGCTTCGGCCAGTTAGATAGCCGGAAGGCGGAGTTATGTATTTACGGAACCAATGAGAGTCTGGGGGGCCTAAGAGAGAGGGGAGAGATGAAGAGAGACTTAAACTTTTAAAATTTGAAAATCGAGAAGAGGAGTTAATTTTTGGTGTGTGCTGAAAGGTGGTCGCACTAGGGCGACGATAAGACAGAGCGCACCGGGGAAAGCCTTTCCTCCTGCCGATGAGAAGTTTCCAGCCGACGGTGATGTTCCGAGGTATGCAATTTCTTTACATGTATTTTGCACGAAGGTCAATGGCCCAGTATGCTCTCACCCTCTCTCTCTATTAATTATGAAAAGTGTTAGGAGCAATAAAGGTTTTATTGGATTTAATTAGGCAATTGTGTAATGTATGCCTCACGTGAAGTAGATGTTGATAAAGGAGATCTATCAGTATATGATTTGAAATATTGGTTCCGCGGCATGATTGTAAAATTAAATGAGTTGATACGAGGTCTGGAATATTAAACATGCATTGTGGAATTGTTGAATTTATCAAATATTAGTAATGGTTATCGCATAAATAAATGTTTATTTACTTTTGTTTAAAATTTGTCTCTTCATTTTTAGTTTCTTATTAGATGTATTTTAATTTACTCCACTTTACGAGATCGGTCTATATAGCGTCAATACCTGGCGTGTGATGACTCACATATCAGTGCGGACTCGAAACTGGGTCATGCGGTTCGCTCAGCTGACGTTCAGAGCCGGGAGCAGTGAAAAGAGAAAGATATGCTTCCAGTATCCAGTTGGGGTTGTATATTTTTTTGTAAATGGGTTAATATTGAGTTGATTATTATTTTGTTTATTATTGTGTGGACTTCGGTATAGTTATCTGTTAATATCCTATATAGTGTTTAGATTTTGTTTTTTGGAACTTCTCAATTGTGGTAACTATGTTGCTTGCTATGCAAAGAAATGGTATAAGATCCCATGTGAATAATCGGGTGAGATGTCAATGCCTAGAGCTCCTTGCTGAAGGTAAAAAAACAATTTCAAGGACCACGAGTGAATTCAAGAGACATTGATATTCTTGAAGCTTAAACTTTCGTCCTACCGATTTCCAAGCACCATGATTGCATTCAAGAGACAGTGATACTCTTGAAACTTAAACCTGTGTACTTCCGATTTTAAGGAACAATGATGAACTTCAAGTTCCATTGGGGTTGTTGAAAGCTTCAATTTTTGTTCTGTATTTCTTTTTTTTTTGTATATTGTGTAAAAACAGGGTATGTCACCCTGGTTTTTATCTCTGGGAGGGGTATGTGAGGAATCCAGACGAATTTTCAGACATACTATTAGAGTACGGTTTTGGGAGGTCTTGCTCATAGTCGATCATAGACCATGAGTCAGCCAAGAATGTGAAAATAAAGTCATAAAGACTGTCGTCGCCACCGGTCGATGCTCGAAGAGACAAAATAAAGCCATTTTGCCTATCAACAAAGCGAGGGGAATATAGATCCCTGGAAGTGAGACCCTGTGGCTTGAGTGCAATATTGGCAGCCAATATTGAAAATATTGGACCTTTATAAAAAAGTGGACTTTTTGACGGAATTGGCCCAATATTGATCTCAAATATTGGGGAAATATTGGGGTTTCATTGGAAATATTTCGAATGCAACACGAATATTGGTGTAATATTGTAATGAAAATATTTAGCCAATATTGGAGGCCAATGTTACCCATTGGAAATATTTCTAATATACTGTCAAGATATATAATATTGGTCCAATACTGAATCAATATTAAATGCTACCAATACTGAAACAATATTAAATCTTTAATGCCTGTGTGTCTATATGCCTACAACTCCATGGGTGCGATATCTCTTGATTCGGAAAAAATATGAGGTTTGTTAATATTCAGGGTTTCGACTAGCGACAATCTCTGAGTGTTTTAAATATTTTTTTATTAAAATGATAAAAATAGTATATAATAATTATATTACAAAATCTTTACCATATAGTTATTTTTTATGTATTTTTTTATTTAAAGAATGAAGTGCGTTGAATACGCACGTGGGATATTCTCGCAGAGTTTCCAGCGTTTTTTTTTCTTTTATAAGCGAGCTTACTGTTAAAGTACTTTTTGGTTTTCGAGACGTCACGGTGAGTTCCAGCGTGATTGTCAAGCACGTATTCATAGAGGGGGTCCTGTGGGTCCGGACTGCCCCCCGAAATGAAATTTCTGGATACGTCCTTGCCTGTGCTTTCGTGTTTTCTCGTTCAAATGTGATTCAGTATCAATGTAGTCAAGTTTTATTCAAGTTTAGTTAGTTTTTTTCAAACTTTTTTTTGGATGGAAAGTTCACTAAACTTTGGACCCCCCTCTCTCCGAAATGAAATTTCTGGATACGTCCTTGGTGATTGTAATCAAAGGTTTACACATTTTAAATACCTGACAACGTCTTGTACATGTTCTAGCCCGTTCCGGTGCTAGATTAAAAATGCAAATCCCTGATTTAAAATGCAAATCCCTGATAAAAGCTACACTAGAACTCACATTAAATTCCCGAAAACCAAATGACTTTATAACAATACGCTCTCTTATAATAAAAATAAATACATAAATAAATAAAACCCTGTTGCTTGGGTGCACATACGGCTACACTACGAGCGCTTATCTTAAATCCCGGGAAAAGGGGGTTAGGGGAAAATCTAAGCGATGTACGTCCATAAAATTACAACAAACCAGACAATAGTTTCTAGTGGTATATACACCCTTTTGCAAAAATAAAAAAAACGCAGCACCCCTAAAAAATAAATCCGATTATCTCCAAATTTCGCATGCAAATTCCTTTATACCAAGTATGCAAATGATTAAATTTGCGAGGCCAATGAGTGTTAACTTCGGTCATAACACGTTTCTACTGCGCAACTACAATCCTATAAAACAGATAAAAAATGTGGACGATTTATCTTTGCTCGTTATCGGCGTTGCAGTTCTGTAGAGACACAATGAATAATGCCGTTACGACGTTGCCGAAGACCTTATAAGTAAGTAGACGAGTTCGAACGTGGTCGTATGGTCGGGATGCGTGAAGCTGGCTGGTCATACCCAACAATAGGCTGCCATCGGAACTTCTGACCGAACGGACACTTCTGTGCAAAGGTTCTGGCAGAAATGGTTGCTGCAAAAAATTCATCGGCGGAATGAAGGCTCTGGAAGGCCAAGTTGCACGAATATGAGGCAAGATCGTATGATTGTGCGACAGGCCCGAACTGGTCCAACTGCATCATTGTCCGCCATTCAACGTGCCCTCTTCCATACCACCTGTGGTACCTTCCACCATCTCACGGGGCTTGGCAGAGGTGGGGTTACTCTCACGGCGACCTTTAAGACTTCTGTCCATAACTCCACAACATCGACAGAGTCGTTTGAAGTGGTGTCGTAGCTGAGCATCGTGGCTGCCAGCAGGCTGGCATCGCATAGTTTTCAGCGATGAATTACGCTTCAGTCTTTTAGCAGATGACCATCGGGTACGTGTGTTCGACTTCCGCCATTGGTAAAACCGCCATAGTGTTCACGCGGAGTATGATCACGTTAAACATGTGGGTCCGTAAGTCCATCCGAGATGTTGGATTTAAGGGGAAGGAGGGTACGGTCCCTGTGGATGCCTCCCCCACTGGGTTGCGGTCTAAATTGGGTGGCACTTCCCGGTCGTCCAAACAGTTACTTTAAATCTTTCTGGTAGATCGGACGGTCTGGATCTCAACAACAACAACAACAACAGTCACACAGCCATTACCCCTAGTGTGGTGATGTGGGGTGCTATCTTTTACGACAGCAGGTCTCCCCTAGGTCATCCTGCGTACAACTTTAATAGCTCAACGATATGTTGATGAAATCCTGCGGCCGTTTGCGTTACCCTTTATGGCATGTCATTCTGGGGTCATTTTTCAATAGGATAATGCCACGCGACATACGGCTCGTATATCTGTAGACTGTCTCCATACTGTTGATGATGTTCCTTGGCCAGCAAGGTCACCAGACCTTTCACTAATGGAGCATGTATGGGACATGCTAGGCCGTCAGATTCGGGCACCCCGAAATGTAGCAGATCTGGAGCAACAATTGAGGAATGCCTAGCAGAATGTATAGCAGGAGGACATTAGGAAGCTTTATTACTCCTTATCTAGACGTATACTAGCATGTATTGCCGCCGAGAGGGGTTTCACAATTACTGATTTCAAAATTCAATGTACAATTGTCCTGCGGCCTTGATTTTGTAATCATTTCTTTACCTGTGTATGGACTGTCTGCATATTTAATTTCAATAAAAACAGTCACTTTCTTCATGATTCTTTGTTTTTTTCTTTTGCAAAAGAGTATATAAACAGAAAGTATTGTGATGGGGTCAAAAATCTGACTTTTGTATTTTGCTGAGTGATACGTTTTGAAAATCCCAGAATACAATTTATTTATTTTACAATATGTCTGTCTGTAAGCCTACGACCGCGATATCTCTAATTAAATTGAACAAATCGAATGAAATTGAGTACGATTATTTTAACCAATAAATAAAGACTATGAATTGATAGCGAGTTCGAACTTTGGGAGAGTCGTTAAAATTGAGAATCTTCTTTGCCGAACGCAGAATAAAATCCTAAAAAATAATTCTCACATTTCACATAAAATGAGTAGTATTCATGTATGTAGTTTTGCATTAAAAACTGAATGAGATTATTTACAACTCGCTACTATGTGCAGTTCTCGAGATATTGTCTCGTTCTTGAGATATTTCGTATTTTTATTTTAAAATTTTAAAACGGAAAATATTTAATACATTATAAGTACTTTTAATTAGAAATGATATTTATAGCCATTTCTCAAAGTCAAGGAGCCATTTCTCAAAAAAAAATAGAGATTTCCCAAAACATTTGGAATAATTTTATTTAATTCCTCTGTCTATTTGTTAAGCTTAACGATAAACCTGGAGCAATATAGCCAACTTGGCGACGTTTAGGATATGCCGCCAAGTTGATTGTAATGTATTCAATATCTTTGAAAATTAATTAATTTTTTTTTTGCTAATGTAATATGCAGGAAGTATTAGATTTTTTAATTATATTCAACAATTCTCGAATTTAAGAAAATTTTCCAAAAACAGAAATGAATTACAATGTAACGCTGTTTACTGTAACAGTGGCTGACAATATTTTTGAATGGTTTGCTTGTTATTCATTTCTCATGGGTAGGATGCAAGAGAATTATGCTCCTATTCCTCAGGGCGTAATAAGAGTAACTGCATAAGCACCATCCAGATATATACAGTGTAAGTAATGCATAAAAATAATAACTAAACTAGTTGTAACGAAGAGGAGAGTGTGAGTAAAATATAAAAATCTAACCGCTAGAGAAAACACAGGCATATTGATTTAATATTAAATACTGTCTTTTACTTTTTGACTGCATGGCTTTTTTTCCAAATATTAAGGATATAGTGTTTTATGCTTATATTCCGAAGTACTGAAGATCAGAAAACTTAAACTGTACATAGGACCTTTTCAGATGTAAAATATTGTTTGGTGTTTTAAATGTGGTAAAAACAATCACTAATATACAGAGTGTCCAGTGCTATCGGTGCCCAATGTCTATTTCCTTAACCGTTAGTCACAGAGATATATATTTCCAATTGCAAAAATGTTTTATATTTTAAAATCTATTATCTTAGAAACAGTTTAAATCAATAAATACGTTTCTGAAAGAAATGCGAAATATAAATTTTTATACGGTCCCCCGGTCCTACCAATTATATTTAGGAAAATCATCCTCATACAATTTCATGCAAAATAAAAAAAAATCTTCCTTTTACGACCAGAATTCACTGAGTTATGAAGCATTAAACTTTATGACGTAAGTCGCTTTTCCACCCATAAAAATGTCCCGTTTTAGGCAACCAACCAATCAGGGATCGTATTGACCATTTCTCAGCACAAAAAGTGCTTCAACTTTAAACTGCTATAAGTCGGCCAATTTGGTCGTAAAAGGATGATTTTTTTTATTTTGCATAACATTGTATGAGGATGAATTTCCTAAATATAATTGGTAGGATCGGGGGACTGTATAAAATTTATATTTCATATTTCTTTCAGAAATACATTTATTGATTTAAACTGTTTCTAGTATAATAGATTTTAAAATTTAAAACGTTTTTGCAATTGGAAGTGTATATCTGTGATTAAAGGGTGAAGAAATAGCCATTGGGCACCGATAACATTGGACACCCCGTATATTTTGCCACAGAATTTTTACAGCATTATACCGGGTGAGTCGGAATTGTTTTTACAAAAGCAGAGGGGTGATAGTACCCCACCAGACGAACAGTAATTACCATGGAATTTAGGGTCGCATTGCACTCTGAGAGGCGGAAAAGAGGCCCGTCGAACCGCGTCGAGCATGACGTAGTCAGCGCCTCGGACGTCATTGTGTACCTTAAGGCTCCTCTATATATTAGAGGAGCTCTAGGAGGAGTATTAAAGGAGCTCTAGTGTACCTGCCTACGTCGTATCTCCTATGCCAGACACGAACGCAGTTACCGTATGCAAATGTGCAGGGAGCAGAATCAGCATAATTGGCTCCTAGTAGTTTCCGGCGATAGTCAATCAGAGCACACGTTGCCCTTTAAAAACCGGCACAACTTCAACGCTGCAAGTTATTCCCGTGATAACATCGTCCGACACGTTGTGTGAATGCTATGGCGGAGTACACCTACGAGAAATTAGCCGACATGCACCTCACATACGGCGAAGCCAAAGGGAATGGACGCGCAGCACGCGAAGATTGTACGAGCAGCGGTTTCCAACGCGTCGTATTCCAATCATCCTACCTCTGCCAGTGTCGATCGACGACTGCGAGAAACCGGGTCGTTCGCCGTCGCTAACAGCAATGCAGGACGTTAGCGAATTGTACGAACGCCTGAACTGGAAGAGCGAGTCCAGACGAGATTTGCAGCAGCTCCGTCCACCAGTACGCGAGCGGTGGCAGACGAAATGGGTGTTTCTCAGAAAGGGGTGTGGCGTATTTTACACGAGGAACGCATGCACCCCTACCACGTGCAATAGGTGCAATCTTTGCATCCAGGTGATTATCCCCGTCGGGCAGCCTTTGTGCAGTGGATGCTCGGGATGAGGAATACCGATTCACGATTGCCTGCATTAGTTTTATTTAGCGATGAGGCAACGTTCAGCAGAGAAGGCATTTTCAACATGCACAATCAATACGTGTGGTCTGCTTGTAATCCCCTCTGCACAACCCATCGTAAACACCAGCACCGATTTACCGTGAACATTTGGACAGGTATCCTGGGTGATTACCTGGTCGTCCCGTACATCCTGCCAGACCGTTTGTCCGGCGCAACATACCGTATCTTTTTGGAACACGTGCTGCCCAGTTTATTGCAGGCCGTTCCGCTCTCCATCCAGAGCGACATGTGGTTCATGCACGATGGAGCCCCGGCACACTTTTCCATCACGGTCCGGAACTTCTTGAAAGCCACATATCCCGCATGCTGGATCGGACGTGGCGGACCTGTGGCGTGGCCTCCTCATTCACCAGATCTCAACCCACTGGACTTTTTCTTCTGGGGCCACATGAAATCTTTAGTGTACTAGACGCCTGTGGACTCGGCGGAAGATCTCGTCGCGCGCATTATTGTTGCTGCAGACCACATTAGCACAATACCCGGAATCTTCGAGAGGTTGCGTCAGTCATTCCTCCGCCGGTGTGAACGGTGCAACGACATGCGTGGTCGCCACTTTGAGCACTTGCTGTGAGTTTGTCGCTGCACAATAAATTTGTTTGTGCAACGTTTGGTATCGTTCATTCGCTTTCCCAAAACTGGTGTATGTGCAGGTTCGTATTCTAATTTTACTCTTTTCTGCCTCTCTGAGTGCAATGCGACTCTCTGTTCCATGGTAATTATTGCTCGTCTGGTGGGGTACTATCACCCCTCTGCTTTTGTAAAAACAATTCCGACTCACCCGTATAAGAAAGTATAATTGGCATAGTTGACCGTGGAATATACGAGGAATAATTTGAATATTACCTAAAATTTTCGAAGCAATTTGTGAATTTTAAATCCGCTTAAAAATGTTTGAAAAATTAGGTCCCATAGGGCTCAACGTATTTCATTTTTTCAACCTGGGTTCAATCCAAAACTAATTGGGTAATATTATTCATTTATATTCCCATAGGTCCTACAGACCGTCTGAATACCATACTAAAATTTCATTTTGATTAAGTCATTTTTACGGCAGTTATCGCGCTAACGGACAGACAGAATGAACAAAGTCATAAACACTTTTCAACTTTGTTGTAAAGTGTTAAAAATCACATGGGGATAAAAACCACGTAAGAACTTAAATACAGAGTGTTAAAAAAGTAATGCATCAGGCCAATAACTCGAGAACTATTATGATTATCGTAATTTCTTTCATGCTGATTTACAGGAAATTCCTATGGCGTGACACGATGATATAGCTTTAGGGAATATGATTTTATTTTTATGTAGTATAAGGGATGCTATCTCACTTCCTATCAGAGGTAATGGGAAAGTTAATTACAAACCTGTAAAGCGTTGCAAAATTAGTACTAAGCATTTTTATCCCATTGTAAAATCTGCAAAATAAGTCTTTAAATAACGATTTTAAAACAGACAATTTCATTAATCCGTACGTAACAGTGTGAACGTAAAAGCATTGGTAAATACATGGAGACACCCTATTACACGTGTATAAGCATCCATCGTTACTGAAGATGAACATACTGCATCTTGTACACCAGTGTTCTTAACCAGTTGTACACTTACCACCGATGGTACGTAAGGCTATCACTGGTGGTGCATGAGGATGCACTGGTGATGTGTGTGCATGAGCTGATCACTAGTAGTACTTAGGACGATCACTAGTAGTACGCGAGATCACTGGTGCTAGTGTTGTGACACGATTGAAAAGAAAATCAATTGAAAAGTATTTTCTGTTTCGATTTCAATATAAAATGCTATTCCCGTTTTATATTCCAAAGATAAAGGTTACCACTTTCTTTTTTAACACTTTACAACATAGTTGAAAATTGTTTATGACTTTGTTCATTCATTCATTCTGTCTGTCTGTCCGTTAGAACGATAACTGCCGTAAAAATGACTTTATCAAAATGATATTTTAGTATGTTGCTCAGGCGGTCTGTGGGACCTATGGGAATATAAATTAATAATATCACCCAATTAGTTTTGGATTGAACCTGGGTTAAAAAAATGAAATACATTGAACCCTATGGGACCTCATTTTTCAAACATTTTTTAAGCGAACTTAAAATTCACAAATTGCTTCGAAAAATTTTAGGAAATATTCTAATTATCCCATAAAATATATAAAAACATTTTCAGCAAAATATGTTCATCAGTTTTTTAAATAAGAATTAAAATAATAATTACACCCTTTATATGAAGAGATCACGTGACCCTCTTCAAAATAAAATATGGCACCCATTTTGTGTCAAAATCGTGATTTTTAAAGTTCTTTTTAATTCATATTTAGTGTTTTATCCATCCTAAAACCGATTTATTTTTGCTTAAATTCTGTGCATCTACATACTGAACCAAAATAATTACAATATATTTGAGTTTAAATGATCATCCAACTTTGATTATTTCTACAAAGAAGCCTAATTTTCACTAAAGATAAAGATTTAAATAAGATAAATTAGTATTGTGATGAATTAAATGAATGGAAAAAGTGTATGAATGAAATGCTGCTTTTATGTTGAGAGCCAGGCGATTTGTATTTCGATGACGTCATTTGAATAAAGTTCATTTGTTTTCAATGAAGTTTTCAAATATAATAAATTATCGTAGTATTGTGATAATTTAAAAATATTACCGCTGAATGTATCGCATTTTAGAGATGTTTAAACCTGGCAATTTATATTTCAATGACGTCATTTGAATAAAGTTAATTTTTTTCGATGAAGTTTTAAGTTTTCAGATATAATAAATTAATGTAGTATTGTGATAATTATAAAAATATTACCGAGGAATGCAAGAATGATAATTATAAAAATATTACCGAGGAATGTATCGTATTTTAGAAATGTTTAAATTAGCAGTTGGAAAGCGTTTCATAATCAATGCTTTATGCATGATTGATCTTTCTTGTTTAATTAGGCGCTAAGGGGATGGTGAAATTTCGGGCAAGTGTTTGAAATTGTTTTTCATTCACATTTCGAGATCGGCTTTGGTGCATGCCAGACCTGTAGAGGCCTTTGTCCGGCGAATGGTATAGTTCTTCATGTCGCGTCATCATGACTTGACCAATTGTGTTCGATTTCGTGAACATATGATATCAAAGGATGGAGCGTTTACGTCGCGTTTCGTGCGCTTCTCAAGGACGATGTCAGTGGGGAATAAATACTGAAAGTAGAGCTTATTTTTAATAATACTTATTTTCAATATTAGAATTATTTAATCAAAAATGAATGCTATTTTCAAATTGAAAAAGTTGTTAGGGCTCATTAAGCGCAAAACTGAAGACAGTACACAGGAAAAAGAATAAAACAGGAAGCGCAATTTTAAAAACTAGGAGAGATCAAGCGCAAAACTGAAGACAGTACGCAGGAAAGAGAATCAAAATAGGAAGCGCAATTTTAGAAACTAGGACAGATCAAGCGCAAGACTGAAGACTGTACGCAGGAAAAAGAATCGAAACAGGAAGCGCAATTTAAGAAACTAGGAGAGATCAAGCCCGAAACTGAAACCAGTACGCAGGAAAAAGAATCAAAATAGGAAGCGCAATTTTAGAATCTAGGAGAGATCAAACGCGAAACTGAAGACAGTACGCACGAAAAAGAATCAAAAGAGAAAGCGCAATTTTAGAAACTAGGCGAGATCAAGCGCAAAACTGAAGACAGTATTCAGGAAAAGAATCAAAATAGGAAGCTCAATTTTAGAAACTAGGAGGGATCAAGGGCAAAATTGAAGATTGTACGCAGGAAAAAGAATCGAAACAGGAAGCGCAATTTTAGAAACTAAGATCAAGCGCGAAACTGAAGACAGTGCGCAGGAAAATGAATCAAAATAGGAAGCGCAATTTTAGAAACTAGGAGAGATCAAACGCAAAACTGAAGACTGTACGCAGGAAAAAGACTCGAAACAAGAGGCGCAATTTTAGAAACTAGGAGAGATCAAGCGCGAAACTGAAGACAGTACGTAGGAAAAAGAATCAAAACAGAAAGCGCAATTTTAGAAACTAGGAGAGATCAAGCGCAAAACTGAGGACAGTAAGCAGGAAAAAGAATCGAAACGAAGCGCAATTTTATGAAGTAGGAGAGATCAAGCGCAAAACTGAAGACAGTACGCAGGAAAAAGAATCAAAACAGGAAGCGCAATTTTAGAAACTAGGAGAGATCAACCGCAAAACTGAAGACAGTACGCAGGAGAAAGAATGGAAACAGGAAGCACTATTTTAGAAACTAGGAGAGATCGAGCGCAAAACTGAAGACAGTACGCAGGAGAAAGAATGCAAACAGGAAGCGCAATTTTATAAACTAGGAGAGATCAAGCGCAAAACTGAAGATAGTACGCAGGAAAAATAATTACAACGGGAACCAGAAGTGTGCAGTACTAGTAGTAAGTACATCGGAGCAAAAATATCCTTAATATAATGACTTTTATTTATAATTTGGATATACTTGGGGTGGAAACGAAACCGAACTTAAATCACAGTGTGTAATTTGTTTCGAATTGTCCAACCATTGTATGAAACCTTCTCATTTTGAAAGACATCTTAAATCAAAACATAACTATTTACAAAATAAGTCCACTGATTATTTTAAAACGAAATTTACTGGGCTAAAATCTAATTAAAAGTTTCCCAAATCATTCGTTACCAAAAGTGGAAAAGCCTCTTATTTTGTTAGCCAAAGAATATCCCAAACTGGTAATCTTTAAACTATTGGGAAAAAACTAATTGCCAGCTGCTGAAGATATTGCTTTGTCACTATTTAATGAGAAATCAGCTGCCAAACTTGGCCATATTGCGTTATCGATTGACACCGTACGCAGACGCATTCATAAAATGGCAGATTAGTTAAAACGTAAATATTTTGCCCTGCAATTAGATGAAAGTACAAATGTAACAAAATTTGGTCAATTATTGGTATATATTAATTTTTATCAGATGTTATAATTGAAGAAGATTTTTGGTTTGGGAACCTCTTCCTGGTAGAATAGCAAATGAGATATTTGAAAAAATTGACAATTTTATGACGAAGCACGATTCTTTGGGAGAAATGCACTGGTGTACGTACTGATGGAGCTCAGGCTTTAACAGGAAATCATAGCGGTGCTCTTACTACAATTAAAAAAGTCGCTCATGAAGCCGTGTTTACTCATTGTAGTATTCATCGTCAAGCCTTGGAACATAAGTAATCCCTCAAGAACTAAGAAATGTTTTAGACCAATCGGTTAAGATTGCCAATTTTATGAAGTCTCATGCATAAAATTCAAGAGTGTTTACAGTTTTATCTCAAGAGATGGGAGGTGACTAAGAAAAACTACTGTTGCGTACCGAAGTACGGTAGTTATCCAGAAGTGAGGCAATTGCCTATTTGAACTTTGTTCAGAAATGCAAGTTTTTCTTTTTGATTCGAAATGGTAAGTAAGAAATTATTTCTTTGATGAGTTATGTTTGGCTATATTCGCATATTTAGCTGATATTTTTGGAAGGATAAATGATCTTAATCTAAGTTTACAAGGACCAAATGTAAATGCTTTTGCTGTTACAGACAAAGTAAATGCAGCCATTAAAATTGAATTAGTTATCAGAGAATTGGACAAATCTATGTTGAGCTTTTTATCAACTTTAGAACATTTTCTTGGAGAAAGCAATTTAACACTGAAAGATGAACTAACATCAAATACAAAAAGTACTTGTTTTCAATTGATATATAATTTTAAATTAAATTTCCCAGAAAATTTTGAAGAAGAAAATTGGATCCGGAACCCATTTACTTCAGATAATATAGCTTTACTGGAATATCTTTCTTCTGATGAAAAAGAGCAATCCATTGATATTTCATGTGACAGAAATTTAATGGATGATTTTAAAAACAACTCTTTTCTAAACTTCTAAATCAAACAAAAGAAAGATTTTAAAAGCATTGTAGAAAGAGCAATTATATTTTTAATGGGATGTTGTTCAACGTTCTATGTGAAACAGGATTTTCTTCAATGCTGCATTTAAAAAACAAACATAAAACGTCACTCGACTTAGAGGCAAATTTACGTTTAAAATTAAGTAAAATAGAACGAGATTTAAAGAAACTAATTTCTATCAAACAAGCAGAAGTTCCCAATTAAATTATTTTGTTAATCATATTGCCAATCAATAATCATATTTGTTAATCACAGGGTTAATCGTAATTGTATTTATTTATTTTTTTGTTCATTTTTTTTATTAGAAACGTAATTGAAATATGTGACAATCTGTTAATTAAGTGTATACTTTTAACTTCCTTTTAGTGTACGAGATATAGTATTTTTGTTAGTGGTATTGAAATTTTTGGTTTTGGTGGTACGTGTTTATGAAAAGTTTGAGAAACCCTGTTGTACACAATAATGGCAATTTTATTCTGCCGCATTGTCTAAATGTTCGATTGGTTTTTAGGGGGATTTAGATTGTATACACTGGTTTCAAAGGTTCTTCTCCATTTTTTTTTTTGCTGCGGGATGAAATACTAATAACTAATTTTGTAACGCTTTATAACTTTGTAATTAACTTTCCCCACTATCTCTAACAGGAAGCGATATATCCCCCTGCACCCCTTAAAAGGGTGTTAGCCCCATAAAGTTGTCTCATTGTATAGCGCCATTGGGATTTCTTATAAATCTGCATAAAAATCTATGGGCAACACGTGACTTTTGCTACAGCCTCAAATTCATTTATCTTTTTTCATAATTCATTAAATTGGGTTTAATTGCACAAAATAACACAGATAAGTATTTGATTTTACGCAAAGTTTGCAGTTTTAATTCAATGTTTGTTATATTGTGGCATATTTTCAAAGACGACGGTGCGGAAAATGCAAAAATAAAACTAAAATATCTCGAGAACGGTTTATCATAGAGTAATGGGATTAACGTCAAAAATTTTTTATCGTCAAAATTACATATTAAATGAATATTTAAATGATACACTTGAGCATATGTAGTCTTTCATTTTAGATCTTGACGATCTTTGCAGGCCATTTCGCAAAAAAGGCAGGTTCTTTTTTTCGAATCGCCTTTACATACATTGCAGTATACATACATTGCAGAGACAGACAGACACAAAGACACATGCATAGATATACACTTAGACGACACGCTAAAAATTATATTTACGGGTTTTAGAATACTCGAAACTTGTAGATCTGCCGAAAACTCGAGTTGCGATTTACGACACAATTCCAATACTTTATACATTACTGTAGGAAAAGTAAAAATATACGATAACACTAATACTTCTTGAGTTATTTGCCTAGTGCATGATTTTCCTCGACATTCTGTAAATGCATCAATAGAAAAAATCTAATGGGGGCAGAACTTGATTTTCTTTACATAATGCAATGAATTAATTGACTTCTTTCACAGTGAAAAAATGATGGGGCGCGGTAGCCCATTGGTTAGCGCGCTGGAGTTGCACTCGGTAGGCCCGGGTTCGATTCCAGCCACTGCCAAAACTGCCGCCGTGTTCATGCGGAGTACGATCACATTAAACATGTGGGTCCGAAAGTCCTTCCGAGAGGTTGGTGGTAGGGGAAGGAGGGTGCGGTCCCTGTGAATGCCTCTCCCACTGGGTTCCGGTCTAAATTGGGTGGCACTTCCCGACCGTCCAAACAGTTACCTTACACCTTTCTGGTAGGTCGGACGGTCTGGGTTTCAATAACAACAACAACAGTGAAAAAATGATGTATGAGATCTACGGTGCAAGGTTTCTAACGTTGAATTGTACATTTGGATGACAACAGGTAAAACTATTTCGAAGTAATCAATTAACTTATATATCCTGCAACTCTAAATTGACAAATATTTAATATCGATAGCATCCGCAATAAGCAATGTGGCCTATATATTAAAATATATGAATAATTAATTTATCAATTTAGTGCTGTTTTCGTTAACTGAGCGTCAGTTTAGCAATTTTCATAAATCTGGGGGGAAATACCACCAAGTTGACGGGACTTCGCTAAGCGGGTCACAAAGTTCGCCAAATTTATCGCCAAGCATTAAAGACAAACGGAGAGAAGAGAATTTCTTATATATAAATGGCTGTTGATGATTTTTAGGCGTCAAAATACAAAACTGTTACACAGAGTATCTTCTCTCGGCCTGGGTTTTGTACGAAGTATCTTCTCTCGTAAATGGAACGAACTAGATCCACGAGAATAATGTTTAATTTATCGCATAATATTTCACATGAAAAGTGAGCATATTTCACAATACTTCATACTTCTTTAAATTTTTCCAATAAAAAATTATGATGCTTTCAAAAATGTATTCGAAAATTCGGGCATCTTCCGAACATTCAATTGCTTTTAAAATCAATAACCTTCCAGTATTTACTGATATATGTCTGTAATTTTTGTACCAAATTTCGTTCGAAACGCTCCATTCGGTCGTGAGATATCGCTTCCACAGACTCATGGACACCCCCCACCCACCACCCACACAGGCACATGCGCGAGCACACACATACACACACACGCACACGCGCTCGCACACACACACACACACACACACGCACGCACACACCACCTTAAAAACGTTCGATACGAATTCAGTGATGCTTCTAACATGCTCTTCCACCGAAAATTTGAATTCAAATTTCCGACCCCGTCACAATACTTTCCCCATACATTATATTATGCATATATGGAAAGTAAAAATGTTGAAATAGCGGAATTTTCATATTCAAACTGGCAACATTTGCAACCAAGTAATTCAAAAAAAGATAAACGCTTTTAGCTGATAGCTTTAATTTGGGATGGCTGTTAACAGAAATGTTATGCTATAAAAACAACTAGGAGCTTTCAAAAATGGCAAAAAAATGCCGGCATGTGCTGTTGCTGTTATCCATTTATCATGCAATAACTTTGTGTTTCCGCATTCTGTTTTAAAATCTACATTGACATTTTCATTTATTCCTTATTTTGCATGCACTTAAATAAATTCCACCAATAACATTTTTTAAAAATTATGTGCACGCATTCTCTATGATACATCGCCATAGTAAATTGAAGTTTCAATCGATTCCATTACGAGTTTATTTCACTTCACTTTAATGTATTGTTATAAAACGAAATTAGGTAGGTGATAAAATTGAATATTTTAAATTGGTGTTTATGGAAGGAGCGTGAGAAGATAAAAATATCTGATGGGTTTGTGGCAACACGTCATATGCAAAAATTCTAATGGACTCTTGCACGAATGGATCTACGCATGATATGCGATCTGTAAGAGCGAAAATAATTGTACCAAGGTCGCTCATGCACTACATACTTCTTGACAGTTTGTAACTCTGCCTCATTGTTGTTGACAGTGAACACTAAAGGTTCAATCCATAACTTCTCTACAGATTAACAAATGGAGATATTTTAGGAACAACAAGTGCTCAAGCGTAAGTTGTGGAAAAGTAAATGTTTCATTATCTTGAGAATGGCTTGTGATAACTGTTAAGAAATGGTATGGATTTATTTCTACTTAAAAGTACTTATGAAGCACACTCTAAGCCAGTATATTTATGTCACTATAATCGTCTCTGGTTTTAGATCACGCAATGTCTCGAGAACAGCACATGCTATCCTCTTGTGTAAGGACTATATAACCTTTGCTCATCATTTTCCTCAGTTCGTTATAATTTATGTTGACTTTATATTAACAACTTCTGACTGGTTCGGTTATAGCAATCGACGAGCCAAATAATATTCTGCGGTCCTGCATAGCGACAGGATAAGTTTTGGATCGCGAGTAAGAGTGTAAGTTTGGTAAGAGTCTAACTGAAGTTCAGTCTGAACAGTGTTTAGGTGGAAGGCTAGTGGAAGTTTGAAGTTCTGGAAGAAAGTTGGACGTGTTAGGAGTCGAGTCTATGTGCGAGTGAAAAAGGTGTAAAATGCCCGTCCATGGAGCAGGCGCAAGTATTGACGCACTATGCTCGTGAGGATCTAATATCACTAGTAGGCCAAGACAAGATTTAGATATCCTAGGAAGAAGTTGGGCAAGCATTGGCGATTTATATTTATTTCAATGATTTCATATAGTATATCACCAGGCCTGATTCATTAATGATTCATCCCGGTTCATGTTCTGTTAACTAACTGGAGTGTGTAATGGAATGGCTGCTTTAGTTTCTGTCTATATTTATTTAAGCAGCTAGCTGCTGAATTATTCTTGAGTGCATAAGAGTTTCCTGCATCAGTGAACTATTGCCTCTGGCAGTAAGCCATTTTGTATCAATTATTACAACATTTGGAGTTATGCCACTTTTGCTAGCATATCTTAGACTTACGCAACAAAGGTATTTAACCTTTACAATGGCACCCGATCAGGGTAGTAGCGTGACCAACTCCATATGAATCAAAGGTTTAACCTTTACACCTGTAAATGATGCCACTTACTTTGAAATGAAATACACACAAAATATTTCTTTCTTTAACATAATTTTTTAACATTGTTTTTTAGGCTGTCAAGAAATTACATGCCTTATCCTGATTGCGATCTTCTTGAAAAACAATTTGCCTGTGTTCACCAATTTAAATTATTCTACAGTATTTGAGTTACATTTTTGATAAATACCGCCCCTGCCCCCTCCATTGAATTAGCTATTCAAAAATAACTGATTTGAGTTCAGTGATTCTGTATACGTGTAAAGTCCTCAAAATAAAACTGTCACGTTTCCGCCCCATTATAGCACTTGCAGAGTCCACTTCGACGATAAGAGCGTGCAATCCCCTCCCATTAGCTCAATGGTAGAGCGTCGATTGTCCAATGCAAAGATCCGTGGTTCTATTCCCGATTGGGACAGCGAGCTTCGTTACACATTTTCGTTTAGCATACATAATATATTGTAGTGAATGCCAACATTTAACAAATGGTCGCATAAAGTGACTGTGTTCGGTTGAATAGAAGTCATTGCAGCAATCCTAGCTGAAAATTTAAAAGTCTGGCTAGCAAACTTGACAACAAAGCGAGATAGGCGAAAAAAGCTAATTACAAAGTTGAAGATCATTGTGTAATGAGTAGGAATAGACACTAAAATTGTTACAGAAGACATTTATTTGATATAATATGGTTATTATCGAATGGCCGTACTATTCAAGAAGAAATAATAAACAACACTTACATGCACAGGAATCTAATATACATTCTGTTCAAAATGACCTCCTTCAGTAACAAAGCATATTGGAATTTGAAAAACTGTTTCACAAAAATTATCGTTAGAGTAGTACGTCATCAGGAAAAAGCCAATTTTCAGGAGGGGCCAAAAGCTAATTTCCAAATCCCGTTCTGCAAGTGCTGCATTTTACCTCACAGATGAATAATGCGTCATTGTCATTATTCGCGTACACTCGTGAATCGTTCGGCAACATTTAACAGTATTGTGGTGTGGCAGCGCATATAGCAATCGATTTAGTATAACAGAATTACATTGCCTTCCGTATACGCGTTTCGATCGATTATTTTTTCGATTCATATTTATATTCAATGCTTTGCGATTTTGTTATTAGCTATTTCTCCAATCTCGCTTTAATGCCGAGTTTGTTATTCTAACTTTTTAAATCCTCCGCTGGTGGCGCTTCAATTATTTTTGGGTATGGGCATTTTCATTAATTTAGCTTCATTTTTGGAATTTTTAAGATATTTTCGTCAATTTGGGATGAAATATAGCCGAGTTGGCTAAATTAGTAGCCAAGTTCACCAAATTTATTGCCAAGCATTACAGGTAAACTGAGAGAAAAACTTTTCTTATATATACGAGTAAATGACTACTGACGTCAAAATACAAAACTATTACCCAAAGTATTTTCTCTCGTGTAAGGAACGAACTAGATCCTCAAAGATTATGTTAACAAATGTATCGTATAATATTACATGTGGAAAGTGAACAGTTTCATAATAGGTAATAGTTTATAATTTTGTGTGCTTTTCGTGATGATTTTATTTGAAAAATGTGCAATGTCGCGAAAACGGTTGTTTATGCTAACGGTCTAATATTTGTGTTAATCCTTTTGTAATGATAAACTGCATAAGAAATCATAATGTACGTAACATTATGGAAGATTCTGTTTTCTGATGATTTCTTTTATATTTCGTTTGAAAATTTAGGGGTATTTTGAACAGTCGATTGCGTTTTCGACTGCAATCAATAGGACTCCAGTATTCACCGATTGTAATACTCGTATTTGCATTAAATTTCGTTCAAAGCCATCTATTCGTTTGTGAGATATAGCTTCCACAGACTCACAGGCACACACAGACAGCACCTCAATAACGTTCAATTTGAGTTCAGGGATGCTTAAAACATGCTCTTCCGTCGAAAACTTGAATTCGAATTTTCGACATCGTGACAATAATTTCCTTATACATTATACTGTGTATATAGGGAAAGTAATACATCCATTCAGCCTAATGCAAACTTAATACCGTATACTAAGCCAGAACGGAAGAAATGTCTATAGAGCAGCAAGCCCTACTATTAGATTCATCTTCTTGGCTTTCATATCTATTTCAAGCAAGCGAAACAGAGAAATTAGAGGATTGCCTTTGACATAATTGGCTAGATGTTATAGATACGTTTAGAGATAAAACCTTCAATAAATCTATCGGAGTTGTTGCTAGAGGACGCTTAAGGTCACACGTTTATCTCCAGCACATCCTCCAGACGTTTAAATAAAGCAATTATGTACCTAGTATGTCCATAGTAGTATCTTTCATCATCAACGTATACTTAAAGCATTTTAAACAGAATATAATTCTTAACATTTTAAGCAGATTAACGTTAAATCTATTATATAAAAGGGAAAATTTCAATACACGTTTCTAAATTAAAAAATCTGATAAGGACAGTACACGACTTTCCCTACATAATGCAGTGATTTCATTGCTTTCATAGCAAAATAACTAGCAAAAAGCCGGGCTTTGACTAGATTCGCGTATGTGAAGTATGGGAGCTGTGACAGATTTCAAATTAAAACTTAATTTAACTAATAATGAAATTAGAAGTACAAAAAATTAATTTCAATATTTGAGAATAATACAAAGGAGCATATAAGTTTTTAGAATTTGAATATTAAATTAAACAAAATAGAATGCAGGAAAACAATGAAATTAAAGTAACACCTTTAATTCGCTAAAGCGTATTTAATATACAGAAGCACGTTTAAATCACAATGCAAATGCACGCCCTTTGATTAGCTTTTAAAAAGTTGTTTACTTGTTATTTGTACGAAGCATAGTAAGCATGCGCGGTTTAAAAATGGCCGCTTCACTTTGTTATATTTTGTTCTAATAATTGAAATTGTAATTTTGCAAATCTGAGTGCAATTTCAAGTATATTGGAAAAATTGTATCTTCATATCTATTTTAGTTTTCTACGACGAAAACTACAATTTGTGTTTCGTCCATTATGATGTGCAAGATTTACGGCATATTGTTGTTAGAGTTGAAAAATTCATACATCGTTCGTTCTTCTGACTTTTCGGGTCGTACAGTCAATCCAGATGTATCATAAATCTAATTGTATCGTCTAATAATAGCTTCTATAAACAAATGAGCATCTAATTTGCATAAGTAGACGTTTTCATATATTCCAATTCGAGTTTTTCAAACGGATACACCTACGTTTCATAACATATTCAAAAACTGGTGGATCAAATTTCATAAAATTTGGTAGTTAAGTCACTCGGGTGTAACCCTGGTGCTGATTAGTTTTTAGTACGATTCGGAAAAAAAGAACCCGCCTTTTTTTGCGAAATGGCCCGCAAAAATCTCATGTATTCACTCTTGCTGAAATACTAATTGACCAAATTTCACAAAATTTGGTAGATAAGTTACTTGTGGGATGCGCTAGTGCTGATTAGATTTTACTACGATTCGGAAAAGAACATTCTGCCTTTTTTTACGATATGGCCCGCAAAAATCCCCAAAATCTAAAAACAAGACTAAGTATGTTCAAATGTATCAATTAAATGCTTGTTTTATACGTAATTTTTGACGAGGAAAAGAATAAAAACAACTCCATTACTCTAGGACTAATCGTTCTCGAGATATTAGAGATTTTTCGCATTTTTGTTACGCCGCCTTTGGAAAAATGGCCAATTACCAAATAAAAACAGAAATTGAATTAAAAATGCAAATTCAGTGTTATTTTGGGCAATTAAACTCAATTTAATGAATTATTAAAGAAATAAAGGAAAGATGAATTTGAGTCTGCAGGAAAGTCATGTGCCAATTTAATGAATTATTAAAGAAATAAAGGAAAGATGAATTTGAGTCTGCAGGAAAGTCATGTGCTGCCCATATTAGATTTTTATATTTATTAAATGCATGCACACACACAAAGAAAAACCTTTATTAAAGCGAGCAAATGCTAAGTTACACGTCAGAAACAGATATATTTATTATAGCATTGAGATTTAGTAGTAGATGAAAAAATAAATCTAATCCAGTGTTCACGAAGTACTTGAAAGAGCCACATTTCTCATGGGATATGTTCGATAATTGAGTTTTGATTCCTTTGAGTACTATGAGTACTCTAGCCTTAAGCTTGTAGATCTTTATAAAGAAAATATGCTGAAGTACACTTACGTAGGAAGAACTGTCAGAGGCAACTAGTGAACAACGTAGTATAACCCGAGATTAAATTTTATTTACTACATTGTATTGTTTAGTGTAATGTAATGCCCCGCAATTACTATTTATTTGTACATTCTCATGTTTTATGTATTTGAGGACTAGCAAATATAGCCGGTGTTCCACGTGATTTAAACTATGCGTAAATTTCAGTAGTGTTTTAAATGATATTGTTCTTTAAAAAAATCTTTTAAAGTTTTTAATTTAATTCCCCTTAAGAGAAACAAAAATTTTGTTCTCGCTATTTAACATTATCTAAACAGGTAAATCGAAGAATAAATAAAGCATGCTTGCTCAGTTTGTAAACAAATAAAAAAAATCTGATATGAGCAGCACATGACTTTCCCTGGAGATTCAAATTCAGTTTGCAATTTTTTATTTCATTATGCATTAAATTGAGTATAATTGCAGAAAATAATATGGATAAATTCAATTCGTTTTTTTTATTGCATCTTCGTTTCGTTTGGCAACTTAATTTACTTTAAATTCTTCAGGTCCTTAAAATTTCTAAAAATTATAATATCTTGAGAACGGTTTATCCTACAGTCATGGGGTCAGATTTATTAGCTTAGTTGTCAAATTTTACATGTAGAACAAGTACTTAATTAATATATTTAATTAATTTTAGTCATGTATTTCAGAGCTTCACTATCTTGCACATATAGTATTTTACTTTAGATCGAATATATTAGATTTGCTAGTAATTTCGCAAAATAAGGCAGATTCTGTTTTTCTGAATCGTATCAAAATCTAACCAGCATCACAGTATCCTACGAGCCACTTACCTAGGCAGGTTATTCTTTCCGAATCGTACCAAAATCTAATCAGCACCAGGATAACCTACAAGTGACTTATCTACCAAATGTAAAATTTGATCAAGTTCGTCAGATAGAGAGAATACATACAATTTTTGCCGGTCATTTCACAATAAAGGCAGCGTTCATTTATCCCGAATAGTGCCAACATCTAATCAGCACCAGGGTCGCCCTCAAGTGACTTATCTTACAAATTTTATGAAATTTAGTCGATTAGTTAAGTCAGAGTGGATATATACAATTTTTGCGGGTCATTTTGTAAAAAAAATGCAGGTTATTCTTTTTCGAATTGTATGAAAATCTACTCAGCACCAGAGTGACCCACAGTTGACTTATTTACCAAATTTTGTAAAATTTGATCATTTAGTTTTTCAGTTAGAGTGGATAAAGGGAATTTTTGAGGGCCATTTCGCAAAAAAAGGCGGGTTGTTTTATCCCGAATTGTATCAAAAACTAATCAGTACCAGGGTTACACACAAGTTACTTAGATATCAAATTTTATGAAAGTAGGTCCATTAGTTTTTGAGTTAGAGTGGATACATACCTTGCACAGATGGACACACACAGAGACAGACAAACAGACACATACACAGACGTCACGCTAAAAATAGTTTTTTCGTATTCTAGAGGTCTCGAAACGTGTAGATACGTCGAAAATTCGAGTTGCGATTTTCGGCATGATTCCAATACTTTCCCTATACAATACCATGTATTACAGGGAATGTAACAGAAAATCTGATGTGGGCAGCACATGACTTTCCCTGCAGACTTATATCCACGTTCTCTTTATTTTAATTAAATTTGATTCACTTTTAACTCAATTTTCGTTCTCATTTGGTAACTGGACTTATTTTCAAAGGTGGCGTAGAGAAAATACGAAGAAACTAAAATACCTCGAGAACTGCTAGTCCTAGTGTAAAGGGGTTAGTCTTAGTCTTTTCATCGTTAAAATTTCATATAAAATAAGTATTTAATGGGTATATTTGAGAATACGTAGTTTTTTATTTTAGATTTTGACGATTTTTGCCAGCCATTTCGCAAAAAAAGGCAGGTTATTTTTCTCCGAATCGTATCAAAATCTAATCAGCACCAGGGTCACATACAAGCGACTTATCTACCGAATTTTTTGAAATTCGGTACATTAGTTTTTCAGCTAGATTGGACACAGGCAATTTTTTCGGCCCATTTCGCAAAAAAGGCGGGTTCTTTTATCTCGAATCGTACTGAAAACTAATCAGCACCAGAGTCACACACAAGTGACATACCTACAAAATGTTATGAAATTCTGTCCATTAGTTTTTGAGTTAGAGTGGATACATACATTGCACAGACAGACAGACAGGCACATGCACAGACACACAGACAGACACAGACACACACAGACGTCACGCTAAAAATGGTTTTTTCGTGTTCTAGTGGTCTCGAAACGTGTAGATCCGTCGAAAACTCGAGTTGCGATTTTCGGCATGATTCCATTACTTTCCTTATACATTACCATGTATTGCAGGGAAAGTAATATGGAGTTTTATTCAATATGCACTAAAATGAAGACGCTAAATGGAAAAAATATATACTCGCAGTATTTTTGTCCTGTTTTAATAATCGGTTAAACGCAATAGAAAATATGAGTTTGAAAAATCTTTTCCAAAAACAGATGACATAAAATTGAAACTATAAATAATTTCCGTAACATTATATCCCAAGGCCGTAAATGATAGAATCCATTCAAGAATAAAATACCATTCATTTACCAAATTAATTTTTTTATTAACTTTTTATTATTTCAATCGTATAAATTGAATAAAACTCGTCCTTATACACACATTTGATTAAATTCCGTTACTAAGCAACATAACATTTCACGGAATAGACAAACAGATAAACAAACAAACAAATAAACATACATGCTTTCAAATTTATATGTAGATATATGTGTGAAGAATGTATACCTGCCTGTTATTCCATGATAAGAGCGTTGCCAGAAAATTTCTTATTTAGTTTATACTCGTATTTATATACTATACTTAGGCAGAATGGTTATTAATGTAGTTGAAACTGACTAAGACGTCGTGGAAAGAAAATAAAATCTCTATATGCCTTCAGAACATTCCATAAAATATGGAATGCTTCAAATATTACATTCAGTTGAAGCTACGAACTTTCAATGTAACAGTAAAATATGTCCCTGTGGTTCATAAGGAAGTCAACAAAAGTGTATGAAAATGCACTGAATACAGTTAGTTTAAACTGAACGTTTTTGCAACGTTTTTACTGTCTCATATTCAACGTTGTAACAAGAAGTCACCCAAGATTTGGTGTGTGAATTCAAAAACTGAATTTTTAAATCGAACCATAAACGAAAGTTTCTAAAAAAGTTTAAGATCTACATTTTTTATTGAATTGAAATTTTAAAATTTTTAACACTTACTTTGAAACATTAATCCAGGAAAGATTATATATACATTTAATGTATAGATGTAATTGTAATTCATTTAGACAAATATTTCATGGATTATGGAATAACGTCCAACAAATGCTTTAAATACCGCAAATTTTCGTAATAATAAGGTGTGTCTAACAGTTCGCAATTCTAATATTTGCAATTTTTATAATTTTTTAAAATATCGATTTTGTGAATGTTTCAAATGTTCAATATAATTTAAGCCAGTATCTGGCACCCTAAATAAATTACTGCCTAAAATTGATTTTTAACCAGTCTGGAACAAAAAATAATAAATATTCCAACTGGCAAAATTGCCATACACGATGTACATAATTTCACCCTAATGTGGCAACATTGCCCACAAGATTTATTGCAAACGTACAAACAAGTTATACTCCGCAGAAAATATTATTTTTACTTTCCCTGCAATGCATGGTAAAGTATAGGGAAAGTATTGGAATCATGTCGAAATCGCAACTCGAGTTTTCGACGGATCTACACGTTTCGAGACTTCTAGAATACGAAAAAACTATTTTTAACGTGACGTCTGTGTGTGTGTCTGTCTGTGTGGCTGTGTGTTTGTGCAATGTCTGTATTCACTCTAAATAAAAAACTGATGGACAGAATTTTATAAAATTTGGTAGATAAGTCACTTGGGTGAGTGTCCCGAGGTAACTACCTCTTTTAGGACACGCCTGGTAAGAGCGCAAAGAAGAAAAAGGCCGTGTGTATATACAAAACATTAATTTATTTACACTATATAAATATTTACATAATATTGATTCAAAATATTTAAAATACAACTTCCCATATTCAAAATGGAATGTATACCAATTTAAGATAAACAATACAATAGTATAAAGAGTCTCACAGACTAAAGTTGAAAAGGTGGTAATTAAAATTAAGTTTCACTATCCCTAAGTTATATTTAATCATCATAAAACGGAGAGAGAGGTAGGTCAAAAGTACATAATAGGAAAAAGTCCCAGATGGATAACTCACCGAACTTGACTGGCCATCGTCGGTTTCGCACTCCGTTGGATAGGAGCCGCTCTTTTCACGTCTCTTTTTTTACGAGTCGCAGTTCTTTCTCCTCGCTCCCTTTTTAAATTTCTGAAAAGTCTCTCTTTCCAAGATTTTAAAACACGCCTCTGAGGCGCATACAACTATCTCATTGGATTCTGGGTCTTAACCCCTTGACCCCAAAGCAACGGCATTGGCTATTAGACCTCCAGAAACAAAAAGCCCCTTCTCAAGCCCCTGCGAAACTGATATGCCTTCGGCCACTAATTCAAACAGGCCGCCAGCCCTATGATCCGTCCGAACCGGACAAACATTAAAATCTTTCGGTAAAAATCCGATCTCCAAAGAAAACTCCCCGACATCCTGTTTCCTATTTCTTCCGAGTACAGCTGGCCAAACAAAAAGGCTGACCCCCAAAATAAATACGTAAACTCTAGAACAGTAATTTATTTACACTATATAAATATTTACATAATGTTGATTCAAAATATTTAAAATACAACTTCCCATATTCAAAATGGAATGTATACCAATTTAAGATAAACAATACAATAGTGTAAAGAGTCTCACAGACTAAAGTTGAAAAGATGGTAATTAAAATTCAGTTTCACTATCCCTAAGTTATATTTAATCATCATAAAACGGAGAGAGAGGTAGGTCAAAAGTACATAATAGGAAAAAGTCCCAGATGGGTAACTCACCGAACTTGACTGGCCATCGTCGGTTTCGCACTCCGTTGGATAGGAGCCGCTCTTTTCACGTCTCTTTTTTTACGAGTCGCAGTTTCTTCTCCTCGCTCCTTTTTTAAATTTCTGAAAACTCTCTCTTTCCATGATTTTAAAACACGCCCCTGAGGCGCATACAACTATCTCATTGGATTCTGGGTCTTAACCCCTTGACCCCAAAGCAACGGCATTGGCTATTAGACCTCCAGAAACAAAAAGCCCCTTCTCAAGCCCCTGCGAAACTGATATGCCTTCGGCCACTAATTCAAACAGGCCGCCAGCCCTATGATCCGTCCGAACCGGACAAACATTAAAATCTTTCGGTAAAAATCCGATCTCCAAAGAAAACTCCCCGACATCCTGTTTCCTATTTCTTCCGAGTACAGCTGGCCAAACAAAAAGGCTGACCCCCAAAATAAATACGTAAACTTTAGATCTCACCCCCGAAAATATTGGATCATGGGTTTACCATGCGACAGGTGAGATCCTTGTGCTGATTAGTTTTTGGTAGAATTTGTAAAAACAGAACCCGCCTTTTTTTGCGGAATAGTCTTTAAAAAAATTATGCATCCACTCTAGCTAAAATACTAATTGACCAAATTTCACCAAATTTGGTAGATAAGTTACTTGTAGGATACTCTGGTGCTGATTAGATTTTGGTACGATTCGGAAAAGAACAACCTCTCTTTTTTTGCAAAAAGGCCCGCAAAAATTGTCAAAATTTAAATAAAAAACTACGTATGCTCAAATATATCCATTAAATTCTTGTTTTATACGTAATTTTTAACGAAGAAAAGAATAAGACCAATTCCATGCACGGACTAGCCGTTCTCGAGACATTTTAGTTTTTCGTTTTTCTCTACGCCACCTTTGAAAATGAGTCCAGTTACCTAATGAGAACGAAAATTGAATTAAAAAAGTGAATTAAATTTAATTAAAATAAAGAGAACGTGTATATAAGTTTGCAGGGAAAGTTAGGTGCTGTCCACATCAGATTTTTTTGTTTTATTGTCATCACAATTGGAGTGAGCGGATGGAAACAGATCCTTTTAATTATAGCAGCCTTGCTTTTGGTGGCTTTTCGAGTTTGTATAACTGATTGAGTTTTACGGGCAATCCTAAGCATATTATCGATTTATTTTGGTGTTAACAGTAGCAGGAGTATCTATGTCTTGCAGCGTAGTCACTTTTCTTACGCACTTTTGGCGTTATTGGAAATCCAGCATCACCCAACAGTATAATTCTTTTCAGTGGCGAAATTGTAAGCAAAGCAACACTACTTGTTTATGGCAAATAACTAAGCTCACAGACAATGCATCAAAAGACTAACTACTGTTTCAAATACAGCAGATGACTTGGAGTTCAGTGAAATATTAATATTTATGTAAACATTTGTAATTCATAAATTATAAGACGTAATTAAAGAGGAAAAAGTAAGATTAACTAAGTTGTGTACAACAAAAATGGTTACAACTGACTAGTACCTTGAACTGAATCTCCTCCTTTATTCCTTTATACAGACTGTACACTTAAATAACTTAGAAGTTCTTATTTTTTATCAAGAATTCATTATTTCTGGCAAAATTGTAAACACTGGCGAATATGTGAATACGTACCATACATGTTAATTCTTTAGGAGCATTTTATTTATTCTTAATGCAATCAATGTTCCAGTGCATTTGAAAAGAATTAATTGACCTTCTATAATATATAGGTTTTCGTTACAACTTTCACTAACCAATTTACATTTTAATTGAATTAATATTTCAAGTTGTTTTAACAATTTGTCTTTATATATATATATATATAATTATTTATAGATCTAACTGTGTTATTCGTTAGTGTAATATTTTATGGATTGTGAAATAACGTACAACAAATGCTTTGAAATCCGTAAATTCTCGTGATATACATTTGTATTCTTAAGAGTATTTTATTTATTTTCCCATAACGTAATGCAATCAAAGTCAATGCTCTAATGCAATTGCAAAGAAATAAGTGACCCTTTGCAATATGACGTTTTTCGTTAAGACTTTCACTTACAGATCAATGCTTTGGGATGAAGAGATAATTTCCTTTGAATAACAAAAGACGAGAAAAAAGAAGAAACGTTTTCTGAGTTCAATGATGAATTACTGTCTAGTCAGAAAAATCAGGATCCTCGATAAAACCCACTTAGCAGCAATTTATTGCACGCAAATGAGAAATTTCCGTTGATGTTCCGATTTGGATTATTTATAATTTATGGAAATACAGTGTATAGAAGAAGTTAAAGCTTTATTAACAAGTTAAAGAAGAAGTTACAGCTTTATAAACGTGTTTCTGTCAGACTCTCCAGAGGCTTCCGGTGACTTAGACGGTTGAAATTTTGTAAACATGTAGTAACGGTCATGTGACAAATCTAACCATGGCAGAGAGACACACAGACGTCACGCTAAAAATAGTTTTTCGTATTCTAGATGCCCCAAAACGTGTAAATCCGTTGAAAACTCGAGTTGCGATTTTCGGCATAATTCCAATATTTTCCGTATACATTATCATTTATTGCAGGATAAGTAAAAATCGGATGTGGGCAGCACATGATTTTCCCTGCAGACTCATATTCACGTTCTTTTATTTCTTCAATAATTCATTATATTGGGTTTAATGGTACAAAATAACCCCATAATTATTTAAAATGATAATGAATGTGAACTTCTAATTCAATTTTCGTTCTCATTTGGCAATTTGACTTATTTTCCAAGATGGCGTAGGGAAAATGCGAAAAATCTAAAATATCTCGAGAACGGATAGTCCTAGTGCAATGGGCTTGGTCTTATTATTTTCATCGTTAAACGTTACGTATAAAATAAGCATTTAATTGATATATTTGAGCATACGTAGTTTTTTTGTTATAAATTTTGACAAATTTGCGGGATATTTCGCAAAAAAGGCAGGTTATTTTTTCCGAATCATAACAAAATGTAATAAGCACCAGGGTAACCCACAAGTGACTTATCTACCAAATTTTGTAAAATTTGATCTTTTAGTTTTTCAGCTAGAGTCGACACATGCAATTTTTGAGGGTCATTTCGCAAAAAGGGCGGGTTCTTTTATCCTCAATAGTACCATAAACTAATCAGTACCAGGGTCACACACAAGTGACTTACCTACCAAATTTCATGAAATTTGGTCCATTAGCTTTTGAGTTAGAGTGGATACATGCATTGCACAGACAGACAGACTGACAGACAGACACATACACACAGACGCCACGTTAAAAATAGTTTTATCGTATTTTAGAGGTCCCGAAACGTGTGGATCCGTCGAAAACTCAAGTTGCGATTTTCGGTATGAATCCAATCCTTTCCCTGCACATTATCATGTATTACAGGAAAAGTAAAAATTTGATGTGGGCAGCACATGACTTTCCCTGCAGACTTATATCCACATTATCTTTACTTTAATTAAATTTAATTCACTTTTAAATCAACTTTCGTTCTTATTTGATAACTGGACTTATTTTCAAAGGTGGCGTAGAGAACATACGAAAAAACTAAAATACTAGAGAACGGCTAGTCCTAGTGTATTGGGGTTGATTTTATTCCTCTCTTCGATAAAAATTGCTTCTACAACAAACATTAATGGATATATGTAAGCATACGTGGTTTTTATTTTAGATTTGATGATTTTTGCGGACCATTTCGCAAAAAAAGGCAGGTTATTTTTTCCGAATCATACCAAAATCTAATCAGCACCAGGGTGACTAACAGGCGACTTATCTACTGAATTTTGTGAAATTCGGTCCATTAGTTTTTCAGCTAGAGTGGATAAAGTCAATTTTTGCGGGCCATTTCGTACAAAAAGGCGGGTTTTTCTTTTATCCCGAATCGTACCCAAAACTATTCAGCAACAGATTCGCCCACAAGTGACTTACTTAACACATTTTATGAAATTCAGTCAATTAGATTTTTAGTTAGAGTGAATACAAACTCCGCACAGACAGACAGACACACACAGACGTCACGCTAAACATAATTTTTTCGTATTCTAGAGGTCTCGAAACGCGTAGATCCGTCGAAAACTCGAGCTGCGATTTTCGACATGATTCCAATACTTTTCCTACACATTGCCATGTATTGCAGGGAAAGTAAAAATCTAATGTGGGCAGCACATGACTTTCAATGCCGACTCAGATTCATGTTCTCTACATAAATATATATATAATTCATTAAATTGAGTATAATTGTACAAAATAACGCTAAATTCGCATTTCTAAATAATTTTTTGTTTTTATTTGGTATTTGGACATTTTTCCGAAATCAGCGTAAAGAAAATGCAAGAAATCTCAAATATCTTGAAAACGGTCAGTCCTAAAGTATAATGGAGTGTGTTATATTCTTTTCCTTGTCAAAAATTGCGTATAAAACGAGAATTTAATTGATACATTTGAGCATACACTACTGAGTCTTTTTTTTTAGATTTTGACGATTTTAGAGAGCCATTTCCTAAAAAAAGGCAGGTTGTTCTCTTCAGAATAGTACCAAAATCTAATCAGCACCAGAGTATCCCACACGTAACTTATCTACCAAATTTTGTGAAATTTGGTCAATTAGTGTTTCAGCTGGAGTGGATACATGAAATTTTTACGGACCATTTCGCAAAAAAAAAGGCGGGTTCTATTTTTACGAATCCTACCCAAAAATAATCAGCACCAGGGTCTCACCCAAGTGACTTATCTACCAAATTTTGTGAAATTCGGTCCATTAGTTTTTGAGTCAGAATGAATATATACATTGCACAGACAGACACACAGACAGACACACACACAGACAGACACACACACACAGACAGACACACACACACAGACAGACACACAGACAGACACACACACACAGACGTCACGCTAAAAATAGTTTTTTCGTATTCTAGACGTCTCGAAACGTGTAGATCTGTCGAAAACTCGAGTTGCGATTTTCGGCATGATTCCAATACTTTCCCTATACGTTCGATTTTCCCTATATTTTTGCAAGGAAAGTAAAAATCTGATGTGAACAGCACATGACATTCCATGCAGACTTATATACACGTTCTCTTTATTTTAATTAAATTCAATTCACTTTTAATTCAATTTTCGTTCTCATTGGGTAACTGAACTTATTTTCAAAGGTGGCGTAGAGAAAATATGAAAAAACTATAATATCTCGAGAACGGCTAGTCCTAGTGTAACGGGGTTGGTTTTATTCTTAACTTTGTTAAAAATTACGTATAAAACAAGCATTTAATGGATATAGTTGAGCATACGTAGTTTTATATTTCAGAGTTTGACGATTTTTGCGGGACATTTTGCAAAAAAAGGCAGGTTATTTTTTTTCGAATCGTACCAAAATCTAATCAGCATCAGGGTGACCCACAAGCGACTTATCTACAGAATTTTGTGAAATTCCGTCCATTAGCTTTTTCATCTACATATTGGATACAGGTAATTTTTGCGGGCCATTTCGCAAAAAAAGGCGGGTTCTTTTATCCTGAATCGTACTCAAAAGTAATCAGCCCCAGACTCGCCCACAAGTGACTTACCTTCTAAATTTTATGAAATTCAACACTTAGTTTGTTAGTTAGAGTGGATACAAAATCTTCACAGACAGACACACACATACACAGGCACACACACACACTGACGTCACGCTAAAAATAGTTTTTTCGTATTCTAGAGGTCCCGAAACGTGTAAATCCCTCGAAAACTCGAATTGCGATTTTCGGCATTATTCCAATACTTTCCCTATACATTACCTGTATTGTAGGGAAAGCAAAAATGAGCATTCTTCAAAACCATTTCAGACCATCCAGAAGCCCCCCCCCCCCCGGTGATCTAGAAGAGCGAATCTTTCCATACCTACAGTATCAACGATGACTAACCGAGTCCTATTTTTGATCCCCCCCCCCTCCCGCGAGGTTAGAAAGTGAGTATTATTCAAAGTCTCTCCAGACCATTCAGAAGCACCTGGTGGCTTAGAAGGCTTAAAACTGCAATATCGTTGACGTAGTCCATGGTTCAGGCACAGGGATTGTACTTGAAGCACCCCAGGTCGATTTCAGGCTCTGCCCAAACTGCCCCGTGCTTACGCGTAGTACGGCAATGTTAAATATGTGGATCCAAAATTCTTTCCGAGAGGTTGGTGGTAAGGGAAGACGGTTACGATCCCTGTGGATGTTGTCACTACTAGCTTTCGGTCTAAATTGGATGGCACTGTCCTGGCCGTCTAAACAAATACCTTACACTTTCGGGTAAGTCGGACGGTCTGGGTAGAAAGAAATAATGTATCGTCATGGGACAAAATCTAAAGGACCCAGATTTCGACTTCTGCCCCGGTGGCAGACAGAGTGGGGGAGAGAGTCGAAAAGTCTTTCCTGACACTCCAGAAACTCTCAGTGGCCTAGAATTATGAAACTTTGTATACTTAGTGTACAGATCGTGGGGCAGAACCTAACTGTGCCAATTTCCAATTAAGACTATCATTTTCGATGCTAAGCGCCGTTTATTGTTAAACAAAATAAAACTTATTAAATAATAGTTGCAACTAAGAACGCTACGTTTTCTGTTTTGGACAGGCGTAAATGCTAGTCTATATAAAAAGAAAGATAACGTCTGGTTTGTGTGTTTGTGCACTACGTAGTGGAAAATTAAAGCGGCTTTTAGATACAAAATTTAGCATAGAAATACTCCAGGTTCGACTCTGAGACACAACGGTGTGCTTTTTTTGTTTAATTTGGTTTAGTTTTTCAGTTATTAATATTATCATCCAGAAGAAGGCAAGAAAGAACTCATTACCGTCTGTGTTAAGATTTGCTATATGTCCAAGCGTCCATGAATATCCCAAAGTTCTGGGTAAATGTTTTCTAAATAGAATCTTATCAGAGTATATTTTCAAGACTATCAACTGCGTGCAGTCAAATTTCTGACATGCTATCGCTATATTTATCGTAGTAGAAGTGAGGAGGCAAGGCCTGTTCAAACATTTCCCCGAAGAGTTCAAGAATATGCAATACCTGGGAAAATGTCTTCCAGGTAAAGTCTTTTCTGAGTACATTTGCAAAGCCCTAAACCGTATGCAGTCACATTTATGACATGCTATTGCTACATTCATCCCTAGTAGAAATGGGGAGGCAAAGCTGTCCAGACATTTTTTCATATTGTAAATTTGCTATTAAATTTATCATTTTGATATAAATAAGGCTTGTTGAGAAGGATAAGACACCATTACTTAGAAGTATAATACGTGTGTTAATAAAATAAATGCCTGAGTAATGGCAAAAGTTTGATTTTGATTCAGTATTTCCCAGTCTACCTTATAGATTTCATCCAGGATTTCCAGTGTCAGCCTTGCATCATCTTTATGAAATGTTCCACAAAGGATGGGTACATCCACATTACCTTTCTTTGACTCTTTTATTTGCCATCTGTACCATAATTAATGCTTTCCTTTAAAAATCCATTCAAACGCAAACAACAAAGTATCAATACAAACTCTTAAATTTATTTTCTCGAACAAAGCTTTATTGCTTTCTGTTTCTGTAAGTATTCATTCCAAGTGTTTGATACCAGTTCAAATAAAAGTAATGATTAATGTTGGAAACTTCTTTTCATAAGGATTCTTTTATTAAGGACTGCAGAGAATAACTCGAAAAGAGTGACTGTCTTTGCTGGAGATCAATATCTCGCGCTAGAAACTAAGAACGAAGAAAAACTGTTGAAACACACTGAGTATTACGTTACAGTGTTCATGTTATTTTTTCTTTAGATGAGGTAAACAGGGATTGCAATAAAACCTTACAAAGGACGAAAGGTAATTCACCAAGTCTTTTCACAACAACTTCAGCACTTGTGAAAGAGTCTAAACAAGTATTTAGGATTTAATTTAATTTAGAAGACATTGCTAGTAGCTCACCAAAATGTATTTGAGGATATGTGACATTAAATAATATAATGGAAACAATAAATATTTTGATATATATATATATATATATATATATATATATTTATATTTATATATGTATATTTTATATATTTATATATATATATATATATATATATTTATATATGTATATTTTATATATATATATATATATATATATATATATATATATATATATATATATACAGGGTGATTATAATTAAAATTCCTGGTTTGAAAATGGTCTCAAATAAAAAGCTCTGGTCAGAATGATTTGAAATTTTGCGTGAACACTCGTGGTGCAATGGAATTTTGTTTGGAGAAGAAGAAAACAGTAGTTTAAAAAGTCGCCGCTAGGAGAATAATTGGCGCTTTACTACGCTAGAATGCAATACAAAAGTAATAAACGTTGATTTACTCATTGGCTAATGACGTAATAAATGTTCAATATGCTGTCCTTCGAATACTGAATTAAAAGTCGATCTTTCATCATCATATGCATGCAAGTAATGAAAAAAAAAACTCATCCATTGACACAATGTTAAATTTTAAGCAAACGTAAGCCGTATCTTTTTTTATAAAAAAGGGATTTAACTTGTTTTGCATAATTGCTCTTCAAATGCTGCTGCAAATTTGCATAAGACAGTGACGTTACAATAAACGCTTGCTATAAAAAAGGAAGAGCGGAACTTGTTTCTCATAACTTAATGAAAAATCTCTATTGCTCTGTCGCAATGACTCTATCATTAAAAGATCGTGCTCTTCTTGTCAAGTTGTTTTATGAGAATATCAGCTCTTGTTTAGTAGCTCTTAGAAAGTTCAGAACGTTGAAAAAGTTAAAATCTGGTCCTCCGTGTGGCAAAAGCTTGCGCAAAATGAGTTTAAAATTTGAAGAGACAGGCTCTTTGGACATCAAACCTGGCAGAGGACGGAAAGCAGTCGATGGAGAGATAGTGGAAGACGTAGCTATAGCGTTAGAAGAAGAGCGTATCTCTAATGCTTCTACGAGTGCACATGGAATTGCCCGATCTTTAGACGTACCCTCCAGTACGTTGCAAAAATTTTTGAAACGTTATCCTTACAAACTGACCCATGTTCAACAGTTGCTAGCTGCGGACAATGTTGCACGTCAAATGTTCGGACTTCAATTTTTGGCTCGGATACAAGTGGGTGATTAATGGCCCTGGAACGTTTTGTGGACTGAGGAAGCACACTTCCATGTCCACGGAACTGTTAATACGCAAAATTGCAGAATCTGGGGAACCGAAAATCCACAGGAACTACGCCAGGTGCCTCTTCATTCCCCCAAACTCACTGTGTGGTGCGGATTTACAGCAGCGTTTATTATCGGGTCTTTCTTTTTTGAGGAAGTTGGTCCTCATGGCCCCGTCACCTGTTCTGTCAATGGCCATCAGTAGTTATAAAAGGCCGGTTCTGCGGCGGATCGGGGAGGCCCTCTTTGGGAGGATGCCTCCCCTCTTTGAGACGATCCTCTTTCGGGAGGATGCCTCTTTGGAGTGGATCCTCTCAGAGGGTCTTTAGATCCCCAGGAGGGAGGATGCCTCTCTTGAGACCCCCCTCTTTGGGAGGATGCCTCTCAATACCCCCCTCCCCTCTTTTGGAAGTTTGGTGAGGCGGCTCAGTACCCAATGCCTCTCTTGGGAGGATGCCTCTTTCCTAGTATTGCGAAAGAGGCATGATGACTCATACGGAGTGAGTTTCACTTCACTCGGAGTCTTGAGAGGGAGTGTCACAATCGCTGACCTGAGGAAGTGGTTTCAAGTGATGTCGCAATCAGCGACTGACCTTTGACCTGAGGAAGAAGTTTCAAGGGATGTCGCAATCGAACAATCTGGAAATGACGTGTCGCGATTGATAACCTTAGAAGTGACCTTTGACAAGAGCTCTGAGCACACGTCCTCCCTCTCTGCTGGTCAGTGACAAACTGAAAGATCTTATCAGCGGGATGTAGTTAAAGCGCCCTCTGGCGAATTTTGATGAAGTGCTGCCATCTATCGGCATTTTTTTTCCTAAAAGAAATTAATGTCTCACAGGTCAGGAGCTGGATTCGAACTTGGAACCAACCGATTACAAGCCACGCGTCTTACCGCCGTGCCACAAGGCCTTGCTTCATAGATTATTTTCTTCGAAGTGTACCTTATCAGCGGAAGCAGAAGTTAGATTATTTTTCGCTCGGTGAATAGCGATGCAAGGGTGTGTTTCAAAACAGAATGCTACGGAGTGAATATAAAATTGTGTTATTAATTGTGTATTATAACACTATGATTTTTTAAAACAAATTGTGTTCAGTGGACATAAAAATTGTGTTCAGTGAATAGGATTCAACTCTTTCAAGTGTTGTGTATCTAAAAACAAATTTATACACGTACACAAACTTTAAAAACACGAATGTAATAATTAGCTAAAATTGTATTAAGTGATATATAGCAATGTGTTTAAAAATAAATCTAACAGCATATATCAATATGATTTTTTTTTTTAAATGAATTGAATACACCCAAGTATAGTTACGCATTTTCAAAATGGTGTTAAGTGAATAGCATTCAACCCTTTTAACACTTAAAAACATGAATGTAATACATAGTTGAAATTATGTTTTGTGAACAGGATTCGACCCTTTCAAGTGTTGTGTATCCAAAATCAAATTTATACACGTACACAAACTTTAAAAACACGAATGTAATACTTAGCTGAGTGATATATAGCAATGTGTTTGAAAATAAATTTAACAGCATATATCAATATGATTTTTTTTTTTTTTTAAATGAATTGAATACACCCAAGTATAGTTACGCATTTTCAAAATGGTGTTAAGTGAATAGCATTCAACCCTTTTAACACTTAAAAACATGAATGTAATACATAGTTGAAATTATGTTTTGTGAACAGGATTCGACCCTTTCAAGTGTTGTGTATCCAAAATCAAATTTATACACGTACACAAACTTTAAAAACACGAATGTAATAATTAGCTAAAATTGTATTAAGTGATATATAGCAATGTGTTTAAAAATAAATCTAACAGCATATATCAATATGATTTTTATAATAATAACGAAATGATTTTTTTTTCTTTTTATAAAAATAATAATGAAAATTAGAACTCACGGAACAACGTCTTCGCAGCTTCGCATCCACGCTGCAAATGAGTGATATACTCTCATTATGCTATTAAAAATTAGATCTTATCTATAATGACGTCAGCAGTATGAGGTGTTGCCACCTATTTTTTCTAATAATATATTTTAATAGTTGGATACTTCAAGGGTCTGATTTGCTACACGTAATCTGAAATACATCATTTTAATGATATTACGCATCGAATATGATTTGACTATTTTAAAGTGGTGGATGTAATTGAAATATCGAAGTTTAGAATTTAACAAGCTAACGAATTTTCACCCCCAAAATTTTAGCATTAAGTTTGAATAAAATAAAAACCAACGAATATGATATAACCATTTTAACAGTGAAGGGTATAATTTTTACTACCATTATAGAACTTAGAATTGAGTGTACATTATTTTTTTCAGGACACCTACACATTTTAAAATCTATTGAATAGGAATAGACCATTTTGCACATACATGTACCTAGATTTCAACACCCGGTATTAAAACCTGCTAAACATGAAACGAGTAAGTATTGTGTGAGATTTTATCACACTAACTTTCAAACTTTTTAAATTTTTAAAAATGTCCGAAATAGTTGTATTTCATCGGTAGACATAAATTGTATGGAACACATTTTTATGAAAAAAATATCTGTTTCGACAGCTTTTAAAAATAGATTTCTACAGTTGTACACTACGGTTCTAGAATTTTCTAAATACGAATCGACTGTTTGAACTACCAATGGTGGTTTTACCGATGCAAATATTTACAGGACAAATATTTCGATGAAACCGAACTTACTTGAAGCTTCTAAGTTTGAATATTTAGAATCATTTCATATAATTTTTATATTCACATTGAAAATAGTTAACAAATTTGGAACTCACGGAGCGACAGCTTACTGTCCACACTCCAAATGAGTGATACACTCTCATTACATTATTAAAAATTAGATCTTATCTATAATGACGTCATTATGTTGACGTGTTGCCACCACACAATTATTCTTTCCAAATTATGCATTTTTTCTTTTCTTTTTTTTTTTTTTTAATAACATGCGACTGTCTTATGCTATCCATTTTTTTTTCATATAAGCAGATATTCCATATACCTTCTAAATGTTAAGTTATAATTTAAAAAAAACCCATTAGAGGTGTATTTTACGTCTGAATTCGTCCATGTGGAAATCCGACGATTGCAAATGCATGATTGCATCCTTACATTTCAATAGACACTACTAAAATGTGTGGATCTTATTTTGAAAATGCTGCTCTCAGAAAGAATATGTATATGAATACATATTTTCCATAAATATACCCCCTCCCCCCACAATACACACAACATGCAAGCCAAAGACTCACCCAGAATACATTCCAAATCGGCTCTATAGCTTATCATGCTTATCAGTGTAACAGATAGTGACCCAAAGTTCATGTTCGCAAAGCGAGATAATTGCAATGTTATTGTTTTAAGCAGTTCCCATATTTAAATGAAAAATTTATCAAATTATACAATACATACAAGAGCTGGAAGATCTTAACATTTCAATATTATGGAATACTCACGAATGTTTTTTTTTCCCCATTTAAAATTATCAAATTTTAATGCAATTTGACAAAAATTGCACAATACTTAGTGTATGACTATCAAATAAGAGCTAGGTTTTATTGTTACAACAACGTTTAAGATCATTAAACGAGTATATATATATATATATATATTTTTTTTTTAAAGAAGAATAGCATATAACTTACTGTTTTTAAGGATAGGTGATTGTTAACATTGAATTTAAATAAAAAGAGTGACCCTCTGAGACAAGTACAGTACATTGCAATAGCATTAAAAAATATGAAAGATATGCAATTAACACCTTAAAAGAAACATGTAACGAGTTTTGATATCTTAATACGAGACATTATTGACATGCACATAGAAATGTCACAATTTTGTGGTTGTAGGCGCTCCATAAGACCCCTCTGCTCTTAATAAATGATCCCATTTGAATGTACATATTTATCAACACACAGAAAATGACAGGACCACAACAAAATTTTACACCTATTACAGAATAAGTCCCAACTTCGTAGATTTTTAAGAAACTACAGTCGAATTTTCACCGATTCTTAGAGATTGAAACACAGCATTGTTTATGAATCTTCATACCTTAGAGAATGGAACATAGATTAGCATTTATTTTGAATGAATTCAGAATTTTGACATTGATTATAAATTTATGATTTAAACTCTGTAAAGTGTAAATATCTTTTGTCATGAAACTCACACTGTAGACATTTGATATGATTCGAATAAATCTATTTTTAATTTTTTATATTTTATTTTAAAAAGTGAGATTAGTAAACCTGTTACACTTGAATGCATAGATACATAACTCATAACAATATAACATTTCTTAAATGGAACATGCTAAAAAAAAAAAAAATTAGCTAATAAATAAGGAATTCAATTTGAAAGATAAAAACCATTTAATGAATTTATTATTCATGAAATACACATTAACCATTATCAGTTGTACATTTAAACAAATAAGTTAAAATAATTTCCTTATCGCACTTTCATAGTCCTTTGATTTGAATGACTCGAAAAAATTTCTATCATAGCAGTAAAAGTCTTCTTCACCACGCAACAAAACTTTCTTAGCAATGCTATTAATGTCAAGATTTAGAAGTACTTGTTCAGACACTCTGTCATACATTTGTAATGGAGTGCTGTAAAGACATTCATGGTAACTTAAATCTTCAACTTGACCAACACAGCCAACACATTTGAAAAGTTTTCTTACATGACACATGATGTTGTCATGAATACAAGAGATTAATTGTTCGAATGCAAAATTTTTGTCACAAATAAGTGATGGTAGAAATGTTATAGTGTTCTTTATTTTTAATATTTGAGCAGGAAGCCACTCTATAAATATACTTTCTCGAAGATGTATACTAATGTTGTTAACACTATTCAGTAAACATGCTATTTGATTTTTATCTAAGGTAATATGACACTGTGTTAGACAAAATTTTGAATCATATAATTGAATTATTTTCTGCAAATGCAATTTTCCATTGTCATTGAAACAGAACAACTCACTGCGACTGACGAAAGAGGTATCTGCATATAGAATATTGAACGACCACAATTTTTGAGAAAATTCACTCCATGTAGCCGGTGACAGTGTAACACCTTCACGCGTAGGCTGTAATTCATTTCGATCGTTAGAGAGATATTTCCATATATACACTTTTAACTTCCCATGACGAAGTTTCAAATACACATACACATTAGAACCTAAATGCCAACGACAGAGTGCATCTTGCATAAAATCTGAAGAAGTAGATTCAGTCGAAACTGATTCTGCATTGGAAGATAACAGTCCGCTATGTGTTAGAGCACAAGAAAGCAGATCTTGAGTTGAGTTTTCAACCTCGGTGAGAACTTGTGAATTGACAACGGTAGATGTTTCTGCTGGGGTTTTGGAAGACATAAGATAGGTTTCTAACCAATCCACAGCAAATTTTTGTGAGGGCGAATTAATCACATCTGAGACAATGTCCACAGATTTTGTTTCTTCTAGGGCAGGAACAGTCAACTCAGCACTATTTACACTAGAAATTATTTGCTCGAGTGATGGCATACTTTGAATTTTAGGCATTCTTTTTAGATAGTAACATCCAACTACGACATTCACAGTATAAGATTTATTTTTAAAACACTAACATCTTAAAACATTATAATTTTGTCGCAGCTATGAACGAACCAAACCTATCCACACAACGTCCAAAGTTGAAATGACTTATCAAACAACTTCATAAGTATAATCACGTAACCTAAATCGAGTGTCGTGTGCAAACAGATCACATAAGATATGAAGTGATTAGAACTTATAATTTTTAATGAATCGTACAACATTAGGTTGTGGTAAATACAATTATTATCTACATGAGAAAATTTCTATATTATTTCATTCAGCTTCGAAATCATAGCGTGAAAATATGTACCAAACTTACTTAAAGTTCCGAATTTTAAATCACATTAACATTATATACTTAGAAAAATTTTATATATATTTTTATAACTTTAGGTATCACGCGGAATATACAAGAATAGCTACCAAAAACACGAAAATAACTAACAGTATGAGGCCTTCACAAGTCGACATCCAAACTAGAAATGAACGATAGACACACTAATTGCAACAATTAGATGAGAGCTTATCAGTTCTTATCTTATCTAAGATTCCACATAAAATGACGTCATCACTCCAAAGTTCACAAGATGACGTCATTGGTCCAAGGTTCGCAAGATAGCCATTTAGCCTTTTAAAATTAAGAAGTAATTAAAATTCTTAATTTTAAAAGGCTAAATGGCTATCTTGCGAACCTTGGACCAATGACGTCATCTTGTGAACTTTGGAGTGATGACGTCATTTTATGTGGAATCTTAGAATCAGTTTCGACTGTATCTACTTCTTCAGATTTTATGCAAGATGCACTCCGTCGTTGGCATTTAGGTTCTAATGTGTATGTGTATTTGAAACTTCGTCATGGGAAGTTAAAAGTGTATATATGGAAATATCTCTCTAACGATCGAAATGAATTACAGCCTACGCGTGAAGGTGTTACACTGTCACCGGCTACATGGAGTGAATTTTCTCAAAAATTGTGGTCGTTCAATATTCTATATGCAGATACCTCTTTCGTCAGTCGCAATGAGTTGTTCTGTTTCAATGACAACGGAAAATTGCATTTGCAGAAAATAATTCAATTATATGAATCAAAATTTTGTCTAACACAGTGTCATATTACCTTAGATAAAAATCAAATAGCATGTTTACTGAATAGTGTTAACAACATTAGTATACATCTTCGAGAAAGTATATTTATAGAGTGGCTTCCTGCTCAAATATTAAAAATAAAGAACACTATAACATTTCTACCATCACTTATTTGTGACAAAAATTTTGCATTCGAACAATTAATCTCTTGTATTCATGACAACATCATGTGTCATGTAAGAAAACTTTTCAAATGTGTTGGCTGTGTTGGTCAAGTTGAAGATTTAAGTTACCATGAATGTCTTTACAGCACTCCATTACAAATGTATGACAGAGTGTCTGAACAAGTACTTCTAAATCTTGACATTAATAGCATTGCTAAGAAAGTTTTGTTGCGTGGTGAAGAAGACTTTTACTGCTATGATAGAAATTTTTTCGAGTCATTCAAATCAAAGGACTATGAAAGTGCGATAAGGAAATTATTTTAACTTATTTGTTTAAATGTACAACTGATAATGGTTAATGTGTATTTCATGAATAATAAATTCATTAAATGGTTTTTATCTTTCAAATTGAATTCCTTATTTATACTCATTAGCTAATTTTTTTTTTTTTAGCATGTTCCATTTAAGAAATGTTATATTGTTATGAGTTATGTATCCATGCATTCAAGTGTAACAGGTTTACTAATCTCACTTTTTAAAATAAAATATAAAAAATTAAAAATAGATTTATTCGAATCATATCAAATGTCTACAGTGTGAGTTTCATGACAAAAGATATTTACACTTTACAGAGTTTAAATCATAAATTTATAATCAATGTCAAAATTCTGAATTCATTCAAAATAAATGCTAATCTATGTTCCATTCTCTAAGGTATGAAGATTCATAAACAATGCTGTGTTTCAATCTCTAAGAATCGGTGAAAATTCGACTGTAGTTTCTTAAAAATCTACGAAGTTGGGACTTATTCTGTAATAGGTGTAAAATTTTGTTGTGGTCCTGTCATTTTCTGTGTGTTGATAAATATGTACATTCAAATGGGATCATTTATTAAGAGCAGAGGGGTCTTATGGAGCGCCTACAACCACAAAATTGTGACATTTCTATGTGCATGTCAATAATGTCTCGTATTAAGATATCAAAACTCGTTACATGTTTCTTTTAAGGTGTTAATTGCATATCTTTCATATTTTTTAATGTTATTGCAATGTACTGTACTTGTCTCAGAGGGTCACTCTTTCATTTAAATTCAATGTTAACAATCACCTATCCTTAAAAACAGTAAGTTATATGCTATTCTTCTTTAAAAAAAAAAAATATATATATATATACTCGTTTAATGATCTTAAACGTTGTTGTAACAATAAAACCTAGCTCTTATTTGATAGTCATACACTAAGTATTGTGCAATTTTTGTCAAATTGCATTAAAATTTGATAATTTTAAATGGGGAAAAAAAAACATTCGTGAGTATTCCATAATATTGAAATGTTAAGATCTTCCAGCTCTTGTATGTATTGTATAATTTGATAAATTTTTCATTTAAATATGGGAACTGCTTAAAACAATAACATTGCAATTATCTCGCTTTGCGAACATGAACTTTGGGTCACTATCTGTTACACTGATAAGCATGATAAGCTATAGAGCCGATTTGGAGTGTATTCTGGGTGAGTCTTTGGCTTGCATGTTGTGTGTATTGTGGGGGGAGGGGGTATATTTATGGAAAATATGTATTCATATACATATTCTTTCTGAGAGCAGCTTTTTCAAAATAAGATCCACACATTTTAGTAGTGTCTGTCGTGGGACAGTATTGGAATTTTCCTGTCGCCACTTCACTTCTAGAAAGTATTACCCCCCCCCCCCCCCCTCTCTCTCTTTGGAAACGGTTGACATTCCATGGCTATGAGTAAGAGACCAGCTGCAGTGGTGAGAAAATGGCAAAGGACGCTATCTTATTTTTAAATAAAATGGACACCTGCAAGAGGGCTAGAGCCCCCCAATTTTTAGCCAACCCTTTGGAAGGGGCCAAATCCAGTGATTCGAGGGAGCCCGGCCGCGTCACTGAATTTATGGGTTTTCGAACCTATAGCGGCCAAGCGTCAGCTATGGAGCCCGGCCAGGGGGCTGTCCGAGGTCCCGACGAGGAGAAGAAGAGCGGAGAGAGAACTCAGTTGGTAATTGTCAGAGTTAAGTTCTGCATGCTAAAATCGACGGATGAGTGCCACCTCGATGCCGTCCTGCCAGTGCCTAAATGGGGTAAGTCCGTTTGTTCTCTCCCACTGCAGACTGAGTATCAGAGAATATAATTAGAATTTAATAAGGAAGTTAACTGCCTAACTTGAGGGCTATTATGATATTTAATTTAACTAGAGAGGGGGAAATGATCAGATCGATCATTATCCAATACCTACTTAGCGAATGTAAATATGTTTTATGTAATTAAGATGACATTTTGTGGTTTTTAAATTTTAAGTAACAAGTTTTGAATATAAGTATTTTAAAATAAAAGCTTTATTAACTTTTAATTAGTATTTATTGTGTGTTCTCGTGATGCATTTTCTAATTAATCAGAACCTGGAGATATGCTCGGTAATCGAGCAAGTGGCGTGCAGAAGTACGATTAACGGCCAATGTGTAATTGTAAGATTTCAGCGGAGCCACGCCACAGTGTCTATTGAAATGTAAGGATGCAATCATGCATTTGCAATCGTCGGATTTCCACATGGACGAATTCAGACGTAAAATACACCTCTAATGGTTTTTTTTTAAATTATAACTTAACATTTAGAAGGTATATGGAATATCTGCTTATATGAAAAAAAAATGGATAGCATAAGACAGTCGCATGTTATTAAAAAAAAAAAAAAAAGAAAAGAAAAAATGCATAATTTGGAAAGAATAATTGTGTGGTGGCAACACGTCAACATAATGACGTCATTATAGATAAGATCTAATTTTTAATAATGTAATGAGAGTGTATCACTCATTTGGAGTGTGGACAGTAAGCTGTCGCTCCGTGAGTTCCAAATTTGTTAACTATTTTCAATGTGAATATAAAAATTATATGAAATGATTCTAAATATTCAAACTTAGAAGCTTCAAGTAAGTTCGGTTTCATCGAAATATTTGTCCTGTAAATATTTGCATCGGTAAAACCACCATTGGTAGTTCAAACAGTCGATTCATATTTAGAAAATTCTAGAACCGTAGTGTACAACTGTAGAAATCTATTTTTAAAAGCTGTCGAAACAGATATTTTTTCATAAAAATGTGTTCCATACAATTTATGTCTACCGATGAAATACAACTATTTCGGACATTTTTAAAAATTTAAAAAGTTTGAAAGTTAGTGTGATAAAATCTCACACAATACTTACTCGTTTCATGTTTAGTAGGTTTTAATACCGGGTGTTGAAATCTAGGTACATGTATGTGCAAAATGGTCTATTCCTATTCAATAGATTTTAAAATGTGTAGGTGTCCTGAAAAAAATAATGTACACTCAATTCTAAGTTCTATAATGGTAGTAAAAATTATACCCTTCACTGTTAAAATGGTTATATCATATTCGTTGGTTTTTATTTTATTCAAACTTAATGCTAAAATTTTGGGGGTGAAAATTCGTTAGCTTGTTAAATTCTAAACTTCGATATTTCAATTACATCCACCACTTTAAAATGGTCAAATCATATTCGATGCGTAATATCATTAAAATGATGTATTTCAGATTACGTGTAGCAAATCAGACCCTTGAAGTATCCAACTATTAAAATATATTATTAGAAAAAATAAGTGGCAACACCTCATACTGCTGACTTCATTATAGATAAGATCTAATTTTTAATAGCATAATGAGAGTATATCACTCATTTGCAGCGTGGATGCGAAGCTGCGAAGACGTTGTTCCGTGAGTTCTAATTTTCATTATTATTTTTATAAAAAGAAAAAAAAAATCATTTCGTTATTATTATAAAAATCATATTGATATATGCTGTTAGATTTATTTTTAAACACATTGCTATATATCACTTAATACAATTTTAGCTAATTATTACATTCGTGTTTTTAAAGTTTGTGTACGTGTATAAATTTGATTTTGGATACACAACACTTGAAAGGGTCGAATCCTGTTCACAAAACATAATTTCAACTATGTATTACATTCATGTTTTTAAGTGTTAAAAGGGTTGAATGCTATTCACTTAACACCATTTTGAAAATGCGTAACTATACTTGGGTGTATTCAATTCATTTAAAAAAAAAATCATATTGATATATGCTGTTAGATTTATTTTTAAACACATTGCTATATATCACTCAGCTAAGTATTACATTCGTGTTTTTAAAGTTTGTGTACGTGTATAAATTTGATTTTGGATACACAACACTTGAAAGGGTCGAATCCTGTTCACAAAACATAATTTCAACTATGTATTACATTCATGTTTTTAAGTGTTAAAAGGGTTGAATGCTATTCACTTAACACCATTTTGAAAATGCGTAACTATACTTGGGTGTATTCAATTCATTTAAAAAAAAATCATATTGATATATGCTGTTAGATTTATTTTTAAACACATTGCTATATATCACTTAATACAATTTTAGCTAATTATTACATTCGTGTTTTTAAAGTTTGTGTACGTGTATAAATTTGTTTTTAGATACACAACACTTGAAAGGGTTGAATCCTATTCACTGAACACAATTTTTATGTCCACTGAACACAATTTGTTTTAAAAAATCATAGTGTTATAATACACAATTAATAACACAATTTTATATTCACTCCGTAGCATTCTGTTTTAAAACACACCCTTGCATCGCTATTCACCGAGCGAAAAATAATCTAGCTTCTGCTTCCGCTGATAAGGTACACTTCGAAGAAAATAATCTATGAAGCAAGGCCTTGTGGCACGGCGGTAAGAAGCGTGGCTTGTAATCGGTTGGTTCCAAGTTCGAATCCAGCTCCTGACCTGTGAGACATTAATTTCTTTTGGGAAAAAAATGCCGATAGATGGCAGCACTTCATCAAAATTCGCCAGAGGGCGCTTTAGCTACATCCCGCTGATAAGATCTTTCTGTTTGTCACTGACCAGCAGAGAGGGAGGACGTGTGCTCAGAGCTCTTGTCAAAGGTCACTTCTAAGGTTATCAATCGCGACACGTCATTTCCAGATTGTTTGATTGCGACATCCCTTGAAACTTCTTCCTCAGGTCAAAGGTCAGTCGCTGATTGCGACATCGCTTGAAACCACTTCCTCAGGTCAGCGATTATGACACTCCCTCTCAAGACTCCGAGTGAAGTGAAACTCACTCCGTATGAGTCATCATGCCTCTTTCGCAATACTAGGAAAGAGGCATCTTCCCAAGAGAGGCATTGGGTACTGAGCCGCCTCACCAAACTTCCAAAAGAGGGGAGGGGGGTATTAAGAGGCATCCTCCCAAAGAGGGGGGTCACAAGAGAGGCATCCTCCCTCCTGGGGGTCTAAAGACCCTCTGAGAGGATCCACTCCAAAGAGGCATCCTCCCGAAAGAGGATCCTCTCAAAGAGGGGAGGCATCCTCCCAAAGAGGGCCTCTCCTCCTGCTGCGCCTCCCCGATCCGCCGCAGAACCGGCCTTTTATAACTACTGCCATCTATATGAACGTCTTTTGAAAAGTCACGTTATATTCACTCTGCAAGAGCGTCAGTGTATCGATAACACTATTTTCATGCAGGATAGGGCTCCACCACACATCGCAAAACCAGTGAATCGGCTACTTCGCAGTCATTTTGGAGATGACAGAATCATCAGCTGTCATTTTCCTGTAAGATGGCCAGCACGTTCCCCTGACCTCAATCTGTGTGATTTTTGGCTTTGGGGGCATCTGAAGAATGTGGTGTTTAATGGACACATTACCAATTTAGCGAAACTTAAAGCTAGCAGCACGCATTAAATCCACAACATCTCTACAGAAACACTCAAATCTGTTGTTGAACACGCTATTTTGCGCTTTCAGCTTGTTTCAGAATGCGAAGGACAGCATATTGAACATTTATTACATAATTAGCCAATGAGTAAGTCAACGTTTATTACATTTGTATTGCATTCTAGTGTAGTAAAGCGCCAATTATTCTCCTAGCGGCGACTTTTTAAACTACTGTTTTCTTCTTCACCAAACAAAATTCCTTTGTTTCGCGAGTGTTCACGCAAAATTTCAAATCATTCTGACCAGAGCTTTTTATTTGAGATCATTTTCAAACCGGGAACTTTAATTATAATCAACCTGTATATATATATATATATATATATATATATATATATATATATATATATACTGAAGAGCCAAATAATTATGACCATCCCCACCGTGTGAAAATGGGCTTACCTGGATGACGAGGAGGGCACGTGAACAAGAGGGAATGGTATTTAACGGCTGCCGGTGATTTTGAGGCATAATTCTATCGTTTCCGTGTGTGCGTGATGGGTAAGGCTGCTGATATAAGAGAATTCGATCAAGGGCAGATCGACGGCTTGGATCGAGTATTTCATGAACTGCACGGCTCATCGGATGTTTGGGAGCTGTCGTAGTTAGGACCTATGCAACGTGGATGAATGACGGCGAACCCAGCAGTAGACGGCAAAGCGTTGGACGTCCACGCGTCATCAACGAAACTGGATGTCGGAGGCTGTCCCGCTTGGTGAAGCAAAATAGGCGACAGCCTATTATTTTGGTTATTGATTCGGCTCAATTGACAGCTGATTACAATGCAGAGCCCGGTAGAAGTGTTTCGGAGCACACAGTTCAGCGGACTCTGATGGATATGGGACTCCGCAATAGACGCCCCTCTCATGTGCCTCTGTTAACCAAGCGTCATCGTCATTTACGCCTCCGCCCGGGAACATCGTGACTGGAACATGGAACAATGGAATAAAGTTGCCTGGTTGGATAAATCACGATATCTGGTTCATCACGTCGATGGTCGCGTCAGAGTACGCCGTCTTCCAGCTGAACAGTTCCTCAACACGTGTACCGCGGATCATAAACAGAACACACAATGAAAGCTGTGGACTATCTCAACATCATTGCTGGCCTGTTGCACCCATCGAGGTGAAATATAGGCAGAGAGACTTATGGCAACCTTTCCGTGACCACTGAACTAAGTCACATGACTTAGGCACTCCCCTACGCGCATATTTTCTTGCGCATCTCTCCTTCCATTGCAATTGCATTACTGAAGTGTCTATAATGTAACTAAAGTGTCTATAATGATACATTATAGACACTTTAGCATTACGTTTCCGAAAGCAAGAAGTCACATCGCACGTTTGCTTTTACTTTTAAGCAAAATATGGAAATGTCCTGCACTGCATATGGATGTACGTCAAAGTTTATCAAAGGTGGAGACACTACGTTTCACAGGTAAGTCGTTTCCAATCATTTTAAAAAATATTTTATATAAAATAAAGAGTTAATTGGCATGTACGACCATGCCATCCTATAATAAAAGTAGATTTTCTGGCTTTGTAAATAATGTATTGCCTTGTAATTATTTTTAAAATAAAATGTTTTATATATGTTTGTGTACTTTCATAAACTGTACCTCTATAAATGCTTAAAATTAGAAGAAAAATAGCAATAAAATATACTAAAATATTTTTCACTTCAGTTTTTGTGTATTTAAAACTTGTATTAAAATGTTAGCTAATTTCTATTATTTTTATTAGTTTCCCAAAGATGAAAAAAAATCTGAAAAACACAACTGAAAAGAGAAAAGTTTTAAGCATTAAAATATGCTAAATTGTGCTATATGTGCAAAATATGCTGAATTGCATCAAAATATGCTAAATTGCATCAAAATATGCTAAATGGAAAAAAAGTTAACGTTTAGTCATTTTAAACAATTATTTGTTATGCCTAGTGTTCTATAAAGGCTGGAATTTTTTAAACAGTCAGTGGGAGGATGAGGATGTTTTTTACAGAAACTTTGAAACAAAACTGATTTATGTTTTCAACTTTGTTTTTTTCCATATCTTAAAAATGAAGTAATCTAAAGTGTCTCACTGTCTGATGAATATGTAAAGCGAAGAATGAGATTTGAAATAATTAAAAAAACATATATAATGAGTCGTCGGGTAAACTCATAAAAGATTCAAAGTAATACCTTTTTCTTAAATTAGAATGCGAAGATGTCATTCCATTATGTTAAAAATTGAAATTGTGAAAATATTAAATTTTGGGATGCAACAAATAAATATAAAAAATTTCATAACACATATTTAAAAAATTAAAAATAATTGTAAATATGAAGAAATTATTGTCCTATAGATTCTATTTAGCCCTTTGAAACTTCGTTCTTTGATCCTTTTAATGATGTCAAAGTAATAATATTTTTGATCAGTGAGGAACTGAGTGTGAAAATGTTTCAAAATTGTGTTTAAAATGTTTATTCATTCCCCACTCCTTCCCTGCATTTAACTGCATTTAACAGGGTGTTGTTCTATTGATAAATATGAACTAATAAAGCCATTTTATTAGAAGGTTTAAGCCATTAACTTGCAAAAGTTAATGGCTTAAACCTTCTTCTTAAACCTTCCTTGCAAGCAGCATTTTGATTTATTATAATAATATTGTGTCCAAATATTTTTAAAAGCATTTTTTTAGGGGGGGGGGCGCGGTCAAGGAATATAAAGTAACTGTTGCATAATCTGGGAATAATATTCAAGATTTTGAATAGTTACAATTGTATAATGCTCAGCTATATTTCTAAAGTTGAATATTGGCATTGAGGCAATTTTGCACTTCAGTTTGTACAAAAATAAAATTATTTTATTAAAAATAAAATTTTACTGAAGTAAGAAAACAATTTTAACGGCACTTTTAAAGCGGCACTTTTTTAGCGGCACTTTTTTTTTCTGGACGGGCTGGGATAGTAGCAATGAATTTAATTGCTCCGATAATTCAAAATCCAATAAATGAAAATATACCACGAAATATAATCATAGGCTAAATATGATATAACCTTTCTAGATACAACGGATCTCGAGTTATTCCCGAATTATGAGTATATTTATATGGCGGGCCCAGAACGGGCTAGCCCGATAAGGTTCAAAATCTAAGAAATCAATATGCACCGTAAAAGACAACGAAATACTAAATTTGGACCTTCTAGCTAGAAAATTAAAATATATCACAAAAGAAAACGACATGCCAAATTTCATGTTACTGTGATAGATAGAACTTGATCAGTTAGGACCTAACCAATATGTATTTTGAAATACATCAAAAACGCAAGAGGTATTCAGCACTGTTTTACTCCTGTGAAAAAAAATATTTTATAGCGCCAAGCGCGGCAATAAGTCGCCAAGTCTGGGAGTGTTCGACCATAAGTCACGTGATACATGCAGTGGTCATGTTTTCAATCTCTTCTGAATAGCAATGCGCAGTCTACCTATATCTCTGGTCGAAGGTTGCACCCTTGTATGGAATGAGTCTTCTCGCATGACAACGTCCCCTATCACAAGGCCCGAATTGTGCTGCATTGGTTCGAGGAGCATGCGGATGAATTTCAATCGATGTCCTGGCCGTCTAACTCGCCGAACCTTAATCCCATAGAGCACATTTGGGATGTCATGGAACGGCAGCTCAGAGTTCAAAAACCACCGCCCCGGAATATCCGGAATTTGCTGGACTACTGTTTGCACATCTGTTACCATCTGTCTCCAGCCACCTACCAAGGACTTGTGGCATCCATGACACAGCGGGTTGCAGCTGTTTTTCATGACAAAAGTGGAGCAACACAATATAAGGCAGGCGGTTATAATGTTTCGGCTCTTCAATGTATATAGGTCATTTTCTGTAAACTGGAGTTCTACATGTCCCAGGTATTTTAATAATAGTTCGCTTGACTTGGAACATATTTTGGGCACTGATCAGTTTTACTATATTGTAGTTCATATTTGTCACCCATTAGCTAAAGAAATAATTTATATTTTTAATATTTAAAAGTTAGTTTTTTTATTAAATGTCATTCACCTGTGTGTAACTGTCAACAACATATGACGTAATAAATTGAAAATATTAATGATCTCTAATTTTTAAATCAGAAGGCCGTTATTGATTCCAGTATATACCAATATGTCAAAATATATGACAATATATCTGACTACTTATATTCTCGTAGATTAGAAGATGTACTCGTGCATTTGTAGAAGATTACCCGTACTACGTACAATAATATATGAGTTACAACAATTTTTGCCAAAATAGAACAATGACGTAATACCATGAAAATATCAATAATCCCCGAAAATAAATGTTTAAACCCGAAGAACGTAATTGATGTAATCCAGTCAAAAGTGCAATATCGATTAAATTTATTTTATATACATATCTTTATTATTTAAATATTTAAAGATTTAGTAAAAATCGTCTGCCGCATAAATACTTTTAGTTTTAATCCATTGCTAAGCGACATATCATTTTCTTCAAATATGAAATGTCTATGTATGTGGAAGGCTTAACTTTGGCAACTTGTCATATTTTTTAATGGTGGCATTGTAAAAATGCCAAAAAAAAAAAAAAAATGAAATATTTCGAGAGCAGTTCATCTTAGAGTGATGGGACTCGGCAGTATTCATTCCTTCGTAGACAATTATGTGTAAAATAAGCATTTAAGCAATACGCTTCAGCATATTTAGTTTTATTTCATATTTTGATGATTTTTAGGGTCATTTTGCTAAAAAGGCAGATTCTATTTTTTCGAGTCGTACCAAAATCTAATGAGCACCACGACAGCACACAAGAATCTGGCTTACCAAATTTATGAATTAGAGTGGATACAAACATTGCACAGACACATAGAAGGACAGACCTACACACATACGTCATGCTAAAATTAGGTTTTTCGTGTTCTAGAGTACTTGAAAAGCATAGATCTGCCGAAAACTTGAGTCCGAGTTTCGACACGATTCCAATACCTTCCCTATACATTACTACGTATTGCAGGGCAAGTAAAAGTCCACTAAATATCGATAGATATAAAAGTCGATAGAAAATAAGACGCACATTTCATCATTACAAATAAGTAAAGCAAATAATAATTATAAAATGAAAAAACATCATTATAAAAGCATCATCTCCCCCTTTATAATAAGATTAGTCGAATCTGTAATTAGTCAATTCATTTAAAATATAATACAAAAAATTCATGGCAAAACTGCCAAGCATTTCAAAACAAAGAAATCTGATGTGGTCAGCAAAAGACTTTCTTTATATAATGCAATGAATTTACTTCTTTAACGGTGAAAAAGTGATGAAAATATCACATATGTTTGTAACGTTAAATTGTATATTTGGTGCAAGTTGGCAATAATTAGAAAATAATTTCTTATATAATAAAAGGTATGCCCATCATATGACGGAATTGAAAATTTTCAAAATAGTGCATCCTATTTGTCGTCATTTTTATCAATTTAGCAACATTTTTATCAATTTGATAAAATTTTTATCAATTTGGCAACAGTTTCGTTAATTTGGCAACATTTTTAAATGTTTCCAAATTGGCGATATGCTGCCAAAATTCGTCGCCAGACTTTTGCCAAACGTTACAGACGGAGTCTTAAGGTAGAGTTTCATATTCTTTCCAAAATGTTGAATTTTAATCAATTAGTTGTTCTTTTCATTTATTGACCGTCATTCTTATCAATTTGGCGCCATTTTATCAATTTGGCGATATTTTCATCAATTTGGCGACACATTTTAAAACTCGCCAAGTTAACGATATTCCGCCAAATTAGTCGTTAAAATTTCGTCAAGCATTATGGTCGGAGAAATGGGTTATTCTTATAGCAGATAAACGATTAATGGCGTCCAAATACAAAGCTATTACCCAAAGTATCTTCTCTTATAGTAGATTTTTATTCTTTCCAAGATATTGAATTTTCATCAATTAGTCTTCATTTTCATTGATTTAGCGTCATTTTAATCAGTTTGGTGACATTTTTATCAATTTAGCCATATTTTCGTCAATTTGGCAACATTTAAAAAACTCGCCAAGTTGGCGATATTCAGCCAAATTCGCTACCAAAATTTCGCCAAGCTTTGTTTCTGAAGAAATAGGTTAGTCTTATGGTAGATAAGACTTGTGGCTTCAAATTACAAAGATATTACCAAAGTGTCTTCTCTCGTGAATGAAACGAGCTAGATCTACGAGAATGATGATAATAAATTTATTGCATAATATTACATACGAAACGTGTGCATATTTCACAATAGTTTACATATTTTTTTAATTTCATGTGCTTTTTTGATAAATTTATTTGAAAAATGTGCAATATCTCGAGAACAGTTTATACTAGCGTTCTAAAGTTTATGTCAATCGTTTTGTAATGAAAAAATACATAAGAAATGAGTATTTGCGTAATTTTATTGAATGTTTTAATTTTTGATGATTTTTCTTAAATTTAACTTCAAAATATAGGAGGGTTTTGAACATTCGATTAACAGACTTCCAGTATTCAAACAACAGGCTTCCAGTATTAAAAAACAATAGACTTGCAGTATTCACTGATTGTGATTTTTGTACCAAATGTTGTTCGTATCGCTTGATTCGTTAGTGAGATATCATCTCCACAGACTCACTGACACACACACAGACATCACCTCAAAAACATCTGATTAGTGTTCAGGAATGTTTGAACCATGTTCTCCCGTCGAAAACTCGAATTCAAATTTTCGACTCCGTCACAATACTTTATACATTATACTATGAATATAAGGAAAGTAATGATACATCTAACTATAATCATGAAATGGAATGCAAAATTTAAAACAAAAAACAAATTAAAATCCTTTAAGAGTAAATATAATAATAGGAGCATCTAACATTCTAATATGTGGAACATTTTCAGAAAACGCTTTTATGTCTCGGGAATCTCATGTATACTCAGATATCATTTGGCCAAAATCAAATTCAATTTACATTCTATGTACATTTTGCGAAACCTGTGCCTTACCTGGATAAAAATCCTTTTAGTTCTACCGCATGAACCTGATAAAAGTAAACCTCCATATAAAATCTAATAATGTATCTGTCATAACAATAACTGGAACTTTCCATCACTTTTACCATATCCAACTAGATGAACAGTGCATTAATAGAATACATAATATAAGATGAAATGTTTTCCTTAACAAAAGTTGGATCTTGCAGATTCTAAATAAATTAAAAATAGTATTGAAGTATTATTTCAATCCCTATTAGCCTAGTTAAAAATATCATCAGAAAAACCAAAAGGCGTTTCAGATAGTATTACAATTAATTTTTAACTTTGAGAATCACAGATATTGCAAGATCTAGCCTCAAATTTAAAAGGTGTATCCATTTCTGCTGCTTTTTACTTTCTTTAAGGAGAAAATATTGTTATGGGCGTCGAAAATTCGACGTTTTAATTTTGATGAATGTACACGTTTTAAACACCCTGAATTCGAATAAACCATTTTTACTTTCCCTACCATAATGTATAGAGAAAGTATTATAACAGGGTCGAAAATTCGAATTCAAGTTTTCGACGGTAAACCATGTTTCAAGCATCTCTGACGTCGAATCAATCGTTTTTGAAGTGATGTCAGTATATATATGTGTATGTGTGTATGTGTGTGTGTATGTGTGTGTGTGTATGTTAGCATGTATCCCTGTGTGTGTGTATGTTAATATGTGTCCCTAATTCCGTGAATGCAATGTCTCACGAACCAGTGAAGGGTTTCGAATGAAATTTAGTACGATTATTATAATCAATGAATACTGAAATCCTATTGATTTTAACTGCAATTGAATGTTCGGTAGACCCCCCCCCCCCTACTCCTCAATTTCAGAATGAAAGTTTTGAAAAATCATTAAAAAATCAGAACTTCCAATAATGTTACATAAATAATCATTTCTTATGTAATTAGAAAACAGGTGACACCAACTTTAGAACTTTGTTTAGAAACTCAAACTTGCATCGTTCTTGTATATTGCACATATTTAATAAATTATGTAAAATTGTATAAATTTAAAAATATGTTAATTATCGAAAAATATATTAGCACATTTCTTGCGGTCATAGGCCCTGATGCAATTACTTATGGACGATAACGCCAGAGTTCACAGGGCTCACATTGTCGGCCAGTACTTAAAATCGGAAACACTGCTTCGTATGAAATAGCCATCAAGATCACTCGACTCGAATCCCACCGAGCATGTATAGGACATGTTTGGGAGATGTTTAAGTTATCTGTAAGTCACGTTGGTGTATAAGGCGTGAAAGATCGGAGAACAAACACTCATTAACCACTGCTGCAAGAACACAAGGCGGTGGGACAGCGTTATGATCTGGGAAATGTTTTCGTTGCATTCTCTGGGTCCACTCATACCTGTGGAAGGCACTATGAACCGAATTCGTTATTAATCTGTCCTTTCAGGCCACGCACACTCATATCTGCTGATTATCTTCCCTGAAGCGAATGGGATCTACCAGCACGACAATGCAACGTGTCACACAGCGAGAACTGTCCGAGACTGGTTGGAGGAGCGCGATGAAGATTTCAAAGTACTTCCTTGGCCTCCTAATCCCCCAGAATTAAACCCAATTGAGAATCTGTGGGACCACCTCGATCGGATTGTTCGTGCTATGGATTCCTCACCACGCAACCTTCAGCAGTTGTCAGATGCACTGTAGTTAGCATGGCTCTACCTGTGTGAATAGCTTCTAACACCTTATTGAGTCTCTCCCAGCCCGTCTAGCTGCTTTCCACGCTGCACGCGGATGTTATTCCGGATATTATCTGATGGTCCAAATAATGGAACTGGACTGTGTATATATATATAAATTAAACAAACTTCAATATATATATGAAATTAAAACGTATGAGTTTAAAAACCTCATTAATAATATAGACATCCATGATTTATAAAAAGTCATAATAGATTTATATGAAATATATGCTAATTATCATCACCTAACTATACCGACATTGAAAACCGTATTAAAGTTTATCCTTTACGACCAGTATTTATCTCAAGGTACTTCCATATAGAAATTAAATCCACAGGAAGGAATTTCATCAACAAATTATAACTATATTTTTATGAAATTAAGCATTCCTTCAAAAATTATCTCATGTACCGTTTCATAGATGATATAAATACTAAAAAAACATCAATAGATGCAATGTTAATATATATTTTTATTCTCTTAATTTACAACTTATTGAAAACGTTTATTCTTCACCCTGAATTAACTGCCATGAAGTTAGTTTCCAACTTCCAACAGCAGATAATCCAGTTTTTAAAATATATGGCAAAACTGCTTCATATGCTTTCAATGTAAACAAACTTCAACATTATTCATGAAACCTTTCTGAAACGGTTTTTAAAAATATTAATAATCTCCTTGCTCTTGTGAAAAACATTTCCAAAATTTAATTTAAAACAAGAAAGATCAATCATGCATAAGCATTGATTATGAAACACTTTCCAACTGAAATGTAATTTCATTTAAAAATTTCTAAAATGTGATTCATTCAGTGGTAATATCTTTTACATTATCACAGTACTACAGTAATTTATTATACTTAAATATTTAAAACTGTATCGAAATATAAATCATCTGATTCTTTATGCAAAATCAATGAATATTTCATTCATATAACTTGTATTCCAGACTCCAGAGCTAAATAATTTTGTGTGAAAAAAATTCAGCAATTCTTATGTAATTCATCTTACAATCGCTTGAGATATTTGCATTCTGCATATGTTAAAATTAGGCTTCCTTGAAGAAATAATAAAAGTTTAGGGATCATTTAAAATCACAACTATTGTAATTGCATAGGCACGGAATTTAGATACACAGATAATACACAGATAATATATATGTGTATGTGTATGTACTCAAAGTATTGGAATCGTGCCGAAGATCGGAACTCGAATTTTCAAAGTATCTACACGTTTTGGGACTTCTAGAACACGAAAAAACTACTTTTAGGAAGACGTCTGTGTGTGTAAGGGTGTATCTGTGTATGTTTCTGTGTGTCTGTGTGGATATTACATCCACTCTAATTGAAAAACTAATGGACCGAATTTCATACAATTTGGTAGGTATGTTTTTTGTGGGAAATCCTGATGTTCATTAGATTATAGTACGATTCGTAATAAAAGAATCTGCCTTCTTTGCGAAATGGCCGCAGAAATTGCCTTTATCCACTCTAGCTAAAAACTAATGAACCAAATTTAACAAAATTTGGAGTATAATATTTCAATAACCTACAAGTGATTTATATACCAAATTTAACAAAATTTTGTATATAAATCATTTGTAGGTTATTCTACTACGATTCGGGAAAAAGGAACGGGCTATTTTTGCGAAATGGTCAGCAAAAATCGTTATATATAAAAATAAAAGACTACGTGTGCTCAATTATATCAATTAAATTCCTATTTTATATGTGATTTTTGACAACAAAAAGAATAAGACTAACCCCATTACTCTAGGACTAGCCGTTCTTGAGATATTCTAGTTTTTTCGCGTTTTCGCTACGTCACCTTTGACAATAAGTCCAGTTATCAAATGAGAACCAAATTTAAGTTTAACGTGTAAATTCAATGTCATTTAAAATACTTATGTTGTGCAGATAAACTCAAATTATCATTGAATAAATAAAGAGAACGAATATGAGTCTGCAGGGAAAGACATGTGCTGTCCACATCAGAATTTTTAATAATAACAATATTACAACAATGATTTATAAAAGTGAACGGGGATTAATTGCGGGTCATTTCGAAAAAAATGTATGATCTATATTTAAAGATCCACCAAATTGCTGTAGAATAAAATGTTCTACAAATTTAAGCTGTGTACCAAATTTTAACTCTCTAGGACGTAGGAAAGTGCATTTAAAATGCCATCAATTAAATTTATCATGAAGAGTTATATAAAATTTAAACAAGAAAGATCAATCATGCATAAGCATTGATTATGAAACACTTTCCAACTGAAATGTAATTTCATTTAAAAATTTCTAAAATGTGATTCATTCAGTGGTAATATCTTTTACATTATCACAGTACTACAGTAATTTATTATACTTAAATATTTAAAACTGTATCGAAATATAAATCATCTGATTCTTTATGCAAAATCAATGAATATTTCATTCATATAACTTGTATTCCAGACTCCAGAGCTAAATAATTTTGTGTGAAAAAAATTCAGCAATTCTTATGTAATTCATCTTACAATCGCTTGAGATATTTGCATTCTGCATATGTTAAAGTTAGGCTTCCTTGAAGAAATAATAAAAGTTTAGGGATCATTTAAAATCACAACTATTGTAATTGCATAGGCACGGAATTTAGATACACAGATAATACAGATAATATATATGTGTATGTGTATGTACTCAAAGTATTGGAATCGTGCCGAAGATCGGAACTCGAATTTTCAAAGTATCTACACGTTTTGGGACTTCTAGAACACGAAAAAACTACTTTTAGGAAGACGTCTGTGTGTGTAAGGGTGTATCTGTGTATGTTTCTGTGTGTTTGTGTGGATATTACATCCACTCTAATTGAAAAACTAATGGACCGAATTTCATACAATTTGGTAGGTATGTTTTTTGTGGGAAATCCTGATGTTCATTAGATTATAGTACGATTCGTAATAAAAGAATCTGCCTTCTTTGCGAAATGGCCGCAGAAATTGCCTTTATCCACTCTAGCTAAAAACTAATGAACCAAATTTAACAAAATTTGGAGTATAATATTTCAATAACCTACAAGTGATTTATATACCAAATTTAACAAAATTTTGTATATAAATCATTTGTAGGTTATTCTACTACGATTCGGGAAAAAGGAACGGGCTATTTTTGCGAAATGGCCAGCAAAAATCGTTATATATAAAAATAAAAGACTACGTGTGCTCAATTATATCAATTAAATTCCTATTTTATATGTGATTTTTGACAACAAAAAGAATAAGACTAACCCCATTACTCTAGGACTAGCCGTTCTTGAGATATTCTAGTTTTTTCGCGTTTTCGCTACGCCACCTTTGACAATAAGTCCAGTTATCAAATGAGAACCAAATTTAAGTTTAACGTGTAAATTCAATGTCATTTAAAATACTTATGTTGTGCAGATAAACTCAAATTATCATTGAATAAATAAAGAGAACGAATATGAGTCTGCAGGGAAAAACATGTGCTGTCCACATCAGAATTTTTAACAATATTACAACAATGATTTATAAAAGTGAACGGGGATTAATTGCGGGTCATTTCGAAAAAAATGTATGATCTATATTTAAAGATCCACCAAATTGCTGTAGAATAAAATGTTCTACAAATTTAAGCTGTGTACCAAATTTTAACTCTCTAGGACGTAGGAAAGTGCATTTAAAATGCCATCAATTAAATTTATCATGAAGAGTTATATAAAATTTAAAAAAAAATGAAAAATTGTTATCTACCAAATTATTTTAAAATATGAAGCCACTCCCATATGCAAAACGTTTTAACAAATGGAGAGATATTTATTATATAATATCTCTCTCTTTTCTTTCTGGAAGATATCCCAAAGTCAGAATTTAATTGAATTTGTTTTTTTCCCTATATTAAATAATTTTTTTAATTAAAAAACTACTTAACATATTTTACTGAATTTTTTTTTATATATTCTATGGGATAATGTTGTTGTTGATTGAGACCCAGACCGTCCGAACTACCAGAAAGGTGTAAGGTAACTGTTTGGACGGCCGGGAAGTGCCACCCAATTTAGACCGGAACCCAGTGGGGGAGGCATCCACAGGGACCGTACCCTCCTTCCCCTACCACCAACCTCTCGGAAGGACTTACGGACCCACATTTTTAACGTGATCGTACTCCGCATGAACACGGCGGCAGTTCTGGCAGCGGCGAGAATCGCGCGCTAACCACTGGGCTGCCGCGCCCGAAAAGAGCCAACAACACGCGGTGTTCCCAGGTGGTCACCCACCCAAGTACTAACCGCGCCCGATGCTGCCTGACTTCGGTGATCTAACGAGAACCGGTGTTTTCAGCACGGTACGGTCGTTGGTCTATGGGATAATGTGAATATTTTCTAAAAATTTCGAAGCAATTCGTGAATTTTAAATTTACTTAAAAAATGTTTGAAAAATTAGGTCCCATAGGGTTCAATGTATTTCATTTTTTCAACCCGGGTTCAATAAAAAACTAATTGGGTGATATTATTTATTTATATTCCCATAGGTCCTACAGACCGTCTGAACAACATACTAAAATTTCATTTTGATAAACTCATTTTTACGGCAGTTATCGTGCTAACGGACAGACAGACAGACAGACAGACAGACAGAATGAACAAAGTCATAAACACTTTTCAACTTTGTTGTAAAGTGTTAAAAAATGAAAAATTGTTATCTACCAAATTATTTTAAAATATGAAGCCACTCCCATATGCAAAACGTTTTAACAAATGGATAGATATTTATGATATAATATCTCTCTCTTTTCTTTCTGGAAGATATCCCAAAGTCAGAATTTAATTGAATTTGTTTTTTTTCCTATATTAAATAATTTTTTTAATTAAAAAACTACTTAACATATTTTACTGAATTTTTTTTTATATATTCTATGGGATAATGTGAATATTTCCTAAAAATTTCGAAGCAATTCGTGAATTTTAAATTTACTTAAAAAATGTTTGAAAAATTAGGTCCCATAGGGTTCAATGTATTTCATTTTTTCAACCCGGGTTCAATAAAAAACTAATTGGGTGATATTATTTATTTATATTCCCATAGGTCCTACAGACCGTCTGAACAACATACTAAAATTTCATTTTGATAAACTCATTTTTACGGCAGTTATCGTGCTAACGGACAGACGGACAGACAGACAGACAGACAGACAGACAGACAGACAGACAGACAGACAGACAGACAGACAGAATGAACAAAGTCATAAACACTTTTCAACTTTGTTGTAAAGTGTTAAAAACGTTAAGAAATCGATACCCACTACATCTAATTATTCCTTTATAAAAACCAACTGCAAATTCTCAAATTAAAGAAACTCATAGCTACCTCAGTCTCATTAGCTTCTCAATAAATGGAAGAACATTCGTTCTACCAATTACCGCTATCTAAACACACCTCATTTCTATTATTTTATTTTTTACATTTTCCAGATTTAATTGTTTTGACACATTTTGAATTTATTTCTTATAGATACCCAATATTTTTAGTCATTATACTACAATTTCTGCAACTTTTCTTTCATTTTACATTTTAATGTTTTAACATATTTCTAACTCCATGTTGCTTCCTTTGACTATCAGCAGGTATTTTTTTAAATTATAGCGTCTCTGAAGAGCAGGAAGATAGCAAGCCATTAGCTTGGCCATTCATGCAACCGGTAAATTTTATAATTTTGCTATTTTTATACTTTTGTGTTCACGTTTTATTTATTCTATTGCTTTAATCTTACATTTTGTGTATTATTATCTATATTTATTTAGATTTGATCCCATCTTTTATAATTTCTTATCTGCGTCGGGCCATCTGCGTATTTTTTGTAATAATAATTACAAGATGCAGACTGAAACGCAGCTCCATTTACTATTTCCGAGCCAGAGATGGCCTTTGAGAACGTTCATGGTCACGTGAATACTCTTTTTAGATTTTTCACTTCTCATTTCCTCGCATTAACTTTTAAGTCTGTTTCGATCTTAAGTTTTCACATATTATATGGGTAATGATAAAGACTTTACACCACTAATTATTATTTCTACTAGTTGATATTCTACTTTTTGCATTATATTGCCAAATCACACTGTAAGTTCTACTAGGTGAAGGGGCTTTGAACATGTATTATTGAACAAGGATGTCATCTCTATATCGCACTGCAGTGACACTAACGCGAGGGAACATGCGGAGATCAGTGAGACAAAACCAGCAATCCCTGTCAAAACCACCAAACCACCGCCTCTGTATACGTGTATTTCGCAGATGTTACTAGCGTGATAGAGAGTTTCAGATGTTCTCCAGACGAATAACCGTTAGGAATCACCCTGTACACCAAACCGTGACCCATCCGTGATGAACACTGCACCCCATTGTTGTGGAGTCCAGTTGAGGGGATTTTGGGCCCATTTTAAGTAAGCCCCTCTGTGCGAGGACGTCAGTGGGACGCAAACCACTGGTCGTCTTGCATATAACTGACCTGCATGTAGCCATCTGTAAAGGTTTTGCCTAGTTACAACTCTACCTGTCAACGACACAAAGTTGGAAACATACTGGTGTGTAGTGATTGATCTGTGGCGTCATACTTGCAGACACAGAAAACGACCATATTGAACGGTTGTGGCCCTTGGACGTCCACTTATACGTCTTCGCGACACGGTTCCTTCACTTTGATACCAGTTCCACGGGCGGCAAATGAGGAACGATTGACTTTTAGGGCCCGGTATACTTCCGATAGTGTTTTTGGTCTCCCTCCCCTTCGAGACATCTTATTACCTTCCATTGCCTGACGTCACTCAGATGATGTCGTCTACTCATTTTTCAAAATTTGGCCATTTCGATTTTTCTTCTGGAATCAGTAACGTGGATATTCAGGCTCTGCACAAAGAGGGACTTTTTTACACCTAATACGTTGTTAAAAAAATTTTGGTACGCAAAATAATTTCTGCGGGCTAGTATCCGCGTACGTGTACGCGGCTGCCACGTGTACAAATAGAGAAATGTTACGCTTTGGCAGTAACGCACCCATTTTTTCATAATTATTATTCCAAATTCCTGTTTCATGTTACTCGCTTATTGCAACGATATTAAACTATATTCCATGCCAATAATATTACTAGGGGATACACGTACCCCATCTTTTCATGTACAACCGCATATTTGGTCACTTGTTCTAACCACAACGTAAACATTCTCATTCGAATTTCTCTTCTCTCTCAGACCTAAATAGCTTATTACAATAACTATACAACTAAAAGATGTTTCAAAGATAAACTCTCTCATTTGTAACTGTATCCCCATCGAATTTTTGTAGTATATGAAACTAACAATGACAAATTTCCCATGTCTTCAGCATATTCCTCCTTCCGAAATAATAAGTGTAACGTGCATGTAAAGATTGCACTGAGACTTCGTACGAGATGGAAGTCCGAAAGTTCAGCCCCGCCAATGCATAAAATTTCTTCAGATAGTGCCATGTAAAAAATCGATTATTCTTATACAACTTGTAAAAAACCGTACTGCCCCAACCGGGAATCGAACCACGGATCTTTGAATTTGCCAGTCGATGCTCTACCGTTGGGCTACTGGGATATATATATATATCCCAGTAGCACAGTATATATATATATCCCAAAAACACTGACCTCGGCTTTTATTCCTAAAATATTGATCATAGACATATATAATAAATTACAAAGTTACGTAAAAAAAGGTACAGAATTTTATGAAATCGATAAAAATTTTCAGGGGATGAAATTTGAAGAAATACAAAATTTAAATTTTTATACAGCCCCCGTACAAAAATATTTCCAATGAGTAAAATGTGTCCCATACACTAATAAGGTGATGTACAACATTTCGGCATTTTATCATAAAAAAATCCCAGCGATATGTTTAAACAAATTTGGTGAGGGATTAATCACAAATTAAAATGAAAATTTTTACAGCAGGAGTGCAAATGACGCAAAGCAGAAATGCATCATAGGCAAAGAATATCTTTAATAGATCTTTGGCATGGAAGGAAAAAAAAATTGAACAAGCTTTGTAATCTTTGTGTAAAGTTATTATTTCTACACAGTGTAGATACTTTTGTACCAATAAATAGCAAAATTATTATTTACTAGCAGCATACCCGTTCTTCGTACGGAGTATATAATATAAAGAAATTTATAATTCGCAATCATGTGCAAATTCTGTTAAAATATTAAATTTATTGCTCCTAAAAAGAAGTTTAAGAATATCTGTTCTCACTATGCAAAATTATCTTCATGAGCATATCTGAAGAATAAAATATCTTGGCCCCTTTTGTAAGTAAATTTAAAAAAGGAAAAGGAATTGAATCAATATATGCAACCCCGTACTACTTATATTGTCGCAGATTAGAAAATATGCCAGTGTGTTAGTAGAAGATTACCCGCATTACAATATGAGTCTCAAAAATCTTTGCCAAAATAAAAGAGATGACGTAATAAATTGAAAATATCAATAATCCCCGTAATCTTTATACCAGAAGGTCGTAATTGACTCCAATATATGCCAATATGCCTGTACTACTTATTTTCTCGTATATTAGAAGATATACCCATGTATTTGTAGACGATTACGCGTACAATGTACAATATATGAGTTTAAACAATTTTTGTCATAATAAAACAATTGCATAACTTGAAAATATCAATAATCCCTGAATCAATAATCCCCGAAAATATCAATAATAATAACGTTTAAAACTGAAGACCGTAATTGATATTATCCAGTCAAAAATGCTATAAGAAAAATCAAATCGTTCTTTTCTAAAATATATTTTTTATATCCATTTATTTATTATTCAAATCGAAAAAATAATAATTAACATTAACAAACAGATTTAATTTAATTGCGTTTCTGAGCAACATGATATAAATAGAATCTTCCTCATAAACTGCGAAATTAAATAAACATTTTGATTTCTTTATACTTTTTATTGTTCAGTAAAAGCTGGTGAAAATAAACCATGCAGATAGATTTCCCATTTAAATCAAGTTTCAAACAATTCATGCTTTCAGAAAGTGACTAATTAACGCAAAAAATCTCTCATTAAACTCAGAGATAAAGTTTTAATTCACTTTCAAACGATTTTCAAACTTTTCGTTTGGATAAACCACAGAGCTAGAGAGTAGAACTCCTTGTTAAAGAGTTTCGTTTTTCATTAATATTTCGATAACCCCTGAGATACTCGAAACTTGGATTAAATTTATGGAGGCTATTCTAAGGCTATCTACAAAATGTAATCAAATTCAGTTCAGCCGTTCTCCCGTGACGATGAGACAAACGTAAATTTCGTTTTTTTACTAATATCTTGAGAACCACTGATCGTAGAAACTGCAAATATGGACTAAATTTTAAGTGGGACTATTTCCAGGGTACCCACAAAATTTCATCAAATTCGGTTCAGCTGTTCTCCTGTGATGACGGGACAAACAGACAGACAGATTTTCAATTTTATTTATATAGATTTATGTAATCGTTGTGTTTTTTCGTAATTTGTGTATGACCCCTGAAACACGATCTGCCGACATGTTTTCCCCTCTGAGAACCCAAGTCGATACATCGAAAAGTAGTTTAAGTCAGCATTTTTGCCTTTTCATATGTCTCGGACTTTTTATGATAAAATGCTGAAATTTTGTACATCCCCTTATTAGTGTATGGGGTACATTTTACTATTGCAAATGTTTCTGTGCGGGGGAGGTATATAATTTAAATTTTGTATATCTTAAAATTGAAAATTTTAATCGATTTCATAAAATTCTGTACCTATTTTTACGCAACTTTGTAATTTATTATATATGTTTAAGATCAATATTTAAGGAATAAAAACTGAATAAGTCAATGTTTTTAGGACACCCTGTATATATACACATTATATATATATATATATATATATATATATACACACAAGAGTGCAAACAAGAGATTTCGGAAGTCTCAAAAAAAGATGTGACATGCGTTCTAATATTTCATTTTAAGATTTAGAAGAAGGTACCGAATTTCAACTAGATCCTCAAGAGAATGCTGCAGGTACTGAGTTCCGGAATCAAGATAAAATGAAAATATAGGCACCTCGCTCACAAAATGTTAGTCCTACCCATCCACCCGGTTTTGTAAATGTACCGCCATTAGTAGTAATCATTTGTTCGATTACTTTTTTTGAATACTGTTCACGGTGATTACATTATAATTAAAGTTCCTGGTTTGAAAATGGTCTCAAATAAAAAGCACTTGTCAGAATGATTTGAAATTTTGCGTTAACATTCATGGAGCAATGGAATTTTGTTTGGTGAAGAAAAAAACAGAAGTTCAAAAATTCGACGCTAGGAGAATAAATGGCACTTTACTACACTCGAATGCAATACAAAAGTAATAAACGTTAAGTTACTCATTGGCTAATGACGTAATAAATGTTCAATATGCTGTCCTTCGCATTCTGAAACAAGCTGAAAGCGCAAAATAGCGTGTTCAACAACAGATTTGAGTGTTTCTGTAGAGATGTTGTGGATGTGATGCGTGATGCTGGCTTTAAGTTCCGCTAAATTGGTAATGTGTCCATTAAACACCTCGTTCCTTCAGATGGCCACAAAGCCAAATATCACATGCATTGAGGTTAAGGGAACGTGCTGGCCATCTTACAGGAAAATGGCGGCTGATGATTCTGTCATCTCCAAATCACATTATACCCACACTGCAAGAGCGTCAGTGTATCGATAACACTATTTTCATGCAGGATGGGGCTTCACTACATATCGCAAAACCAGTGAAGCGGCTACTTCGCAGTCATTTTGGAGATGACAGAATCATCAGCAGCCATTTTCCTGTACGATGTCCAGCACGTTCCCCTGACCTCAATCCATGTGATTTTTGGCTTTGGGGGCATCTGAAGAATGTAGTGTTTAATGGACACATTACCAATTTAGCGGAACTTAAAGCTAGCATCACGCATCACATCCACAACATCTCTACAGAAACACTTAAATCTGTTGTTGAACACGCTATTTTGCGCTTTCAGTTTGTTTCAGATTGCGAAGGATAGCATATTGAACATTTATTAGGCCAATAGCCAATGAGTAAGCCAACGTTTATTACTTTTGTATTTTCATTCTACTGTAGTAAAGCGCCAATTAGTCTCCTAGCGGCGACTTTTTTAACTAAGGTTTTTTTCTTCACTAAACAAAATTCCATTGCTCCACGCGTATTCACGCAAAATTTCAAAACATTCTGACCAGTGCTTTTTATTTGAGACCATTTTCAAACTGGGAACTTTAATTATAATCACCCTGTATATATATAGTATATATATATATATATATATATATACTCATATCCAAACGTTAAGCATAGATGCCGTTTATGTGAAAATTTCTGGAAACCTACATCGGAATGGAAGGAAACGCGGTATGCGGGTGTAATACGGTTATAGAAGAAGAAAACAATATAAAACAAGGATAATAACGACTTTTATTATTCAAAGAAGAGGGTTAAAAAAAAAGGGTCACAATACGAGTGTCAACCTCAGTGGAACCCAAATGGAAAACGATGTATTTCCGTGATGTTTCCCGGGTGAAAACGCGTTCCACGTTACATCCAGATCGTGGTACGACTAGAATCAGTTTGCAGGTTAAACCTGGACTCGTCACTGAACATGAAATTGCCCCACTGTTGTCCACTCCAATGCCGATGTTCTAAACTCCACTGTAAACGCACGCGTTTCTGCGCAGACGTCAGGGGAAGGCAAACTGCTGGTCAACTGGCATAGAGACCAAAGGGTCTGAGTCTCTTGCAAACAGTTTGTATCGAAACAGTGACTTCTGTGGCGGCTGTCAGGTCTGAACCCAGTTGCCTGGCAGAACGGTTCCTCTGGCGTTGCTCAGTTATCACCAAATATCGGTCTTGCCGAACGGTTGTTATCCTTGGCCGACTTGGTACTGGTCGTCGGGTAACATCTCCAGTGGTTTGGAACCTATGCCACAGTCTCGAGGTCACACACTGAGGCACATTCAGAATTCGAGACGTTTCGGTTTGTGATCGACCGGATTCCGGCATTCCAATAATTCGTCCCTTCAAAAACATGTTCAGTTGGCATCTTCGTGACATCTTTCGTCCTTTTTGATTGTTAACGTCCTTTTGATTGTTTCTCCGTACCACAGCAGTTGCGAAATTCTGCCTCAACTGGCCATGACGCGGGAGGCCATTTTATACTCCTCCCGTCGTGCGCCGGTGCTTTACGAATGTCGACGTCGATATTAACTTTTGGACATGAGTGTATATATATATTTATATATATATACATTTATATAATAGTTTTTTAGCCCGCGAACTGTTAAAAATTTCGATTCCGTGAATGAATCTTTGGTACTTTGGTATTATCATTTCTCCCGCGTTCAGTTGTAGGCTCCCTCTGCGCATTTATTTCAAGTAGACTGTCCTGAGCAGTTCCCAGACCTTCACTCTTCATTTTCTTTTTTCTTTTCTTTTCTTTTTCTTTTTTACTGAGAGAGTAATAATTTGGGACCCTTATTACCCGATTATTTCGGACCCTGGAAATTGTGAACAAATGTTTTATTTAAGCAGAGGGCGTTTATTTAATTATTTATATTCAGAGGGTGCTTATTAGGACTCGGGCAACATCGGTAATTCTTCCTAGTTTTTAATATTTCTTTAAATCCTTTACTTTAGTTTACAAATCCTATAAAATTTAAATTTTAGGCAATATTTCCTTTAGTATACACGAACTTTCAAAGAATGGACTACGTTTCGATTTTAATGAAAAGTATGCCCGGAATAGGGCTTGAATTTGCAACCTCCTCATCTCTAGACAATTGCTTTGCCATATGAGTTCCTCAGACTTATAGAACCTCACTCTCGGTCTAGTAATATTTCAACAGACATTTCCAAATTTTACGCCACTAATTTGTGCTGTACAATTTAAACATTTTGGTAAATTATAATTAATTAACTATGCAATTAAATTATTAAAATGTTAAATTTTAACGTAAGATTAAATAAATAAATTTTGCTCATTTAAATAATTAACGAAAACATTATTTTTGATAAATTTCTCGGTGTTGTTTACTTCAAAGTACTCTATCATGAAAATCATTCAGAATTTAAAAATTAATCATACTTTTAATTATCAAAACATTTTTATTTAATATGATTGTCTGCATCAATAAATTTCAATGAAATAATAATGTATCAGTTTAGTTATTGATTCCATTAAGAGTATGTGAATACACGGAACTGAGATCAATTAAATTATCAAAACTGGAAATACGAGCTTGTAATTACATTTCCATTGCCTATTTTAATTAAAATAAGATTATTAGTTTTGCATGGAGTGGCAGAATTGATAGAGAAATTATATTTTAAAATTGAAATAAAGGTATTTAAATGAAAACACTTATTCCCATTAGATGAACATAATAAAAGTATGCAAAAAGCAGAAAATTATAACCATATATTTTCAGGTGAGGAGGGGGAAAATATCTTAATTAATAATTATTTGACAAAAATGGATAGCAGTAAAAAACTACTTGTGCTGTAGTTATAATATCTACATTATAATGAAATCAATAACATTACAAAGTAGAACGGGAAGGGTGGATAAAGTGGCAACTCTAAGAAAAAGTTAATTTATAAAAATATTAATCAATTAGAAAAATAAAATAGTACTATTAACCAGTGTAATAATGTATGCAGATTCATGTTTTAACATGAGACACTCCAGTTGCCTAAAGGTCTATGTCAAGTGTTTCGTCATGCTCTGGCCTCTGTATGGATGAATGATGAGTTAATCTAGTGTCTGGCCATTAAGAAAATGTTTTAGCATGTATGTAGTTATTTATTGATTATATGTCTTATAAGAAGTAAATTAATATAGTCCTATTAAATGGTCACGTTACCCGACATAGGAATACCAGAAAAATTTTGTTAACATGAATGTAGTTCTTTATTGATTTTGTGCCTTATAATAAATAAATAAATATAACTTTATCAAAGGGTGACTTTACTCGACATAAAAAGGCAAAGTGGCCACTGTATATAAGAAAATAAATAAAATATTTCAAAGCATAAGACAATTATCTATATAATGTTAAATATAATATAGTAAATTAGAGGCATAAATGCTGTTCATTGTAGGTATATGTATAGACAGAAATGCACGATTTTGAATTTTGAATGATTGCAGACTATAAGACAATTTTGTGACATGAAATAATAAGTATCATAACAAATTTTGTACAGGCCAAACAATGGACTCATATTTGCCAGTGGGCAGGTATCTCCGTCCAATTGTAGCCGAGCTATGGGGATACATGCTGGTGCTACCAACCAATGGACCAAAGTTATAGAAAGGGCAGAAATGAAGGAGGAGCCAGTAGAGCAGTTTAAGAGATACACACAAAAATCAATTGAATGAGAATTGAAAATATTGTCGAAGAGTGAAGAGTGAATGATGATCGTCGAAGAGAAATGGCGAAAGAAATGAATGATATAAAAGTTTAAAAATAGAAATCAGTATATATAATATAGAAGAAGTGCTGCCCCCCTGGTCAAGATGATTCCTGCAAAGGAGCCTGCAACCCGTACAGGAACCACAGCATGTACTCCTTTTGTTTCTCAGGAAGAATTCGCAAGCTAATAGCATATTAATTATAAAAACATACCAAGCCGTCATTGCACTTGCTTCCAGGTTAGAACGAAATTTAATGAATAAGAATTATAAAATTGTAAAATAAAAATTAAAGTTAAAAGAATGTTTTTTAATAAATAATTAAGTTACCAAAAACAGTGTCGTCATTTAAGTTCGTTACTAATTCCCCCGTGGTGAAGGGGCGCCTACGCACCACGTCCACAAGACCCCCCAGGGTATACCATGGTAAAGGGGATGAGATTTGCAGCTCCACTTTTATAGAGGCTCCCCGAAGGGCGGAAGTCTGACTTGGCCTCGATTTGACAACATCCATGCCCGCAATCCATTGCCCGATTCGAACCCGCAACCCGGCAATCCAGAGATCAGACGGAAACGCATGCCCCTGACCGCTCGACCATTGGATTGGCGTCATTTAAGTAGTGTGTGTTTTAACATTATCTTTAAGGATTTCTTTTAGGAATTTATCTTTTAGGAATTTTATTCTAAAGGGCCCGAATAGAATGTTACAATTTTCACTTTTTTACTAAAAGGTATCATATGAACAATATTTGTATACGATGATAGTATACCTGAATTAAAGCATCCGGAAGTTTGCGCAGTAAAAAATACTAAAATAAGCATATTGGTAATCAAAATAAACAGTCAAAATAGACAGCTAAAACAGGCATTAATTAACTGTAAAGTGCTTGAAAAAATTAAAATGATAAAGATATTTAGCTAATTTTATAAATTATTTATCAGATTATTTACTGGTTTTCTCAGTTATATATAAATTCTACGTGCTTTTTGTACTTGTTAAAAGCTAAATTTTGCCTTCTGCTACTTAGAACATATTTTAGAATAGAAAATGATTTTTCAACTTTCTCGGAGGTAACAGAAGCGTATTTAAAACTAATGACATTTGTAAGGATTGATTTTAATCAAATCCGAAATATCAGTATCATCTAGAGTATTTTAATGATGTTTCTTGATTTTATCAGGTCATTATTTATTAAAAGAACTCCTTGCATTTTTCATTCACGATATGATCCTTTCTTTCGGGAACAGATTCAATCTCACTAGCTACATCATTTAATAACGTCAAGGCATTCACTAACGTTTCGTTCATTTTTTTGAGAGAAATAATAATATCGAGCAACTTTGAAAAGTGTGCTTGAACGAAAGTTGAATCATTTAACAAATGGAATCTTTAGATAGTACTTGTTTAGCAATTAGTATTGAATTAGATTCTTTCTCATCAAAACGAATGAGTGTAGATGATTTTTTGGAGAGAGTAACGTCTTTCGAAAGAGTTACTCGCTCTGATTAGAGAAAGTAATTCATTCGAAAAATAATTCATTTTTCGTGCGAATGTTTGTGTCACACAGTTCAACTGCACTTTTTATAGCAAGAAAGGGATGTCAGTGTAAAAATAAATTTAAGTCAATATAAAAAAGGCATTAAAATCATAAAAACCATTTTTTTAAAATATAATACAAAATGTAAAAAAGCTTTTTCAGGCATTTTGCCTGAAATTTCTGGGCTTGAATTATATCTTCTTTCTTGTTGAAATTTCTGGGCTTTAATTAAAACAACGGGTCTATAATCAACCGTTCAAGAGATATTTTGTCATGCAATCTTTTTGAAACACCGTGTATAAGTACTATAATATAAATACTGTTATTACTGACGAATAAGTGTAGTGAAAAGTCATTTAATGAAATATCTGATCCGATTTTAAATTATTCGACATAGTGCCATGATTATTTGCCTAAATAAACAGTTAAGATAATTATTGTGGAATCGCAATATTGTTTCTTAGCTTTTGTACCCAAAGTTCTTAATTTCATATTGTTTTATACAGTTGTAGAATTGAACGAATGTGTCTCGATAGATTTATAAGTGTAATTTATGTATCATATCCTGAAACAAATCTGCAAAGAAATTGCACTATATATGGTTTTTAATACCTAATTTTAATTATTTAATCAGAGTACGTCATGAACAGTTATATGCTGTCATCTCATTCAATTCGGATAAAATTAGAATTTCGCTGTTTTAACCACATAGGAATCAGCCCGTTGGTTCATTTTCATTTTCATTTGATCCCAGTCACGGATTTGAAACAGCACAAAAGTAATCTAATAGTTCTCTGTTTTGCACTTTGTATTACACTTATTTAATCGTCCATTGCATTTTTCAGCTTCGTAGAGCTAGATTCATGATTAGGTTTTGAGAGATTGAAATGAAAATGTGTCAGTGACTTGATCAGAATCCTTACCTTGATTCCACAGAATATTTTCAGGAAATTTCTCGATCTCTACCGAAATCTGTATCTGTCTATACTAAAACAATGGTTTTCCTAATCATCCGTAATGTTTTTTTACAGGACTGAAGAACTTTGGATTCACAGTGACAATAGTGGGCTTAACAAATGAACACACTTTTTAACAAATGACTCTGATTTTAACAAATGACTGTGATTGTCGAAGTGATATTCACCAATTGATGGGGGTTAAGGTGTATATCATAATCAAGCCAGGTAAAAATTTTCATCACAACATCAATAAACTGCACTTGTGTGCACTGTAAAGCCTGAAAAGGAGTTTTTCGAAGCTGCACACACACACACACATATATACACACACATATATACACACACATAGATAGAGAGAGATTATTGAAAAAAAAATTATGCACCCATTAGAAATTAAGCTACAGTCAACAAATGTTATTAAGAGATAGTGGTAACAAGATGACACTTTAGTACGTGATAAATCCGCCCTGCAGCTATACAGGTCTATATACGGTACGACATAGAGTCAATTAATCTGCTTATGTCGCTCTGCGGAAGATTCTGTCATGAATATTGCAACGGGTCAGCTTATTCAGTGGTATTCTAAGAAGGCTGCAATTGCCGTCCTAGAATGTCCCAGACGTGTTCTATGGTCGATTGGTCTTGGAATCTGGATGGCCATGGGAGTGTATTAAATACTTGAATACATTGCTGAGAAAGTCGTGCAATATGTGGTTGTCTTGTTGCGTTGTTTTGTTGATAAATGAAATCTAGGAGTATTTACAGCATAGGCAGAAAAATCGGCTGTAGAATATCTCAGACGTACAAGCGAGCCGTCCGATTGGCTTGCAGCCCAACTAGAGGAGATCGGTTGTCCAACGAGTCTATTCTCCAGACTGTCACACTACAGTGATGGCCGTGTGTTGCTCGCAATAAATGTGGTATCGGAATGCTGTGTCAGTCCGCCTACGCACACTTATGCGGCGTACATCAGCACTGACAGAGAAGCGGGATTCTTCATTAAAAACAACATACCTCCTATCGGACACTGTCTAGGCTGACCGAGCTCGGCACCAATTACAGATGCCGCTGCCTATGTTTAGGGATTAGTAGTAGGCGCCTCAATGGACATCGACACCTAATCCCACCTTCTTTCATTCATCTTCGAATAGTATCTTTTAATATAGAATCAATGTGGATGACAAATGCCTTGGAATGGCTGATGGCGATGCTATTAGTGTGCACGTGGTTCCTCTCGTGACTGCAAGATTCGTTCGATTAGTTGTCTGTCTGAGGCATCTTGAACATCTGATTATATGTGCCTTCTCTGATCCACTGTTGCCAACAGCGAACAACTACAATATCATTCCGACCAAGATGGCGACTGATACCTCTTAACCAGATTCCTTTAGACTTATGATGCGACTTCTCTCTAAATTCGCCAATTGTTTGTAGAGACGTGGAGTTCATATTAAAGGCATCTTTGAACACAACTTGCAGTATCAAGGCAGAAAATGCAGTTCCAATTGCCCGTGAATGAGATATGGGTCGTTGCATGCTGTGTCGTCCTCATGCGCGGTTCATGAGCCCTATAACATGTTTGGCGATAGCAGTTTGATTATTTGCATAACTCTTAAAACGACATTTGCATGCCGAATTTTGCGTACAAATTTTATGGATGCATGAATTTGTTGCAACAGAGTGTATATATATATATATATATATATATATATTACAAATATATATATATATATATATACTGCCTTGATACTGCAAGTTGTGTTCAAAGGCATCTTTGAACACAACTTGCAGTATCAAGGCAGAAAATGCAGTTCCAATTGCCCGTGAATGAGATATGGGTCGTTGCATGCTGTGTCGTCCTCATGCGCGGTTCATGAGTCCTATAACATGTTTGGCGATAGCAGTTTGATTATTTGCATAACTCTTAAAACGACATTTGCATGCCGAATTTTGCGTACAAATTTTATGGATGCATGAATTTGTTGCAACAGAGTGTATATATATATATATATATATATATATATATATATATATTACAAATATATATATATATATATATATATATACTGCCTTGATACTGCAAGTTGTGTTCAAAGGCATCTTTGAACACAACTTGCAGTATCAAGGCAGAAAATGCAGTTCCAATTGCCCGTGAATGAGATATGGGTCGTTGCATGCTGTGTCGTCCTCATGCGCGGTTCATGAGCCCTATAACATGTTTGGCGATAGCAGTTTGATTATTTGCATAACTCTTAAAACGACATTTGCATGCCGAATTTTGCGTACAAATTTTATGGACGCATGAATTTGTTGCAACAGAGTGTATATATATATATATATATATATTACAAATGAAAGATCTAGGAAATGTACAAGGAATATTATGAAACGCATAGGAGCTGCAAATCGCGCCTATACTCATTTCACCTTTTATATTATACTTTGGATTGTGGTATTTTATAGGATATATATATAATATATATATATATATATATATATATATATATATATATATATAATATATATATATATATATATATATAATATATATATATATATATATATATATATATATATAATATATATATATATATATATATATAATGTGTGTGTGTGTGTGTGTGCGTTAGAAGATATTTTGCAATTTTAAGCTTATACAAACTTACAAGGTTTAAATTACCTTAAGAGTACCTATAAAAATTCCATTTGCCTTTAGGCCTGGAGTTATTTTTACCAATCATTTGTAACGAAACACAAAGCTTTAACAGAGGCACACTTCTATGTTAGAAAAAACACAATACACAATTCCCCTAAAGAAGTTACAACTGCTACATTTCTCTTGGGTAGAATGAATTGTAACAATGTTCCAATTCCTTTAGGACTAGAATTATATCCATATTATTTTTCCCTGCGTACTCCAGATCTTATTCATGGAAGAAAATAAATTGGCAAATATAGATATGTTCCATTCTATTTCAGTATTTTCCTTTAGTTACACATATTTAGGAACGCGTGCATGAATAATTTTAAACTATGAATGAATAATATTATGAACATTATGTGCAAATGTCTAGAAAACACAAATTTAGCAGACGTGCTTTAAATAAACAAATATGTCTCATAACTGAAATGAAAATAATACCGAATTTTATTCATTTATTTTGGTCAAGACTGTAAAAATTGTCCTCACTTGAAACATAACCCTTCCTGTTAAAGGTATTTCATAGGGCTAGAAATTCAGGCTCCCAAACAGTATCCAAAAATATTCACCTGTAAAATTGAATGTAAAATTCTATATGCTACAAACCATGGTATGAAACAACAATGTTTGAACAAATATGAAAGCAGTAGTCAATAAATGAGTCAGAAATTTGATCAATGAGACATATCCAAATATTTACAGTGATAAGTAAATGTCAGCATGTGTTGATCGTGTTTTTAACTAGCAGTATACCCGTTCTTCGTACGGAGTACATAATATACATAAACTTAAAATTCACAATCATGCGCAAATTCCTATAATATACTAAATGACATAGTTAATCAAAATATTCTATTAAAATATTTAATTTAATGCTCCTAAAAAGAAATTTAAGAATCTCTGTTCTCGCTATACAAAATTATCTTCACGGCAGATTTAAAGAAGAACATCCTGGTCCCCTTTGTAGACAAATTCACAAAAAATATTAAATTGAATCAATATAGTCAAAATAAAAGCGCTAAATTTATATGGGACCCGTACTACTTATATTCGGGAATCTTGGAAGATATACCCGTTGTTGTTGTTGAAACCCAGACCGTCCGACCTACCAGAAAGGTGTAAGGTCGGGAAGTGCCACCCAATTTAGACCGGAACCCAGTGGGGGAGGCATCCACAGGGACCGTACCCTCCTTCCCCTACCACCAACCTCTCGGAAGGACTTTCGGACCCACATGTTTAACGTGATCGTACTCCGCATGAACACGACGGCAGTTTTTGGCAGCGGCTGGAATCGAACCCGGGCCTACCGAGTGCAACTCCAGCGCGCTAACCAATGGGCTACCGCGCCCGGAAGATATACCCGTGTATTAGATATACCCGTGGATAGGAAGATATACCCGTGTATTAGTAGATGATTAAATACGTACTACAACATATTCGTTTCTAAAATCTTTGCCAAAATAAAACAGATGACGTAATAAATTGAAAATATCAATAACCCCGTAAATATTAACAGTACTACAACACATGCGTTTCTAAAGTATTTGTCAAAATAAAACAGATGACGTAATAAATTGAAAATATCAATAATTCCTGTAATCCTTAAAACAGAAGACCATAATTGATTCCAATATATGCCTATATATGTCAAAATATATATTTCAATATACCTGTACTACTTACATTCTCGTTGATTAGAAGATATACCCGTGTATTTGTAGAAGATATGCCCGTACATTTGTAGAAGATTACTCGTACAACGTACAATATATGAGTTTCAACAATTTTTGCTAAAATAAAACAGTAAAGTAATAAATTGAAAATATTGATAATCCTCGAAAATGTCAATGATAATAATAATAATAATGTTTAAACCTGAAGACCGTAATTGATATAATCCAGTCAAAAATGCAATATCGGTGAAATTTATTTTATATATTATGTAAATACTTCATTATGTGTATACTTCATTATGTGTATACTTCATTATGTAAATCGAAAAAATTATGTAAATACTTCATTAAGTAAATACTTCATTATGTGTATACTTCATTATGTAAATCGGAAAAAAATTAATAAAAATCGTCTGCCGTATAAACATATTGGATTTAAATCCTTTGCTAAGCGACATGATATCATTTTCTTCAAATAAATTGGTGGAAAAAATATCGTCTGCATAATGCTATCTCTATTTAAGGTTCAACTGTACGTTTTTGATTAATATCGAGACAACACATGGTACTGAAAACTCGAAACATGGACTACATTTTAAGTGGGGCTATTCCATGTCTGCACTAAAATGTCATCCAATTCAGTGCAGTCGTTCTCTCGCGATGATGAGACAAGTAAACACACAAACGTATCCTCAAATAAACACACAGATATATTTTCAATTTTATTTATGTAGACTAGCAGCATACCCGTTCTTCGTACGGGAAATATAATATAAAGAAACTTAACATTCACAATTATGTGTAAATTCCTTTATATTCTAAATGACTTTGATATTCAAAATATTCTAAATGACTTTGTTATTCAAAATATTCTATTAAAATATTTAATTTAATTCTTCTAAGAAATGTATAAGAATCTATGGGCTCGATATACAAAATTATCTTCACAGACCGATCATCTGAAGAATAAAGCATCCTGGTTCAGTTTGTAAACACATTTAGAAAAAAAAATTTTACTTCTCACAAAACGACAGAGATTATCTAGAAAATCGTACTTAATTATGTAAAATATTGAATTTTCATCGATTCGGTGTCATTTTGATAAATTTAGCGTCATTTTATTAATTTGGCGACATTTTTGTCAATTTAGCTACATTTAAAAAAAAAACGGCCAAATTTATTGCTACGTGAGACTGTAGAACTGGAAGTCCCACTTGGCGATAAATTGACGAAACATCACCACAATAGTATCCCCCTAAAAAAAACACAATTAATTTCATCTGTTTAGCCCAATTTTAGCAATTTCAAGGCAATTTTATGGATTTACAAACATTTTTGCCAATTTGGCGACATTTTGAAAAATCGCTAGGTGTGTTAATAAGTAGGACGGTTGGACTGACAGACAAATGTTAACGAAACATGATTTCAGTACTCTCTTCTAACAAAACAAAATTAATTTTTTTGATTTAGCTTCCTTTGTATCAATCTGGCGACATTTGCTTCAATTTGACAACGTTTAAGAAAAGTTGGCAAGTTAGCGATATCCCGCCAAATGTGTAGATCTGAATTTGCAGATCTGAAGAATAAAACATCCTGATCCCGCTTCTATATAATAAATGAAAACACTAAAACCGCATTAGAAGATATACCCATTCTACTCTTTTTCTCTTTCAACAATTGGCTAAATGAGTTTATCGGCTATACACAATTTATGAGTTTATTAGCTAAACACAATATATAAGCTTGAAAACTCTTTGGCAAAATAAATGAAAGTGATGTCCGCAGTCCGCAATTAATATAATTAAATGAAAAATCAAACCGTTCATTTATAACATATATTTTTATATCCATTTATTTATTATTCAAATCGAAAAAATAATAATAAAAATTAACAAACACATTTGATTTAATTGCGTTGCTGAGCAACATGATATAAGAAAGAACATCATAAAATGCTGATAATTAAATAGCCATTTTGATTTCTTAATACTTTTCATTGTTTAGTAAGAGCTTGTGAAAAATAAACCATCGTGATAGAGTTTCCATTTAAATTCATGTTTCAAACCTGCGATTTTCAAAAGTGACTGATAAGCGCAATAAACCCTCTCCAAACTCAAAGATAGAGTTTTAATTCATTTTCATGTTTAAACCAGTGATTTTCAACCTTTTTCGTTTGGAGGAACCAGGGAGTTAGAGAGTGGAATTGCTAGGAAAAAATTTCGTTTTTCATTAATATCTCAACAACCCCTAGTCTTGGAAACTCGAAACATAGTCCAAATTTTAAGTGGGGCTATTTTAAGGCTACCCACAAAATTTCATCAAATTCGGATCAGCCGTTCTCCCGTGATGATGAGACAAACATACATACAGACAGATAGACAAATAGACAGACAGACAGTCAGATTTTGAATGTTATATAACTAGCAGCATACCCGTTCTTCGTACGGAGTATATAATATAAAGAAATTTATAATTCGCAATCATGTGCAAATTCTGTTAAAATATTAAATTTATTGCTCATAAAGAGAAGTTTAAGAATATCTGTTCTCGCTATGCAAAATTATATTCACGGGCAGATCTGAAGAATAAAACATCCTGGCCCCTTTTGTAAGTAAATTTACAAAAAAAAAGGAATTGAATCAATATATGCAACCCCGTACTACTTATATTGTCGCAGATTAGAAAATATGCCAGTGTGTTAGTAGAAGCTTACCCGTATTGTAATATGAGTCTCAAAAATATTTGCCAAAATAAAAAAGATGACGTAATAAATTGAAAGTACCAAAAATCCCCGTAATCTTAATACCAGAAGGTCGTAATTGATTCCAATATATGCCAATATATATCACAATATATGCCAATATACCTGTACTACTTATATTCTCGTAGATTAGAAGATATACCCATGCATTTGTAGAAGATTACTCGTACAACGTACTATATATGAGTTTCAACAAATTTCGTCATAATAAAACAATTCTATAATAATTTGAAAATATCAATAATCCCTGAATCAACAGTCCCCGAAAATACCAATAATAATGATGTTTAAATCTGAAGACCGTAATTGATATTATCCAGTCAAAAATGCAATGTCAATGAAATTTATTTTATATACATATTTTTTTATTAAAATCGGAAAAGATTTAATAAAAATCGTATGCCGCATAACATATTGGATCCGTTGCTAAGCGACATCATATCATTTGCTTCAAATAAATTGATAGAAATCATATCCTCTGAATAATGCAATCTCCATGGAAGGTTTGGCGACATTTTCGTCAATTTAGCGATAACTTAAAAAATCGCCAAATTTATCGCCAAGTGGGACTGTAGAACTGATAGTCCCATTTTGCGACAAATTGACGAAACATCATCACAATACTATCCCCTAACAAAACACAATTAATTTCATTTATTAAACGCGATTTTATCAATTTCATGATATTTTTATGGATTTAAAAATGTTTTTACCAATTTGGTGATATTAAAAAAATTCCTTCAATGTTTTACTAAGTAGGATGGATGAACTGACCGACAAATGCTACAGAAACATCCTTTCAGTACTCTATTCTAAAAAAACAAATTTAATTTCATTGATTTTGGCCATTTTTATCAATTTGGAGACATTTCCACTAATTTGATAAAGTTTAAGAAAAGTTACCAAGTTATTTAGAGATATTCCACTAAATTCGTAGCTCTGAATTTGCAGATCTGAAGAATAAAATATCCTAATCCCGTTTGTATATACTAAATGAAAACACTAAAATTGTATTAGAAGATACATACACCCGTTCTACTCTTTTTCTGCTTCAACAATCGGCTAAATGAATTTATTGGGTAAACACAATATATGAGTTTATTAGTTAAACACAATATATGAGCTTGAAACCTCTTTGCTTAAATAAATGAAAGTGATGTACGCAGTCTGCAATATATATAATTATAATAACAATCAAACCGTTCATTTATAAAATATATTTTTACATCCATTTATTTATTATACAAATAGAAAAAATAATAATAAATATTACCAACACATTTAATTTCATTCCATTGCCGAACAACATGATATAAGATAGAATCTTCCTCATAAAATGTGAAATTAAATAGCCATTTTGATTTCTTTATACTTTTCATCGTTGAGTAAAAATTTGTGAAAGATGAACCAAGGAGGTAGATTTTTCCATTTAAATTCATGTTTCAAACAATTCATGCTTTCCTATAGTGACTAATTAATGCAAAAATCCTGTACCAAACTCGGAAATAAAGTTTTATTTCATTTTGGTGTTTTAAACAAACGATTTTCATCCTTTCCGTTTGGATAAACCACGGGGTTGGAGAGTAGATCTCCTAAGAAAAAGTTCCGTTTTTCATTAATATCTCGACAAGCCCTGGTCTTAGAAACTCGAAACTTGGACAAAATTTATGGGGGGCTATTTCAAGGCTATCCACAAAATTTCTTTAAATTCGGTTCAGCCGTTTTTCCGTGATGATGAGACAAACGAAAATTGCGTTTTCGACTAATATCTCGAGAACCACTGGTCGTAAAAACTCAAAAATCGAACTAAATTTTAAGTGGGGCTATTTCTAGGCTACCCACAAAATTTCATCAAATTCGGGTCAGCCGTTCTCCCGTGATGATGGGACAAACAGACAGACAGACAGATTTTCATTTTTATTTATATAGATAGACTAGCAGCATACCCGTTCTTCGTACGGAGTATATAATATAAAGACACTTATAATTCAGAATCATATGCAAATTATGTTAAAATATTAAATTTAGTGCTCCTAAAGAGAAGTTTATTAATATCTGTTCTCATCATGCAAAATTATCTTCACGGGCAGATCTGAAGAATAAAACATCCTGGCCCCTTTCGAAAGCAAATATACAAAAAATATGAAATTGAATCAATATATTCAAAATAACAGTGCTAAAATTGTATGGGACCCGTAGTATTTATATACTCGAAAATTAGAAGATATAACCTGTATTAGTAGATTACATGTATATATTTAAAATATCAATAAACCCGTAATTGATTCCAATATATGCCAGAATGAGAGCAATAAAATTATATGGGAATATATATATATATATTAAAATAACTAATACTAAAGTGCAGGAGTGTGAATCAGTAACCACAGTATCAAACCGCGAGCAATATAAAAGCGTGTAATGAATAGCAAAAATCAACGAGGAAGGGCCGGAAAAGTAGAGCACGGAGAGGCCAGGACAAGGAAAATATATTAAAGAATAGTATATCTGCCAGAAACGTCTTCAGGGGCACATTCTAGACAGACATACTAAAATCCGTTGTTTCTATGATTGCATAAAAACACGTGGTTAAAATATTATGCAATCTGTGCCCAACAACGGAATAACAAGAATAACAGAAAAAAACCAAATAGGAAAAAATTCAATTATAAAACATAAAATACCACATAAACATGAAATATAAAATATATATATATATATCCCCGTACTACTTATATTGTCGCAGATTAGAAAATATGCCTGTATGTTAGTAGAAGATTACCCTTATCACAATATGAGTCTAAAAAATATTTGCCGAAATAAAACAGATGACATAATAAATTGAAAATTTCAATTATCCCCATAATCTTTATACCAGAATGTCGTAATTGATTCCAATATATGCCAATATATATAAAAATATATGCCTATATACCTGTACTACTTATATTCTCGTAGATTAGAAGATAATCCGTGCATTTATAGAAGATTACTCGCACAACGTGCAATATGTGAGTTTCAACAATTTTTGTCATAATAAAACAATGGCATAGAATTAATATGAAAATATCAATAATCCCTGAATCAACAGTCCACGAAAATACCAATAATAATAATGTTTCAACCTGAAGACCGTAATTGATATTATCCAGTCAACAACGCAATGTCAATGAAATTTAATTTATATATATCTTTGTTATTCAAATCGGAAAAGATTTAATAAAAATCGTATGCCGCAAAAATACATTGGATTTACATCCGTTGCTGAACTACAAGACGTCATTTGTTTCAAATGAATTGATGGGAATCTTATCGTTTGAATAATTCTATATCCATGGAAGGTTTGGCGACATTTTCGTCAATTTAGCGACAATTTAAAACATCACCAAATTTAACACCAAGTAGGACTGTAGAACTGACAGTCCCATTTTGCGACACATTGACGAATAATCATCACAATACTATGCCCTAACAAAACATAATTAATTGTATTTATTAAGCGCAATTTTATCAATTTTATTATATTTTTATGGATTTGCAAACATTTTATCAATTTGGTGACATTTTAAAAATTAGCTAAATGTGTTACTAAGTAGGATGGATGGACTGGCCGACAAATGCTTCCTAAACATCATTTTAGTACTCTCTTCTCAGAACAAATTTAATTGAATTGATTTGCTTCGTTTTTATCAATTTATCGACATTTCCGTCAATTTGGCAACGTTTAAGAAAAGTTGCCAAGCTAGCGATATTCCTCGAAATTCATAGTTCTGAATTTGCAGATCTGAAGAATAAAACATCCGATCCCGTTTGCATATACTAAATGAAAACACTAAAATTGCATTAGAAAATATACCCGTTCTACTCTTTTTCTGTTTCAACAATCGGCTAAATAAATTTATTGGCTAAACACAATATATGAGTTTATTAGCTAAACACAATATATAAGCTTGAAAACTCTTTGCCAAAATAAATGAAAGTGATGTACACAGTCCGTAATTAATAGAATTAAAAGAAAAATCAAACCCTTCATTTACAAAATATATTTTTACATCTATTTATTTATCATTCAAATAGAAAAAATAATAACAAATATTAACAAACACATTTAATTTAATTGCGTTGCTGAGCAACATAATATAAGAAAGAATCTTCCTCATAAACTGCGAAATTAAATAACCATTTTGATCTCTTCCCCATAAAATGCAAAAATAATAACCATTTTGATTTCTTTATACTTTCCATTGTTTAGTAAATGCTTGACCATGGAGTTAGATTTTCCATTAAAATTCATGTTTCAAACAATTCATGCTTTCAGATAGTGACTAATTAATGCAAAAATCCTGCACTAAGCTCAGAAATGAAGTTTTAATTCACGTTGACGTTTTAAACAAACGATTTTCATCCTTTCCGTTTGGATAAACCACGGAGTTAGAGAGTAGATCTCCTAGGATAAAGTTCCGTTTTTCAATAATATCTCGACAACCCCTAGTATTAGAAACTCGAAACTCGGGCAAAATTTATGGGGGGCTATTTTAAGGCTACTCACAAAATTTCATTAAATTCGATTCAGCCGTTCTCTCGTGATGATGAGACAAACGAAATATTCGTTTTTCACTAATATCTCGAGAACCACTGGTTGTGGAAACTCCAAACATGGACTAAATTTTAAGTGGGGCTATTTCTGGGCTACCCACAAAATTTCATGAAATTCGGTTCAGCCGTTCTCCCGTGATGATGGGACAAACAGACAGACAGACAGACAGACAGACAGACAGACAGACAGATTTTCAATTTTATTTATATAGACTAGCAGCATACCCGTTCTTCGTACGGAGTATATAATATAAAGAAACTTGAAATTCATAATCATGCCCAAATTCTTATAGTATACTAAATGACATATTTAATCAAAATATTCTGTTAAAATATTTAATATAATGCTCCTAAAAAGAAGTTTAAGAATCTCTGTTCTCGCTATATAAAATTATCTTCATGGACATATCTGAAGAATAAAACATCTTGGACCCCTTATGTAAGCAAATATAAAAAAATATGGAATTGAATCAATATATGCAAAATAAAAGCGTTAAAATTGTATGGGACCCGTACTAATTATATACGCGAATATTAGAAAATATAACCTGTATTAGTAGATTACATGTATAAATTGAAAATACCAATAAACCCGTAATCTTTAAATCTGAAGAGAGTCATTTATTCCAATATATGTCAAAATTAAAGTGCTAAAATTATATGGGAAGATATACACGTACTACTTATAATGTCCGATTATTAGTAGAAGATTACCCGTTTTGCAATATGAGTCACAAATTTTTTTTGGTAAAATACAACAGACGACGTAATAAATTGAATATATAATTAATCCCCTTAATCTTCATACCAGAAGACTGTACTTGATTCCAATATATATGCCAATATATGTCAAAATATATGCCAATATACCTGTACTACTTATATTCTCGTAGGTTAGAAGATATACCCGTGCATTCCTAGAAGATTACTCGTACAACGTACAATATGCGTGTGTCAGCAATTTTTGCCGCAATAAAACAATGGCGTAATAACTTAAAAATATCAATAATCCCTGAATCAATAATTCCGGAAAATATCAATAATAATAATGTTTAAACCTGAAGAGTATAATTGATATTATCCAGTCCGAAATGAAATGGCAATGAAATTTATTTTATATACATATCTTCATTATTCAAATCGGAAAGGATTTAATAAAAATCGTCTGCCGCATAAACACATTGGATTTAAATCCGTTGCTAAGCGACATGATATCATTTGCTTCAATTAAATTGGTAGAAAAATAGTTATATTTCTATGGAACATTTGGCGACAGTTTCGTCAAATTAGCGACATTTTAAAAAATCGCCAAATTTATCGCCAAGTGGGACTGTAGAACTGACAGTTCCACTTTGCGACAAATTGACGAAATATCATCACAATACTATCCCCTAACAAAAAACAATTAATATCATTTATGTAGCGCAATTTTATCAATTTCAAGATATTTTTATAGATTTGAAAACATTTTTATCAATTTGGTGACATTTTAAAAATTCGCTAAATGTATTACTAAGTAGGATGGTTGGTCTGACAGAGAAATGCTAACCAAACATCATTTCAGTACTATCTTCTAACAAAACAAAAAAAAATTTCATTGATATGTAGAAGACCCAAGCTACACGACCAACCCGAAGGTTTATGGCAGCTGTTTGTGTGTCGTTTATATCAAGTCGTTTATATCAACATTTCCGTCAATTTGGCAAAGTTTAAGAAAAGTTGTCAAATTAGCGATATCCCTCCAAATTCGTAGCTTTGAATTTGCAGATCTGAATGAAACATTCTTATCCCGTTTCAACATACTAAATGAAAACACTACAATTGTATTAGAAGATATACCCGCTCTACTCTTTTTCTGTTTCAACAATCGGCTATATGAATTTATTGGCTAAACACAATATATGAGTTTAGTAGCTAAATACGATATAAGCTTGAAAACTCTTTGCCAAAATAAATGAAATTGATGTACGCAGTCAGCAATTAATATAATTAAAAGAAAAATCAAACCGTCCATTCATAAGATATACTTTTATATCCATTTATCCATTTATTTATTATTTAAATCGAAAAAAAAAAATAAAAACATTAACAAACACATTTAATTTAATTGCGATGCCGAGCAACATGATATATCCTCCTAAAATGTTAAAATTTATTAACCACTAACAGCACACCCGTTATTCGTACGGAGTGTATAATTTAAAGAAACTGAAAGTTCGCAATCATGTGCAAATTCTGTTAAAATATTAAATTTATTGCTCCTAAAGAGAAGTTTAAGAATATATGTTCTCACTATGCAAAATTATCTTCACGATCAGATCTGAAGAATAAAACATCCTGCCCCCTTTTGTAAGCAAATTTACAGAAGAAAAATAGGAATTGAATGAATATATGCAACCCCGTACTAATTATATTGTCGCAGATCAGAAAATATGCCAATGTGTTAGTAGAAGATTACCCGTATTACAATATGCGTCTCAAAAATATTTGCCAAAATAAAAGAGATGACGTAATAAATTGAAAACATCAATAATATCCGTACTCTTTATACCAGAAGGTCGTAATTGATTCCAATATATGCCAATATATATCAAAACATATGTCAATATACCTGTACTACTTATATTCTCGTAGATTAAAAGATATACACGTGTATTTGTAGAAGATTCGTACAACATACAATATATGAGTTTAAACAATTTTTGTCATAATAAAATAATTGCATAATAACTTGAAAATATCAATAATCCTTGAATCAATAATCCCCGAAAATATAAATAATAATAATTTTTAAACCTGAAGACCGTAATTGATATTATCCAGTCAAAAATGCTATAAGAAAAATCAAATCGTTCTTTTCTAAAATATATTTTTATATCCATTTATTTATTATTCAAATCGAAAAAATAATTATTAAAATTAACAGACAGATTTAATTTAATTGCGTTTCTGAGTAACATGATATAAGATAGAATCTTATAACATGTTAAATATGTCATGTCTTATAACATAAACTGCGAAATTAAATAACGATTTTGATTTCTCTATACTTCTCATTGTTCCGTAAAAGCTTGTTTTAAATAAACCATGAAACATGGAGATAGATTTCCCCTTTAAATCATGTTTCAAACAATACATGTTTTCAGAAAGTGACTAATTAACGCAAACAATCTCCCATCAAACTCAGAGATTAAATTTTAATTCACTTTCAAACGATTTTCAAGCTTTTCGTTTGGATAAACCACGGAGTTAGGGAGTAGAACTCCTAGGAAAAAGTTCCGTTTTTCATTAATATCTCGACAACCCCAGGTCTTAGAAACTCGAAACTCGGACAAAAGTTATGGGGGGATATTTCAAGGCTATTCACCAAATTTCATTAAATTCGGTTCAGCCGTTTTTCCGTGATGATGAGACAAACGAAAATTTCGTTTGTTACTAATATCTCGAGAACCACTGGTCGTAGAAACTCAAAACACAGATATAATTTTAAGTGGAGCTATTTCTGGGCTACCCACAAAATTTCATCAAATTCGGTTCAGCCGTTCTCCCGTGATGGTGTGACAAACAGACAGACAGACAGACAGACAGACAGACAGACAGACAGATTTTCATTTTTATTTATATAGATGTCTCAAACGAAATTTTGATATTTTCCCTGAGACTGCTTATTAACTTCACATGAACTCTGTCCCTTTGTTCTACAACTTTGGGTTAGTTCTCGTTTCCCGGAACAGGTAGAGAGTTCCGAGTAGAGAGCTGAAACTCGGAGCATAGTTTTATTTCCCGGAAAATTTTCATCTATAAAATATTCATATCATTACGTTGCGTCGTTGCTCCTCATTTACGTACGCCAGAACTAAGTTTATGTTCTTTCCTGCATTTCTTTTCTTTGGTATTTACGGTTCAGCGCTTACAGATGAAATGTTTTCCTGGTTCAAACGTCGGTCCATGTATAATAAATACTGCATAGTTTTGAAAGTAAATTTCGTCAGAAAATGGAAGTTAAAAGGTTAAAATCATATCATATCAATTTTTTTAATATCCTCTACGACACAACAGTGGCTCGCTGTAAAGTATATATATATAAAATTCTAAATCTGTCTGTTTGTCCCACCATCACGGAAAAACGGCTGAACCGAATTTAATGAAATTTTGTTGGTAGCCTGAAAATCGCCCCACTTAAAATTTAGTTCGTATTTTGAGTTTCTACGACCAGTGGTTCTCGAGATATTAGTAAAAAACCAAATTTTCGTTTGTCTCATCATCATGATGAACAAGAAAGATCAATCATGCATAAGCATTGATTATGAAACACTTTCCAACTGAAATGTAATTTCATTTAAAAATTTCTAAAATGTGATTCATTCAGTGGTAATATCTTTTACATTATCACAGTACTACAGTAATTTATTATACTTAAATATTTAAAACTGTATCGAAATATAAATCATCTGATTCTTTATGCAAAATCAATGAATATTTCATTCATATAACTTGTATTCCAGACTCCAGAGCTAAATAATTTTGTGTGAAAAAAATTCAGCAATTCTTATGTAATTCATCTTACAATCGCTTGAGATATTTGCATTCTGCATATGTTAAAATTAGGCTTCCTTGAAGAAATAATAAAAGTTTAGGGATCATTTAAAATCAAAACTATTGTAATTGCATAGGCACGGAATTTAGATACACAGATAATATATATGTGTATGTGTATGTACTCAAAGTATTGGAATCGTGCCGAAGATCGGAAGTCGAATTTTCAAAGGATCTACACGTTTTGGGACTTCTGGAACACGAAAAAACTAGTTTTAGGAAGACGTCTGTGTGTGTAAGGGTGTATCTGTGTATGTTTCTGTGTGTCTGTGTGGATATTACATCCACTCTAATTGAAAAACTAATGGACCGAATTTCATACAATTTGGTAGGTATGTTTTTTGTGGGAAATCCTGATGTTCATTAGATTATAGTACGATTCGTAATAAAAGAATCTGCCTTCTTTGCGAAATGGCCGCAGAAATTGCCTTTATCCACTCTAGCTAAAAACTAATGAACCAAATTTAACAAAATTTGGTGTATAATATTTCAATAACCTACAAGTGATTTATATACCAAATTTAACAAAATTTTGTATATAAATCATTTGTAGGTTATTCTACTACGATTCGGGAAAAAGGAACGGGCTATTTTTGCGAAATGGCCCGCAAAAATCGTTATATATAAAAATAAAAGACTACGTGTGCTCAATTATATCAATTAAATTCCTATTTTATATGTGATTTTTGACAACAAAAAGAATAAGACTAACCCCATTACTCTAGGACTAGCCGTTCTTGAGATATTCTAGTTTTTTCGCGTTTTCGCTACGCCACCTTTGACAATAAGTCCAGCTATCAAATGAGAACCAAATTTAAGTTTAACGTGTAAATTCAATGTCATTTAAAATACTTATGTTGTGCAGATAAACTCAAATTATCATTGAATAAATAAAGAGAACGATTATGAGTCTGCAGAGAAAGACATGTGCTGTCCACATCAGAATTTTTAACAATATTACAACAATGATTTATAGAAGTGAACGGGGATTATTTTCAGGTCATTTCGAAAAAAATGTATGATCTATATTTAAAGATCCATCAAATTTTTGTCGAATAAAATGTTCAACAAATTTAAGCTGTGTACCAAATTTTAACTCTCTAGGACGTAGGAAAGTGCATTTAAAATGCCATCAATTAAATTTATCATAAAGGGTTATATAAAATTTAAAAAAAATGAAAAATTGCTATCTACCAAATTTATTTTAAAATATGAAGCCACTCTCATATGCAAAACGTTTAAACAAATGGAGAGATATCTATTATATAATATCTCTCTCTTTCCTTTCTGGAAGATATCCCAAAGTCAGAATTTAATTGAATTTGTTTTTTTCCCTATATAAAATAATTTTTTTAATTAAAAAACTACTTAACATATTTTACTGAATTTTTTTTTATATATTCTATGGGATAATATGAATATTTCCTAAAAATTTCGAAGCAATTCGTGAATTTTAAATTTACTTAAAAAATGTTTGAAAAATTAGGTCCCATAGGGTTCAATGTATTTCATTTTTTCAACCCGGGTTCAATAAAAAACTAATTGGGTGATATTATTTATTTATATTCCCATAGGTCCTACAGACCGTCTGAACAACATACTAAAATTTCATTTTGATAAACTCATTTTTACGGCAGTTATCGTGCTAACGGACAGACAGACAGACAGACAGACAGACAGACAGACAGACAGACAGACAGACAGAATGAACAAAGTCATAAACACTTTTCAACTTTGTTGTAAAGTGTTAAAAACGGAACTTTTTCCTAGGGATTTTACTCTAACTCCGTGGTTTATCCAAACGGAAGGGATGAAAATCGTTTGTTTAAAACATCAAAGTGAAATAAATCATTATTTCTGAGTTTGGTGGAGATTTTTGCGCAAATTAGTCACTATATGAAATCATGAATTGTTTGAAGCATGAATTTAAATGGAAAATCTATCTTCATGGTTTATTTTCCACAAGTTTTTACACAACAATGAAAAGTATTAAGGAATTAAAATCGTTAATTAATTTTAACATTTTATGAGGATATATCATGTTGCTCGGTAACGCAATTAAATTAAATGTCTTTGTTAATGTTTTTATTAACACTTTACAACAAAGTTGAAAAGTGTTTATGACTTTGTTCATTCTGTCTGTCTGTCTGTCTGTCTGTCTGTCCGTTAGCACGATAACTGCCGTAAAAATGACTTAATCAAAATGAAATTTTAGTATGTTGTTCAAACGATCTGTAGGACCTATGGGAATATAAATGAATAATATCACCCAATTAGTTTTGGATTGAACCCAGGTTGAAAAAATGAAATACATTGAGCCCTATGGGAACTAATTTTTCAAATATTTTTTAAGAAGATTTAAAATTAACAAATTGCTTCGAAAATTTTAGGCAATATTCAAATTGTTCCATAAAATATATAAAAAAAATTCAGCGAAATATATTCAGTAGTTTTTTAAATAAAAATTAAAATAATAATTACACCTCTTATATGAAACGATCACGTGACCATGATATGAAACGATCACATGACCCACTTCAAAATGATATATGGCATCCATCTTGTTTCAAAATCGTGATTTTTTAAAGTTTTTTTTAATTCATATTGAGTGTTGTATCCGTCCTAAAACTACTTTATTTTTGCTTAAATTCTGTGCATCTACATACTGAAACTACGCAATGACAATATATTTGAGTTTAAATGCTCATCTAAATTTGATTATTTCTACAACTAAGCCTATTTTTCACCTATGTAAAATGTAAACAGCAAAATATGTAGAATGAGTTGTATTAGAATTCCTGTATTTTTTTACACAAAATAATTTAGTCCATGGAGTCTGCATGGCTGATATGAATGAAATATTAATTGCTTTTATAAAGAGAAGGACGATTTTTTTCGATGAAGTTTTAAGCATAGAGTTTAATTATTTGTAGCTCCATGGTCTTAAATAAAATGTTTAAATAAAATAAATTATTATAGTAATGTGATGAATGAAATGAATGGGAGAAAGTTATGAATGAAATCCTGTTTTTATAGAGAGATCCAGGCGTGTTATTTTTTCTATGACGTAACTTGAATTAATTTCAGTTGTTTTCGATGAAGTTTTCAAATATAATAAATTATCGTAGTATTATGATAATTCTAAAACTATTACCGAGGAATGTATAACATTTTAGAGATGTTTAAACCAGGCAATTTATATTTCAATGTCGTCATTTGAATGAAGTTCATTTTTTTCGATGAAAGTTTAAGTTTTCAAATATAATAAATTAATGCAGTATTGTGATAAGTTTTAAAATATTACAGAGGAATGTATTGCATTTTAGACTTTTTTAAATAAAATTGCATTGAAGTTGGAAAGTGTTTCATAATCAATGCTTTAATCATGATTGATCTTTCTTGTTATTATTTTTTCGATTTGAATAATAAATAAATGGATATAAAATTATATCTTATGAATGAATGGTTTGATTTGTCTTTTAATTATATTAATTGCTGACTGCGTACATCACTTTCATTTATTTTGGCAAAAAGTTTCCAAGCTTATATTGTGTTTAGCTAGTAAACTCATATATTGTGTTTAGCTAAAACTTTTAGCCGATTGTTGAAACAGAAAAAGAGTAGAACGGGTATATCTTCTAATACAATTGTAGTGTTTTCATTTAGTATATAGAAACGGGATCAGGATGTTCCATTCATATCTGCAAATTCAGAGCTACGAATTTGGCGGGATATCGGTAATTTTTTAACTTTACTTAAACTTTGCCAAATTGACGGAAATGTCGATAAATTGATCAATAAAATTAATTTTGTTTTGTTAGAAGAGAGTACTGAAATGATGTTTCGTTAGCATTTATCTGTCAGACTAACCGTCTACTTGGTAATACATTTAGCGAATTTTTAAAATGTCACCAAATTGATAAAAATATTTTCAAATCCATAAAAATATCTTGAAAATGATAAAATTTCCCTAATAAAAGAAATTAATTGTGTTTTGTTAGGGGATATTATTGTGATGATATGTCGCCAATTTGTTGCCATGTGGAACTATCAGTTCTACAGTCCTACTTGGCGATAAATTTGGCGATTTTTTAAAATGTCGCCCAACGTTCCATAGAGATAGTATTATTTAGACGATATTTTTTCCACCAATTTACTTGAAACAAATGATATCATGTCGCTTAGCAACGGATTTAAATCCAATGTGTTTATGCGGCAGACGATTTTTATTAAATCTTTTCCGATTTGAATAATGAAAATATGTATATAAAATAAATTTCTTTGCCATTTCATTTTTGACTGGATAATATCAATTATGGTCTTCAAGTTTAAACATTATTATTATTGATATTTTGCGGGATTATTGATTCAGAGATTATCGATATTTTTAAGTTATTACGCCATTATTTTATTGCGGCAAAAATTGCTGACACTCACATATTATACGATGTGCGAGTAATCTTCTAGGAATGCACGGGAATATCTTCTAATCTACGAGAATATAAGTAGTGCAGGTATATTGGCATATATTTGGACATATATTGGCATATATATTGGAATCAAGTACGGCCTTCTGGTATGAAGATTAAGGGGATTATTGATATTTTCAATTTATTAGGTCGTCTGTTGTATTTTAGCAAAGATATTTGAGACTCATATTGTAATATGGGTAATTTTCTACTAATAATCGGACATATCTTCTAATCTACGACATTATAAGTAGTGCGGGTGTTCCCATATAATTTTAGCACTTTCATTTTGACATATATTAGAATAAATGACTGCCTACAGATTTGAAGATTACGGGTTTATTGATATTTGCAATTTGTACACGTAATCTACTAATACAGGTTATATCTTCTAATATTCGCGTATATTATTAGTATTGGTTCCATACAATTTTAACGCTTTTGTTTTGCATATATTGATTCAATTCCATATTTTTGTGTAAATTTGCTTACATAAGGGGTCCAGGATGTTTTATTCTTCAGAACTGCCCTTGAAGATAATTTTGTATAGCGAGAACAGATTTTCTTAAACTTCTTTTTAGGAGCATTATATTAAATATTTTAACAGAATATTTTGATTAAAAATGTCATTTAGTATACTATAAGAATTTGCACATGATTGTGAATTTTAAGTTTCCTTATGTTATATACTCCGTACGAAGAACGGGTATGCTGTTAGTAGATAATAAATCTCAATCACGCATGAAATTGAACCAAACTGAGAATGTAGACCGATTTAATTCAAAACAATACTATACTTTAGATAATCTTATCAATATCTAAAATTGATATTACGCAAAATTGTTGAAGAGAAATGAGGGTGTAGGTAAATTAATTTCAAAACAATCTATATAAATAAATTTGAAAATCTGTGTGTTTGTCCCGTCATCACGAGAGAACGACTGAACCGAATTTGACGAAATTTTGTGGATAGCCTTGAAATAGTCTCACTTAAAATTTAGTCCATGTTTCGAGTTTCTACAACCAGTGGTTAAGATATTAGTGAAAAACGAAAGTTTCGTTTGTGTCATTATCAAGAGACGCGACTGAACCGAATTTAATGAAATTTTGTTGGTAACCTTAAAATAGTCCACCTTAAATTTGGCCCTGGTTTCGCGTTTCTAAGACCAGGAGTTGCTGAGATATTAATTGAAAACGAAACTTTTTCCTTGGAGTTCTACTCTCAAACTCCCTGGTTCCTCCAAACGAAAAGGTTGAAAATATTTTTTTTAAAACGTGAAAATGAATTGAAATTTCATCTCTGAGTTTGGTGGCAGATTTTTGCGTTTAATAGTCCCTTTCTGAAATCATGAATTGTTTGAAAACATGAATTAAAATGGGAAATCTATCACCATGGTTTATTTTTAAAAGCTTTTGCTCAACAATGAAAAGTATTAAGAAATCAAAATGGTTAATTAATTTTTAGAATTTTATGAGGATATATCATATTGCTCGGCAACACAATTAAATTAAATTTGTTTGTTAATGTTTATTATTTTCTTTCCGATTTGAATAATAAATAAATGGATATAAAAATATACTATCTTATAAATGAGCGGTTTGATTTTTCTTTTAATTATATTAATTGCTGACTGCGTACATCACTTTCATTTATTTTGGCAAAGAGTTTTCAAGCTTATATATTGTGTTTAGCTGATAAACTCATATATTGCGTTTAGCTAATAAACTCATATATTGTGTTTAGCCAATAAGTTCATTTAACCGATTGTTGAAACAGAAAAAGAGTAGAACGGGTATATTTTCTAATACAATTTTAGTGTTTTCATTTAGTATATACAAACGGGATCAGAATGTTTTATTCTGATCAGCAAATTCAGAGCTACGAATTTGGCAGAATATCTCTAACTTGGCAACTTTTCTTTTTTGCCAATTTGACGGAAATATCACCAATTGCTAAAAACGACGCAATTCAGTTAGTTTGGCCAAGTTTATATATTGTGTTTATCCAATAAACTCATATATTGTCTTTAGCCAATAAACTCATATACTGTGTTTAACCAATTAACTCATTTAGCTGATTGTTGAAACTGAAAAAGAGTAGAACGGGTATATCCTCTAATACAATTTCAGGGTTTTATTAATATATAAAAACGGGATCTGGATGTTTTATTCAGATCTGAAAATTCAGAGCTACGAATTTGGCTGGATATCGCTAACTTGGCAACTTTTCTTTTTTGCCAATTTGACGGAAATATCACCAATTCTTAAAAACGACGCAATTCAATGAAAATTATTTTGCTTTGTTAGAAAAAAGTACTGAAATGATGTTTCGTTAGAATTTGTCTGTCATTCCAACCATCTTTCTTGGTAACACATTTAGCGAATTCCTAAAATGTCATCAAATTGATAAAAATGTTTGTAAATCCATAAAATTATCTTAAAATTGATAAAATTGCGCTAAATAAATGAAACTAATTGTGTTTTGTTATTGGATAGTTTCGTGATGATGTTTCGTCAATTTGTCGCTTAGTGGGACTGTCAGTTCTACAGTCCCACTTAGCAATAAATTTGACGATTTTTTAAAATGTCGCTAAATTGACGAAAATATCGACAAACCTTCCATGAGATAGCATTATTCAGACGATATTTTTTCCACCAATTTATTTGAAGCAAATGATATCATGTCGCTTAGCAACGGATTTAAATCCAATGTGTTTATGCGGCAGACGAATTTTATTAAATCTTTTCCGATTTGAATAATAAAGATATGTATATAAAATAAATTTTTTGACAGAATAATATCAGTTACGGTCTTCAGGTTTAAACATTATTATTATTGATATTTTCGGGGATTATTTATTTAGAGATTATTGATATTTTCAAGTTATTATGTCATTGTTTTATTGCGGCAAAAATTGTTTAAACTCATATATTGTAAGTTGTACGAGAAATCTTCTACAAATGCACGGGTATATCTTCTAATCTATGAGCATATAAGTAGTACAGTTATATTACCATATATTTTGGCATATATTGACATATATTGGAATCAAGTACGACCTTCTGGTATGAAGATTACGAGGATTATTGATATTTTCAATTTAAAACGCCATCTGTTTTATTTTGGCAAAAATTTTTGAGACTCATATTGTAATACGGGTAATCTTGTACTAACACTCGGACATATATTCTAATCTACGACATTATAAGTAGTACGGGTATACCTTCGCATGTAATTCTAGAACTTTCATTTTGGCATATATTGTAATAAATTACAGTCTTCAGGTTTAAAGATTACGGGTTTAATGAAATTTTCAATTTATACACGTAATCTACTGATAAAGGTCTCCTAATATTCTGATCTCCTAATATTCGCGTGTATAAGTAGTACGGGTTCCATACAATTTTAACGTTTTTATTTTGCATAACTTGATTCAATTCCATATTTTTTGTAAATTTGCTTACAAATGTGGCCAGGATGTTTTATTCTTCAGATCTGCCCGTGAAGATAATTTTGTATAGCGAGAACAGAGATTCTTAAACTTTTTTTAGTAGCATTCAATTAAATATTTTAACAGAATATTATGATTAAAAATGTCATTTAGTATACTATAGGAATTTGTACATGATTGTGAATTTAAATTTCTTTATATTATATACTCTATACGAAGAACGGGTATGCTGCTAGTACTACATAAAATTGATATTATTCAATATTATCGAAGCTATTTCATCTGTCTACACCCTTATTTAATTTCAACAAATTTGTACAATATCAATTGCGGATAATAATAAGATTAATACAGTAATGTTTTCAATTAAAACTGTATACACTCTTAATCTGGTTCAATTTTGTGTGTAATTGAAATTAATGTTCTACATTTTTGTGAGCCACTGAACACTACTTTTTTTGTCTATTTTGTTTACTTTTTTGTGCGCCTTAAATGACATTGAAAAACTAGTATTTTTACATAATTTATTTTTTACTTTTTAATTTTCATGTTTTAAATATCCACCAGTCTCATTTTATTACTTATAAGCTTTTACTTATTAACCCAAATCACACCGGGTTTTCTCTATAATTAGATTGGTTAAGTTTGTAAAGGTTTTCATAGGTTAAGTAAAGGATAAATAAAGTAAGTAGAGGCTAATGAAAGTTAAGTTTTTTTTGGCAAAAATGAAATACCTTCAAAACCAAAATACGGGCAATATCAAAATACTGGTAGTACCGGTTTTAAAATACTGCCCAAATTTACCTGATAATATGTTTTGAGGATTCTGGGATTCTGATATTTTGTTCTACTTATGATTTTATTCCATTTAAAACCATGGAAAATCATTATTCCGCAGCAAAATAGCTAGAAAGCATTGAGATATATCAGATATCTGAGGTTGTCCTAAACTTACGTATTTAAGTTAATTAACTTATTCTCTTTTCAAATATCAAAGTATTCACAACTATGTATAAGAATATGTACATTTTCCCCAGATTGTATATTAATAAGGAAATAAGTATTATAAGCATATTATACAGATTATACAATTATGTGTCGGTTTTAACAGAATATAAATATCAAGCGATAAGAAAAAGTTACCAGAGAAGGAACAGCTGGTATAATCAGGTTTCTGAAATAAATAACTCATACTATTAAGATTAATTATAAGATTGGTTTATATTTATAAGGAATAAATACATATTGTATTAGATTCTAATTAATGTATATTGTGCAAGATGAATATGGAAACTTTCGCGTTATATCAGAAAGAAATCATTAAAGATGAAACAGCTGCGTTACTGTTCATCAATAAACATTTCTTATGGTAATCCTTAACTGTGTTATTTTTACTTTTACATATAATACATGTATGCTTCAATATTACAATTATGAGGTTTACAAAATACTGCTCAAAATACAAATCGTAAATAGATAAAAAAGGGGGGGACGGATCTTGGCGACGGTCTTGACGACGGATTTGGCGAGATATCGCCAACTTGGCAACTTTATTAAATGTTGCCAAATTATCGAAAATGTTACCAAATTGATAAAAATGACGCTAAATCAATAAAAATTACGACTAATTGACGAAAATTCAATATCTTGGAAAGAATATAAGTATCTACTATAAGAATAACCTATTTTTCCTGCCGTAACGTTTAGCACAATTTTGGTGACGAATTTGCCGGAATATCTCCAACTTGCTGACTTTTAAATGTTGCTAAGTTGACGAAAATGGCACTCTACTTATAAAAAAATCGCCAAATTGATTTAATCGACGCTAAATCAATGACATGACGACTAATTGAGTTCATTATCATCGGAACATAAGAGTAGACTATAAGAATAACTCATTTATCCGTCCGTCCGTAACGCTTGGTGAGAAATTTAGCGAGATTTTGCCAACTTGGAGACTATTTTAAATGTTGCCTAAGTGGTAAAAATATCGCCAAATTGATAAAAATGACGTCAAATGGGAAATAATGTTTCGTAAATTCTAATTTCCGTCATATGACGAGCTTACCTTCGAGTATATATGAAATGCTTTTTTTTTCCATCTGTCTGTAACACTTGCTGATGCATTTGGCAAACTTGATGAATAATCTAGCGACGTATCGCCAATTTGGCGATGTTTCACCCCCAGATAAACAAAAATATGGTCAAAATTGCAAAAATTATGCCTAATTGATGAATTAATTATTAAAATATTCTATTATATGAACTCTGTCGCTTATTGAGAATGGAAATCAATATTGATAATTGTTTAAAGTTGGGCGAAATATAAAATAATTGGGAACTTTGAAATAGTTTTACATGCTGTCATCTGGAAAATAGTCAAATGTACAATTCAACGTTAAAAACACAGTACCGTGGATCTCATACATTATTTTTTTACTGCAAAAGGAGTAAATTCATTACATTATATAAAGTTAGGCGCTGCCCACATCAGATTTTTATATAGATTGCAGAGTCTACTTTCATAACAAGAACTTGCAATCTCGTCCTAGTAGTTCAACAGTAGAGCGTCGGATGGCCAGTTAGGAGATCCAGGGTTCTAGTATTCCCAGTTGGGGCAGCAAAGCTCTTTACACGATTCCTTCTAATATAATGCTTTGTAATGGCTTTGTATCGTCTAGCTCTCTTTGTTGCAAAGTTCGTTATCTTAACTTTTTAAATTTTCTACTAGAGGCGTTGGGATAACTATTATTCGATCGGGCATATCCACTTTACTATAAATAGACCTAACGTGCAGATTAACAGATTAACCACCTATAGGCACCAACCCGAAGGTTTACAGTATTTACCGACTATGGTTGAGGAATATCTGCTCAAAACCGGAAAACAAAACGTAATACTGAGATAAAAATGATAAACAAATATACAAAATATTCGCTAAAGCCAGTTGTAATATACAAATATTTCTCATCCATAAACACTTATGTGCAGAATTGCATATATATATATATATATATATATATATATATATATATATAATAATAGTTTGAAAATCCAATGATAGAATAGAGAGAAGTTGCAACTCAAAAAACCCCAAAGTTAAAAAATGCCTAACAAATAAAAAGTAGCAAACAGAGAATCATCAATCAAGTGGAAAATAAAATGCAAACCTCTAGTCATCAAGCTGAAGACAAACAACAAACATCAGTGGAATACATATGTGTGTGTGTTTACAAATGTAGGTCGTTTGGCCGCTAGGCCATTAGACAGCGAGCTCTCAAGTATTTCTTAATGATTGAGTTAAAAGTCAGTATTGCAGGGAACTCGTCCAAATGTTTTACAGACATAGGCTGTCCTAGGTCACACAAAATACAATCCGGGGAAGCAGCAAGTCCGATTCTATGGAGATGAGCCCTAAGGCAGCCATGATCAGTCAGAAGGCTGAACCTGGCAACTGCTTCTTGTCGAAGAGCCTCTGGAATGATTGAAATGTTCTTGCTGAGGACGCTCCATGACTTTCCCTTAGATGCATTAAAATCACCGCACAGAATTGACTTGTTTGTGAATGAGCTGTTAAAATTTAACTTGTTATTTCCTGGTGGACTATAGCAAGTAAAAATTTTAAAACAGTTAGTGTGTTTCCAAACATCAATACATACTATTTAAGCACCATTATTTGAAGAAAGGTCGCTGATAGCGTTAAATGTAGATGCTAAATTATGTTTTATGCCAACAAGTATTTCGCTGGCACTTCTTCTCGATTTTGGAAGGAGTTTGTGACAATAATTCTTAAACGACTGTCTTCTTAGGGCTTCATCTGTCAAATTAGCTTCCACTATAATGAACACATCAATATCGTGTTTAACTAACACTGTCATAATTTGGGTTCTTTTTTCCCGAGAAAGTCCGCCTGCATTCCATTGGAGTCCTATCAATCGTGGCAAATTCTTAAAAAGACGGTTTATTGTGGTATTAGTAACCATTTCAAAAAGCTTGGAGGGCGGCAAGAGCTGTAGTAGATTTAGCGTTACCCAGGGTGCACCACGTGGAGGCCTACTACTTTGCACCCTTATATATATATATATATATATTTATATATATATATATATATATGTGTGTGTGTGTGTTTCTGAAATAGGTTATTAGTACTTATATACAAAATTCCACGAATAAAAATCAAAGATATGTACAAGTCTGTGAAACATATATGCAAGACTACAGATACAAACATACATACAAAACTACGTATACATTAATACAAACAAATCTCACAGATTACTATCTCTTTCAATACTACATTAATACATACAATAATATTTGCAATGAATAGAACAAATGTAAATATAAAAGTAATTTGATTGCAGAATATATAGCTAAACTTTCGTAGGATCCCTGTAAATTATCATTGATATTTTTTGAATGGCGATAATTAATTAAGGAGCACTTGTGGTAAAAATGAAATCCCAGTTTATGTTGCAAGGCGTTAGTATTTATAGTTTCCTTGTAAGGGAAACATGTTCTTTCAGTATTATCGAAAGAAAAATTTTCAGAAAACATCGACTTTTTCTTGCTACAAAACATAGTTATTCATCAAGAGTTATGTTACATTATTTTAGTTTTATTTAATAAAACATATAAAAGACCGGACACTTTCACCATTGATTCCATAACAGGTATAGAAAATGCTTATCTGATTCTCCTTAAACTCAATTTATTTTCCATTATCTAGAATGGAGTTTGAACACTAAGTAAGTTTTTGAAGTTTTGGTACTTTATAAACAATAATATTAAGAAATCCATTTGTTTTAAGTCTCATTTTCTTTACCTAAGTGCACTAAATCATTATAGTCAGGGATTTCCTGGACGTATTTGCAGTTAATCCGCGTGGAGGAGCGAGAGGTGAATCTCCTGATCTCAGTTGAACAAAAGGCAGGATAATGCGATTTTCACCAAAGCCATCGTTGTTTTCTTAATATCTGCATTTCCATTGTCCTTTCATGACTTTTGGCAATATTTAAAACCGTTATTTGTTAAAATATTTTCTAATTTTCGATTTATCAAAGACTTAGTGCTACTCAAAGTTTCGCCTCAACAAATTAGGAATTTCTTTATCCAATAATCTCTCAAAAACTACTGCAATAGTAACACGATAAATTAAAACTTCTTAAAATACTGGAAATATACAAAAATTAAATGGTCAATTGGTTTCAAAGGCAAAAAACAACATTCTTCTTCAAGACCGACAAGAAGCGATATTTCACTTACTCAAGTTAGAAGTCAGAACTCAAGTCACTGACTCAAATCGGACGACAACAGTTGCCGCCCTGGTGTTCCAAATTCCTAATACGAACCAGGTTTTAGGTTCTATCGATACAATAAGTGCATGAGAATTTAGTCTTTAAGGTCCCCGGGGGATTCTGGAGGAACCCTCGGGAACGAACCCAAGAGATTGCATCTCGGCTTTATTGTTTTTAAATTTCGAATAATAAGTGTTTTGTTATTTCATGTTTTAACACGCTTTGGCTCGATTTTGAGTGATATTCACTCAAATCGGTTCTTTAGAGACCAAAAATAATATTACAGAGTTTCCATCTTAACATTATCGGAAAGATCAAGAAAGGATCCTTCAAACAAACTTTGAACGGAATCCATGCAATTAATAGACGAATTTTCATGAATTTTTGAAAAATATATACTTTTAATGTGTTCAAAACTTTCCCTAATTTTAAATTGCGATATAAAATAATTGCTTTGGAAAACCAAAGTTTATAAATTAACACCAGTTCCATTAAGTATTAAGCATTGCTCCAAAATAAAAAATAAACTCCTGTAGCCACCAGTTCATGAATTATAATTATTTTAAGCTAGCGAAATCTTAAAATGTTTGAATAATTTTCCTCTGCGTGAGTCATTTTCCTATTGAACTTTTTCGACCTACTGAACCCACGCTTACAGAAGGGAGAACCTACTTTTTTCCCGACTATTTCTTACGTTAAGCGTCGTACATTGCTGAACAAAATAAAACATTGAGAAAAGTTGCAATCTGAATTTTTACACTTTTCCTGTGTTTTCTGGGCTTAAATATTAGTGAGTAAAGCATGTGCCTTTGCGTACAATCGATAATGAAAATTTGGTTTACAACTTAAAATGCAGAGTAAATTAACATAAATAAGAATACACACGTTCCGGAAATCAACTGGATCTCCTTCTTCGGTGCAAAATGTCTAGACCGGAACGTCCAAATAAGCGCAAGGTTATGTCAAGTAAAAATAAAAGGCAGAGAATAGGAAATTAAAGAAACATAAATTTAGATATGGTCATTCCATACAGCGCTTCATGTTCATATTTTCTTGTCTGTCCAATTCTTTATTTGATTATTCTTTCCTTGTTCTACGCTTTTTGCTTATTTGAGCGTTCAGGTCTTTTTGCTTATTTGAGCGTTCAGGTCTTTTTGCTTATTTGAGCGTTCAGGTCTTTTTGCTTATTTGAGCGTTCAGATCTTTTTGCTTATTTGAGCGTTCAGGTCTTTTTGCTTATTTGAGCGTTCAGGTCTTTTTGCTTATTTGGGCGTTCAGGTCTTCTTGCGCCGAAAAAGAAAATCCAGTTAATTTCTGAAACGTACGCATGCTTATATACTTTGATTTGCACAGTAATTCATTATTAAATACTAGTATACATTTATAGATATTCTGGTACCTTTTTAAGATAAAATGAAGATACTACCAAGAAAGAAATGACAGAATTTCAGATTCTTGACACAAGTTAAAAGTGATGATTATACATTTCAGTGTCGACTTGACCCGTGCGGAATGCGCTAGTTTCCGACCGGGCCCCAGGCTTTACCTTAGCACCCCCTCCCTCCCTTAACGACAGTATTAAATGCTGAAAAGTAGAGTGCTCTAAACGGCAAGACTGTTTTTTTTTCGCTTGTTAGAGGGTCCCATTGACCTATTTCCCGTGGGGGCCTCGAGAGGATCAACCCGATACGATACATTTGGAAGCGATGATGATGATTACAACTTGAATGAGCTTTATAAAATTTGATAAACAAATTGAAAAGTAAGAAGATTCTGACAGAGATGAAGGTTACAATGCTGAAAATTATCTTGGAAATGATGGATTTACAACATGGAAAGTGAACTTCAAAATCCCATGAGAAAGTAGGCCTCAAAATACTTTTTCGTTTTTGCATTTGTTGGTCTGTATTGAACTAAAGAAGAGAATCCAACGTATCCTCGAAACAGCTGTATGTTGAACTGTTATTAATTTGTACTTAGTTGTTTAAGCTTTTCTTATGTGCAAATTTATTTGATACACTCCCTATCATTTATATAAAACATTTAGGCAACGGTATAAAATAGCACTTGAGATCAAATCGCCCCCCCCCCCCCCACCTCTCGTGTTCGTACAAGTGTCTCGCGTCCTAGCTGAACTAGTTTTGTCAGTTCTGTAATATATTATTTGAGTTTTAGTTCATAAAATGTATAAAATACTAATCTTCCACCATTGATTTTGAACTTTAGTATAGAAAATGCTTATCTGATCCTCCTGAAACACAATTTTAGTTTCCATTATCGAGAATGGAGTTTGAACGCTCTCTAAGCAAGTTTTGAAGTTTCGGTATTTTATTTTATAAACAATAATAGTTTAAGAAATCCATTTGTTTCAGGTTGCATTTTCTTCAACTAAGTGCATCGCGTCGTTAGAGTCTTGGGATTTTGAAGGAATGTGAAAATTTTAAATTTGCCCTTAAAGTAATACAATATTTACTGGTAGTTCATATTCTGTTTTTCTTAAAATATTGCTGAGCTACTATATGCTGAATAAAAAACCTATGGAATAATGATTAAAATCATATGATGATGTTGACGTATTTTTATAATTCATGCTTTCTGAAATTATGAACCTAGTTATCTTGTAGGATAAAACAATGTATTGTGATCGTCTCCTACGTCATTACGTGCTATAAAGTGCATTCCGAATTATACGTTCGGACCCGAAAAAATATTTTGATCTAACCGGTATAGTATTGGACTCTTACGCACAAATGTCTGGGAGGGCGCGGTAGCCCAGTGGTTAGCGCGCGGGAATAACGTCCCTGTGAATGCCTCCTCCACTAGGTTCCAGTCTAAATTGGGTGGCACTTCTCGGCCGTTCAAACAGTTACCTTACACCTTTCTGGTAGGTCGGACGGTCTGGGTCTCAACAAAAACAACACTAATGTCTGGGTTATAATCCAACCGGGGCTGGCAGGTTCCACAGTTGATGAACGGGACAAAAAAGAGCACGAAACCCTCTGGACGACGAACTCAACGCCACTCATGAGGTGGCATCACAAAACTTTTGGGATCTAATTATACTTTAGAAATAATTGCTTATTTTCAATTTAACTGAATCTGTATTTAAAGTACATTCATATTTAATGCAATGTTGCTCTTAACTTTCATAAATTTTAGAAATTTCAATAATATGACTTCGTGCAGAAGTATTTTTATTACAAAAAATACGAAAATATTTAGGTTCATTTCATAGAGAGTACATAATATCTATATATATAAAGAAGAAAGTATGTATATATGCATGATCCAACATCACGGAAGAACGGCTGAACCGAATTTGATGAAATTTGGTAGTCTTGAAATAGCCCCACTTAAAATTTAGTTCATGTTTCGAATTTCTAACACCAGGGGTAGTTGCGATATTAATGAAAAACGAAACTTTCGTTTGTTTCATCATCACGATAGAACAGCCGGACCGCATTTAATGAAATTTTGTGGGTAGCTTTAAAATAACGTTCGATAAATTTAGTTCAAGTTTCTAAGACCAGGGGTTGCCGAGATATTAATGGAAAACGAAACTTTTCCTAGGAGTTCTACTCTCTAACTTCATGATTCCCAAGCGAAAAGGTTGGAAATCGTTGATTTAAAACGTGAAAGTCAATTAAATCTCTGAGTTTTGTGGGAGTTTATTGAACGTTATTAGTCACTTTTGAAAATCGCATGTTTGAAATATGAATTTAAATAGAAACTCTATCGCCCAACAACACAGCATCCATACCTTACGTGGGACTCGAACCCATAACGCGACGGCCGAACGATCGCTTGGAAACACTCGCCTTGACCGTTCGACCACCGCGTCGGCGTATGCGATGTATATATTTCGGCTGAGAAAGAATGTGTAGAGGTGGTGGCTGGCGCGACTTGGTGGCATGTGGTATTGATGGCGTGGGAAGAAATTTTGCGGTTTGATTCGAATGACTAGCTCTCTCTACGATCGCGAGGTGGACATAAAAATTCTGGACACAGTTTTTCCGTGCGCATGTCTTCAATTTGATTGCCAGACCACTCTACGGCAGTCCGGGCTTCGGCCCTGATATTTTCGATGCTTACGACGGGTCCCAGGAGCTTGGCCGCCGGGTCGGTTCCTTGAGGTTCGTGAGTGATTGCTGTCTGGGAAATTGTAGCCGTCTGACGTCGGATGATCCGAGGCACTCCGGATCGGAGAGTGACAACGACGCTTCCTGTGGGATTGACCCGAGGGCTTGCCGGGTCGATCTACCGTGTTCCATCTTTTGAGAAGTGGAGATGCTTCTCTGCCGAGGCTGAGTTCTACTCGGGACAAGTGTCATCTGTGTGAGCACCTCTGGTGTGCCGAGTCTTCGACTACGTAGGGCGATAATTTCGCCAGAATCTCATGTCGGGATGAGATCCCTTTCCACTTCTCGGGAAGGTTTTTGCAACGCTCTTTGCATATTTATTTATTTAAATATTTAATTAAGAAAAATTGATTATCTTTAAAATTTATATCAGAAATTCTATTCTAAAAGTTCTTTGAGTGCTCGTTTCCTCCGTGTTTTTGACCATACCACATAATTATATAAATATTAATTGTTTAAGGTTTTACCACTCTGATTTAGTACATTTGATTTTTGCGGCGCTGAAGCCTGAGGCCTTTGAATAAGGTCTTTTGCGCCTGAGTTCAGTGGCGTGCTGATAAAGATTCAGCTTTTGTGTTTGATAAGTCCTTATATAACTTTAATAAAGGATTTATTTTAACTTTTAAATTCTTGTGTGTTTATTTTGATTTTTCTGTGATTTTGTTTTATTTAATATTTTGCTGAAGAAGAGGTTCCTTAAAGGTAAGGGTTTGTTATTTTAAATGTTTTGGTTCTTGTTTTCGGGCAGGTCATCTTGGAGATTAACTTCTCCGGACAGGGGGGGGGGGGTGAAGCTAAGTGGTTATTTGCGGCCTATTCGATCACGGGTTTGTTATGGTGCTGGTACTTGTGTCTTCTAAATTCCAAATTTAAGGAGGTCACGTTCCGCGCGTTTACACTAAAGAAAAATACAATATTTTTAGGTATTATTTTTTACTTAATTTTAGGTCAACATTTTTTCTCAATTGTTTCGTGTCTCCACACATATATACATACATACATACATACATACACACAGACACCATATTGTTGATTCGTATTCAGATATGCTCCAAACGTGGACATACATTAAATTTCGAAAGTTGTAGTTTCAATCCCATCACAATAGTTGCTCTATACATTGTATTGCAAAAATATGTATACACTTATAAAATATTGAGCTACAGCCGCGAAACTCGGTATGCAAATGTCATTTTATGCGTTATGCAAATGATAAAACTGTTCAAAATTGTAATCATTTGCATATCACCTCAAACAATACATAAAAGGCAAGTTTCATGGTTGTATATGATTTTCTATGGGTGCAACAGAGTGTATATTTACTATAGAGTGTATATATTTTCGTAAAAAAATGAAAAAAGTTTTGAATAAATATCATTTACTGTTCACGTCAAAAATTTTTATTATAAAAATTAAATTTTCATATATTTTCCATAAGAAACGAAAAGTGATTGATTTGTAAAAAAGAAATACCGCTTAATAACGAAATGAATAATTTGCTATTGGTTAACCTTTTAATGATTTGAGTCTTAACTCATTAAAAACAGTCACAATTTAGTAAATTTTTAAAGACTAAAAATATTACTTAAATGTACTTTAACTGCCTTTAGCATAAATGATCTCAAGTTAATTAGTTCTTTTATGATTAAAATATTATTTGATATTTATATATTCAATCTATTCTCCATAAAATTTAATTAAATGTTAAGACACATTATCTAACATATGCTGTTAAATTGAAACTAAGGAAAAACATGAAACTTATAGCATGTATTTTTCCTTTAATTTCGTGTTATTATTTTTTTAAAGCAGATTGATTGAGCATACTCTGTTCTTAAAAGTTCTGTGAAAAAAGTAAATTGAATTATTCTGAGATAATTTTTGTTCAATAAATGCAGTTAATCTTTTATTACATACATAATCGAAAAAATGTGATTTATGTCTCGATCTTTTTATACGAAATTTTATAGCTACAAATTATGTCTGAAATGTTTCAAAGTGCAAAAATGTGGACTAGGGTAAGTATTAAACGAAAATTTAACTCTTGCGATTATTCAGGTATTTATAAACTTACTAAGATAGTTTATTCCCATTCTACACAATTCTTATTTATATCAAAACAATAAATTTATTACCAAATTTGCAATATTAAAATTCTGATGTAGGCAGCACATGACCCTACATAATGCAGTGTTTGTCCTTTTTTTCACAGTTATTCGCAGCTAAATAATGATAAGATCTACGGCAGATGTTGAATTGTACATTAACATTTGGCAAATTTTTGACTTACAACGTGTAAAACTATTTCGAAATACCAAATGAACTTATATTTTGCGCAAATCTAACTTGGCAATTGGAAATGCCGCTAATATCTGCTAAGCAATAGCCTCCATTATATTAAAATATGCTAATTATAATTTCAACAATTTAGCGTCATTTTTGTAACTTTAGAGTTATTTTTACCAATTTGGCAACATTTTACCCAATTTGGCACCATTTTCAAAAAGTTGCTAAGTTGGCGATATTTCGCCAAAATAATCGCCAAATATTGTATATGGAATGAAAACATATTGGATGAATACATATTACTATTTAATTTTATATAATTTTTCGATAAATTTATTTGCAAACTTTGCAATACTTCGAGAACGGTTCAAGCTAGATTTTAAAACGCTTTCATAAGAAATCTTTCAATAAGACTTCCATTGGCAACTTATTTTTTCTCACCTTCATCGACGTGTAATTTTAATTTGTTGCGTTTAATACTATTAATTTCAATAATGGGAAGGAGAAAATAAATATCGTTATAACTAATTATAAGCTCATAGGTAGCCTGGCTTTGGGGTTGAGTCGGGCTTGAAATCTATTGTAAAATGTATTGGAGCTCGGATAGGGGTTCGAACTCTATTGATGTCTAGCTGCGCCAGTTTAAAGTCTATAATTTCATCCTCTCACACACGCAGACTGATATATTTCCGAAAGTATTCATAATGTTATGTTGTTTTCGAAGGCAGAAAACAGCCTTTTTCTTCAGGTCAGATTAAGGACTAACCCCCGTGGCGACCCTTAGTGGTTTATGCCTGCGCAATCTGACTTAGTCCAGCAAGTTCGGTATTTGCTGTAAAATTACACACATGACTGAAGGTAGGAGAAAAGTGGCCATCGCCGTGGGGAGAAATAAGGGTGGTAAATCCAAGAAGCCAGTAAATAGGGAAGCACGATATTACGAATTAACGGCAAATAATATAAATGAAATTAAGTGTAACGGAAAATGAAGAATGAGCGGAAAGAAACCAAGGCAATAAGATAATAAATAGCAGAGCAAATGCAAACAACCGAATAGTAAATAAATCTGCTAAAACGGTAACGGAAGAGCATGAGATTCTTAAACTAGTTTTAAATTAACTTTAGTGTTGTTCAACTCGGCTTTCCAGGGGCGGGTAACTTGCCCCCCGAGGTGGGTCTAATGACGCCATGAACTCAAAAAATGTATCACGGCTATTTTTCACCACAATGATTGAAACTATGAAGCCCATTCCTATGCTGCCATGTTGATAAACATATAAAATTTCAAATACATTTTTCGAAGTTTTTGCTCGAATTTAAAAATTGATTTTATTACAGCGTGTTACCCTTCACTTCAAAGGTCTTGGAAAAATATTTCGATTGATACCATACTTGGCAATGTACCTCCGGAGGGCGGTTAACTTGCCCTCTGAGGGGGGCTAATGGCGCCATGAACAAAAAAATATATATATATATCACGGCTATTTTTCACGATGATTGTAATTATAAAGTCTCGTGATCATTGAGTGAAAAATAGACCTTTCATGCATGATTAAGTCAAATTTTGTCCTATGCTGCCATGTTAAAAAATATATAGAATGTTAAATACATTTTTCGAAGTTTTCGCTCGAATTTAAAACAAAATTCTATCTAATTCTAGCTTTTTTGATAACAAAACCGGATATAAAGTTTCGAGAAAACCATTAATATTTGTGGTCGCTATATCGTGTACACAAGAAATCGACCACTGGCATCAGACAGACAAGTTGACCGACATCACTCCAAAAATAATCCAAACGGGTTCAGGAGGCCTTAAAATATATATTGGCACCGAAATTTCGAAATCGAAAATTTTCGTGAAACAATACTTTCTCAATACTACGTATGAGAAAGTGAAAATGCAATCACTAAAAGTATAGAAAATAATTGAAAACGGCGGCAAAACTATTGAAAGAAGTAACAGGAATAAAAGTAAAAAACAAATATAAAGTAACCAACTAGTTTCGGAGGCTATATGAGCTACTCTTGCCAAATAAAGTTGTGGAAAAGTCTCTTTAATTTCACCTTACAACGATGGCAACTTTTTTCCTACCTTCGTTCTGAAGATGAAGGCCATTTTCTGTCTTCGAAACTGGTTGACCCTTAAATTTTGTTGTATGCTGTACTTATATGGAGATTTTATATTAATTTATTCACAAAGTGTTCAGCATATGTGTTGAGATATTCTTTTCTATCAAACGCAAATACAGTTTTTTATACAATGCCTTGAAAAGTAAAAATTCTAACAGAATTCTCTTTAAAATAGGTGTTTTGCAAATATAAAACGAAACCTTTTACAATTGATTCCATTGTTCAATTTCCCCCCTATCTTGGCGCTCCCAACAAATATTTTTATTCGAAATCCACGTGCACTTCGGCCACGTGTAAGTTATCGAACTTGGGAGCGCTACGGTCGTCCCAATTCTCCCTTTATATTCTCCTGAAGTTGTCCCACGCGCTTCATATGGAAGAGAGGCCAGAGAGGTACTGACTTAACAACTCAATTGACGGTCTAAGTCGCATCTACATGACGTAACAGATACCAATGGTCTTTACACTGTCAGCACTGTTAGGAACAGTGACAGCTACTATGGCTGGTAAGATCCTTTAGTTAGAATGTTATTTTATTATTTTGATCTGTGTTTCCTAAACTGTGGTACGCGTACCCCTAAGGGGTACGTGATAGATCATAAAGGTACTCGGCCGAATTTATAAATATATTGGGGTTTAGTAACAGAAACGGTTCTTTAAAATAAAATAACAATTATAAAAGAGGCTGGGGGGATCAAAGGTATACGTAAGTTTTTAATTATGATACTTGTGTAGATAAATTAAGTTATGTAATTTTATACTTAAGATATAGGATTTTATACTCAAGGTAATCTGACTTTATACTTAAAGGAAAATAGTAGATTTTGATCGAATTTTGACTATTTGATCGAATGTTGATCAAATAATCGAATTTTGATCAAATATCGAATCTTGAAATATAATTAAAAAATATATTGCAATTTTGCATTTTTAGGATTAATTAAAAACAAACGGCATCAAAATCGGACATAAATCAAGCATAAAGCGATAAAAATGCTTGTCTATAGATTGCGATTTCCCTCAGTTTGATGATTTTTATAATCTTTTTTTTCAGTTTCAATTTTTTATGGCTGGCCGCATGATTTTCGAAAAAGTTATTTACCTATTTGTTTATATATTAATATACATGTTGAATAATTAAGTATTCATGCACTAAACCTAAAACTTAAAATTTTTGACAAAAAAATTATAATAAAAATATTTTTGTCTGATATAAAAGAAATATGAAAATTAGCATTTATGATTTTAAAACGTATTTAAAGTATTTTGTAAAATATTGCAAATATAAAATATTTGTAAAATATTTTCATGTGTAGGTCTAGTGAATTTTGGCATTATATATCCTCACTTTAACGAAAATCAAGTTTCTGGTGATTTTAGTTAAAATATAATCTTACGAACAGTAAACATTACTATTTATTTTTTGAGCTGTGACATATCCTTGAATTCATATGTTTGAAAATCCACCACGATATGTATTAATAAAACACTAGTCCTTTTGTATTAACAACATGCGAATCTTGAAGTATTAAATTTTTGATTTGAAAATATCAGAAAACTTCCTTCAAAGTCATAGCAAATTATAGTAATTTTCATCCTCGAAAATTAATTACACCCATCGGATTTTATAATCAAGTAAAATTCTAGTTTTTCTTTCAATGCATACTAATTTGCACAATATGTGTAGTAATCAACTAGATATTTCTATACGAAGTTTTTGACACATTTAACACATTTTAATAGAAAATTATTACACACTGCCGGTCGTCACCGGCCGTCCAAATAGTTGCTCTTAGTCCTCTGGACGAGTCGGACGGTCTGGGTCTTCAACACTGCCGGTCGTCCAAATAGTTGCTCAAGTCCTCTGGACGAGTCGGACGGCCTGGGTTTTCCACACAGCTGTGCTACCTTTCTGGCAGGTCGGACGGTCTGGGTCTCAACAACAACAACACAGCTGTGCTAAGTTAATAATTATTGGAAAAATTTTATCTTTTAATCTCAACAGTATATGAAAACACATCGCAGGTTCTGTGTTGTACATTTTGGATGCGTGTGCTGATTTACTTCACTTATTAAAAAAATAAAATAATTATTTGTTTAATTACTTTCCCTACATATATAGCATCATGTATGGGAAAGTAAATTAAATTAGGGTTAAAAATTCATTTTCGAGTTTACGAAGGAACAGCATGTTTCAAATATCCCTAAACTCGAATCGAACGTTTATGAGGATGTCTGTGTGTACACAGATGTGTGGAAAGCCCAGGCCGCCCGACTCACCCGAGGACATGAGCAGCAAAGTGAGCGGCCGGTGCACAGATGTGCGTATGTATGTTATTGTGCGTGCCCTTCAGTCTACGGAAGCGATGTCTCCCTAATGAATGATGCGTTTTGAGAAAAAAAAATGTTCAATTATTACAGTCAGTGTATACCGGAAACCTATTGATTTTGAACGCGATCGAATGTTCTAAAGACCCCCCAATTTTGAATGAATTTTTGATAACTTCATAAAATAAAATTTTTCAATGCTGTTGAATAAATAATCATGTACGTAATTTTTTATTATGAAACTAATGAAACAAACTTTAGAAAGTTAGCATGAACTGTTTTTCGAGATATTACAAATTTTTCGAATAAATTTATATAAAAATTGTATGAAATAAAATAATAGCAAATATTATCAAATGTGTTCACTTTCTATATGTATCAGTATGCAGTAAATCTATTAACACCGTTATCTCATTCTCTTAGATCGAGTTCGTTCCATTCACGAGAGAAGATACGTTTTATATCAGTTTTGTATTTTGACGTGAAAGAATTCGTCAATAGTCATTCATTTTATGGAATTGCATTTTGATGGGGATTTTGCACATGAGTATGAATACATCATTCTATTTGGAATAAATTGCCAAAAGCGGGTAGGGGGGGGGGCACATTTAAATTTACTTGATGTTAATTCAATCCTAAAATCATAGTTCTGTCGATCTAGTACATCATTTCGCGATGAGAGAAGTAAAATCACTGCATTATGTAGAGAAAGTCTTATGCTGCTCGTATCATATTTTTTATAATAATTGTCTCATATTAGCCATAATATGTGTATTATATATATACTGATATTTTTTTGATGGAATATTAATAAAATTTATATAATATATAATAGAATATATATTATTTTGTTACGTAAAATTAAATTACTAACCCCTAGTAGAGGACTTTTCCCTGTCCGAAGGATAAGTTATTAAGAGCATCTTTAAAAGTGGATACAGCAAGAATAAATATTAATGTCATAAAAGGAATACAAGAATTTGGAAAGTTGAAAATACCGTCTTAGATGATAAACTATATGCATTGCTAAATCCCGAAAAAATATAGTGTAATTATTAAGAGTTTGAATAGTTCCGAAAATTGTAAGAGTTTATTTCAAGTAGCAGATTTATAACAGACATTCTAAACTTAGGTCACATTTAAAATATTTCTTGCATGTTAAAGGTGCGCTGTTTCCTTAACTAAATAAGTTAACAAGATAATAACATGCTTCATATCGAAAGTATTTATAATATTATTTGATTGTCAAATGCCTTTGTGCCTTGACTATAAATGTCCTTATCTTGATTTCTAAATGTTTCTCGAAACGTGCAAGCTAGTATTTAGCGTATAAATAAAACCTTTGAAAGTGTCGGTCACGAAAACTACTGAGTTGCATTAAGAGCTTACATTTTCTTTCTAGCAATCTTTTTCGTGTCGCATGATAGGAGTTGATAATTATTTAATCTTTTAGATGAGCAATAGCATTTCCAATAATACACAGAATTGAAATAAATTCAACTCAGTTTACTTATTACTTTTTACTTTCCCATAGTAATGTATGGGGTAAGTATTGGAATCGTGTCAAAAATCAATTTTATAACTCAAGTTTTCGACGGATCTACACGTTTCAAGCCCGAAAAAACCCGAAAAACTATTTTAAGCCTGACGTCTGTGTGTGAAAGCCCCAGGCCGTCCGGCTCGTCCAGAGGACTTGGAGCAACAAAATGGACGACCGGGAAGGTGACGTCTGTGTGTGCGTTTGTGTGTCTGTCTCTCTGTCTGTCTATCTGTGCATGCAATGTTTGTATCCATTCAAGCTCAAAATCAAATTGACCAAATTTCACAATATTTGGTAGATAAGTCCCTTGCCCTGGTGCTGATTAGATTTTGGTACAATTAGAAAAAAAAAGAACCTGCCTTTTCTTCGAAATGGCCCTTAAAAATCACCAAATTCTACAACAAAAGACTACATATGCTCAAATGTATCAATTAAATGCTTGTTTCATGAGTAATTTTTGACGACAATAATGTAAGATCAACTCCATAAATCTGGAAATAACCGTTCTCGAGATATTGTAGTTTTTCCCATTTTTGCAACGTCGCCTTTGAAAATGCATCCGGTGCAAATTAAGTTTAATTTCGAATAATTATGCTTGTTATTTTGTGCAATTGAAATTACTTTAATTAATTATGAAACAAAAAAAGAGAAAATGAACTTGAGTCTTTAGGGAAAGTTATGTGCTGCCCACATCAGATATTCTTCAATGCAACTCCTTTTTGATTTAATTTTTATATCTAATTTTTTATGTCAAAATGGATTTATTTTATTTTTGTTAAATTTTCAAAGTTACTCCATACACCTTAAACAGTATATATTTAATTTGCATCTACTATCTATAATAATAAAATATATCTGTTTGTTTGTATCGTCTGCAGCGTAAAATCTAAGTGACGTACAGCCATAACATTTTGTACAGTGCTATTTTGGTCTCTAAGAGGAAATATCCAGTCAAATTTTTTTCAATTAAAGAAGAATTTATTATGTAATGTTGAAACCCCATTTTGACAATTTTTTGTACAAATTTGTTACATCAAGAGAGCTCTAGGGCGTATCAAGGAGCTTACTTAGGTCGTATTTAGGTCGTAAATCAAGAATTTGAATAGTGTTAAATACATAATAGTTTAATACGTAATTTTTAATTAGAAAACGAATTACCCACATTTAAGAACGCTAACATCATTGCTTCTTGAGATATTGCTTGTTTTTCAAGTAAATATATAAAAACAATTATATAAAATTAAAAGAGTCGTAAGTATTGTCAAATGGATTCACTTTTTACATGCAATATTAAGCAACACTATTCTTGTGAATCTGGATAGTTCCATTCACAAGAGAAGATACTTTTTAAAATGTTTTTTGTTTTTCATTTTAACGCTCAAGAATTCGCCAATAGTCATTTATTTCATGCAATTGATATTGAATTTTATTAAACATATGTTAATTGTATTTTTTGATGTGGATTTTGCACATGATTAAGTTATGATATTAGTTTGGACTCGCAAGTTGGCAAAAACTCCCAATTTGAATTTACGTAGTGGGACCCTATGGGACCTAATTTTTCGAACATTTTTTAAGCAAATTTAAAATTCACAAATTGTTTCGAAAATTTTAGAAAAAATTCAAATTATCCCATAAAATATATAAAAAAAAATCAGCAAAATATGTTCGGTAGTTTTTTAAATAAAAATTAAAATAATAATTGCACATATATTATATGAAGCGATCACGTAACCCATTTCAAAATAAAATATGGCATCTATTTTTTTCCCAGTGTTAAAATCGTCATTTTAAAAGTTCTTTTAAATTTATATTTAGTGTTGCATTAGTCCTAAAATTGCTTTAGTTTTGCATAATTTCTGTGCATCCATATTCTGAGCAAACGCAATTACATTATTTTTTTTGTTTAAATTATTATGAAACTTTGATTATTTCTACAACGAAGCCTAATTTTAACGTATACAGAATGTAAACACATGAAGCTGTAAAATAAGTTGTATAAGAATTTCTGAATTCTTTTAACGCTAAATTATTTAGCTCTGGAATCTGGAATATAGCTGATATGAATGAAACATTCATTGATTTTACATAGAGAAGCAGACGATTTTATAGCATTACCTTTATCGATGAAGCAGGGAATTAGAGAATACTTTTACCTCCAACGTTTTAAGTTTTTAAATAAATTATTTTATTTTTTTAAATAAATTATTGTAGCATTGTGATAATTTTAAAAATATCAGCGCTGAATGAAAGGAATGGAATAAAAGTGTATGAATGAAATATTCACTGCTTTTATATAGAGAGCCAGGCGATTTATATTTCGATGATGTCATTTGAATAGAGTTCATTTTTTATCAACGAATTTTTAAGTTTTCAAATATAATAAATTATTGTAGGATTGTGATAATTTTAAAAATATCACCACTGAATGTATCGCATTTTAAAGATATTTAAATAAAATTTCATTGCTGTTGGAAATGTTTCATAATCAATGCTTTATGCATGAATGATCTTTCATGTTAAAATATGCTTTAAATCGTTAATTAACCTACGCATTAATTAAAAATTAGTGTAGAATAAACAAAAATGTTGCAATTATTAAAACATTAGAATTAAGCTGCTTATTAAATCTCGAGATTCTGCCGAACACCTCAACTGATAAGACAAGTTATTAATCTTTCGTTATACCTTATCATCGAAACTATTAAGAAACATTGATCGAAAGGCGAATATGTAGCTTGCAGATATAGTACGTAAACATCACCCGAGCTTAACAGATTGATATTACTCTTCGATCGTGGATATTCTTTTTCATGCAATTAATACGCAAGAAAAAATATGTTAATGCGAACACAAAAATATGCAGAAAGTATTATGAACTAAAAAATATGTCCGGCGTTACCCCGATTTAAAACGGAAATCTCTAATTAAAATTATACCAGAATTCACAGCGAAATCTTGAAAATCAAAGAACGTTTTAACAATATATCTGTTTATAATAAGAAATAATCTGATGTGGGCATCACATGACTTCCCCTGTATAATGCAATGAATTTACTTCATTCACAGAAGAACAATGATGTATAAAATATATGGCACAATGTTTCTAAATGAGAATGTTGTTTTTTGTTGTTGTTTCCCTTTTTGCTTTTCCCGGATGACAACATGCAAAACTAGTGAATTGTCCGATTAATATTTCTAGCGCAAATATATACTGACATTTATCAATATTGATAGCATTCGCAATAAATTTAGCCCATATATTAAAATATTTTAATAATTAATTTATCAATTTGGCGTTATTGCCGTTAAATTGGGGTCATTTTTGCAAGTTTGGTGATATTTTCGTCAATCTGGGGCGAAATACCATCATGTTGACGATATTTTCCCAAAGTTGTCGTTAAATGCGCCAAATTTATGGACCAGCCTTACAGACAGATGGAGAGAAGAGCATTTATTATATTTAAATGACTATTGGCGAATTATTGGACGTTAAATTACAAAACTAATACCCAAATTATCTTTTCTCGTGAATGGAATGAACTAGATCCAAGAGAATGATGTTAATAAATTTTTCGCATAATATTATATATGAAAAGGGATCATATTTCACAATTGTTAATACTTTAGAAATTTTATGTATTTTTTTTATTAAATTTGTCTGAAATATTACATATAAAATGATTATTTACGAAACATTATTGAAGGGTCTGATTTTTTAATGACGTTTTAAAATTTTTTTTTGGAAATTTAGGGGGTTTTCGGAACGTTTAAAATCAACAGGGTTGCAGTATTCACAGATTGTAACATCTGTACCAAATTTCTTTCGAAACGTTCCATTCGCTCGCGAGATATCACATCTACAGACTCACGGACATACACACACACATAAACACACATACACACACATAAACACACACACACAAACACACACACATAAACACACACACGCATAAACACAAACATACATACACACACAAAATGATGCCCACACACACATACACACAGACATTACATCAAAAACATTCGATTCGAGTTAGTGGATGCTTGAAACGTGCTCTTCCATCGAAAACTCGAATTCGAAATTTCGACTCCGTCGCAATAATTTCCCTATACATTGCGCTACATATATAATGAAAGTTATAAAAAAAAAATCCGTTGTGCGGACCCACACATAGCTACACCGCAACCGCTGACCTTTTATTTTTAAAGCTCTTAACATGTAACAGCTTTCTTGTAGTATCTCTCCGCTACCTAACTGCCTTCTACGTGGGCAGACGCCTGCAATCTGCGCATGCAGTCTGGCGTATAGTGACTGTTACATACAAAAAGAATATCCATACTTTATAAAAAGTATAGCAATGTAGATATAAAATCCTAATAAAATCTTTTATACTAAGATTCAACTCCTGTAGATAAAATGTGTTAATCATCATTAATTACAGAATTATTAAAAAATACCCTTTTAATCTGCGAAATTTCCAATCTCAGCACGACATACCATAAAAGAATGCCAGTGATGTCAAGTTTTAGAAAATGCCAATACTTCCTTTGTGCATATAGGCATGCGGGGAACGGGGGAGGGGGTCCTTTCAATGACCATCTTAAACAACCTTTTATTAAAAATACAGTAATACTTATAAAAACAAGAAAGATCAATCATGCTTAAAGCATTGATTATGAAACACTTTCCAACTTCAATGCAATTTTATTTAAAAAAGTCTAAAATGCAATACATTCCTCGGTAATATTTTAAAACTTATCACAATACTACATTAATTTATTATATTTGAAAACTTAACCTTCATTGAAAAAAATGAACTTCATTCAAATGACGGCATTGAAATATAAATTGTCTGGTTTAAATATCTCTAAAATGCGATACATTCCACGGTAATATTTTAAAAACTATCATAAAACTACGATAATATATTATATTTGAAAACTTCATCGAAAACAACTGAAATTAATTCAAATGACGTCATAGAAAAAATAACACGCCTTGATCTCTCTATAAAAACAGCATTTCATTCATAACTTTCGCCCATTTATTTCATTCATCACAATACTATAATAATTTATTTTATTTAAAAATTAAGAACATGGAGCTACAAGTAATTAAACTCTATGCTTAAAACTTCATCGAAAAAAATCGTCCTTCTCTTCATAAAATCAATTAATATTTCATTCATATCAGCCATGCAGACTCCATGGGCTAAATTATTTTGTGTTAAAGAAATACAGCAAATCTAATACAACTCATTCTACATATTTTGCTGTTTACATTTTACATAAGTGAAAAATAGGCTTCGTTGCAGAAATAATCAAATGTGGATAATCATTTGAACTCAAATGTATTGTATTTGCGTTGTTTCAGTATGTAGATGCACAGAATTTAAGTAAAAATAAAGTAGTTTTAGGGCGGATACAACACTCAATATGAATTAAAAAGAACTTAAAAAATCCCGATTTTGAAACAAGATGGATGCCATACATCATTTTGAAGTGGGTCATGTGATCTTTTCATTTCATGGTCACGTGATCGTTTCATATAAGAGGTGTAATTATTATTTTAATTTTTATTTAAAAAACTACTGAATATATTTCGCTGAATTTTTTTTTATATATTTCTTGGAATAATTTGAATATTACCTAAAATTTTCGAAGCAATTTGTGAATTTTAAATCCGCTTAAAATTTTTTTGAAAAATTAGGTCCCATGGGGGTTCAATGTATTTCATTTTTTCAACCCGGGTTCAATCCAAAACTAATTGGGTGATATTATTCATTTATATTCCCATAGGTCCTACAGACCGTCTGAACAACATACTAAAATTTCATTTTGATTAAGTCATTTTTACGGCAGTTATCGTGCTAACGGACAGACAGACAGACAGACAGACAGAATGAACAAAGTCATAAACACGTTTCAACTTTGTTGTAAAGTGTTAAAAATCATAGTTAATGAACGGATGACCCCAGAATTATAATTTTTACTTCGGAGCAGTGTGTAATGTTCAATTTAGCTAGTGTTAAATTATGAAGATCGAATTGTTAGTCAATTTTTCTATGTCAGAATTTAAAAATCGTCTTCGAAATTCTGAAAGCATTTTTTATTTAATTCTGGAAAATTCGTCTGTTCATAGTACGATTCCTGTTCAAAGCTTTTTGAAAGAAGATTTGGTTATCTTTCCGATGGTGTTAAGGTGGAAATTAATCTTTTCGATCGCTAGGGCACCGATTTGTGTGAAAGTCGCTCGAAATTGCTCTTCCACGTAAGATAATTAAATAACTAATTAGATTTTTATAAAATGGTTCTGAAGTGATTTTGTGTTAATAAATTTGTCTGTCGTAAAATTGCTAACAAAAAAAGGCTGTATTTCAATGTTTTTTTTATACATTCACATTTTCATGTGATATGATTAAGAAAAACATATTTTAACTGGTTTGCCATATTTTTTTTTCAAAATTTTTATCTCGCAACCCTATGAGTAGTTGCCGAGAGTGTTGGTAATGATTATTATTGGCAACTGAGTCCCTTACCTCTACGAAAATTCCCAATTTATATTTCCAAAGTAATCTCTCACTGCTAAAATATTAACTCTATCACGCTAATATCTAACCAAGTTAAACTTTCAACATGCTTCTTTTTTTATTAATACATCAGATTAAAACCTTAATCAGTTTAAGTTTTCTTCTCAATTACAAAAAAAAAGGGGGCAAGTTGGGCTTTTTTTGCAAGCTTTTCCAAGTTCCCTTAAAAACCTGGTTGGGAATCACTGATTTAGAGTATAAACTGAGCAGTTGCAGATTTTTGATTCAAATCTCGGTTTCGCATGAGTTTATTACAGTTCCCGCCAAAACCTATGTAGCTCTATCTGTAGAGCGTAATAGCGTGAGTGTCTGTTTAGTCTCTCCACTAACCATCTTCAAACTGACGCCCGAGCGATGTTATTCATTTATCACTTGAATAAAGATCATAAAAGATTGGAAAAACGTTATGTTTTTCTTTGCTCGCGATATAAGGAAAATATTGAAAAATTGTCAACAATAAGCTTTTATTAAAAATGCATGGTATCATACATTCTGAATACGTTTGATTTTCATTTTGCGTGACCTTTTTAGCTGTTTATGTGTTACTTCAAATGTAGAAGGAAAATCAATTATTGCTGTAGGTAACTGTCTAATATAAACATAGTTTAATGGATGTTAAAGAATAGGAATAGAGTTGAAAATTTAAATTGGAGTTTGCAATGAATTTACACATTTTGGGAATTTTAGGCCACAAATCAACTATTTTTATCCTGACGTCTGTGTAGAAAGCCCAGACCACACGACCAACCCGAAGGCTTATGGTTGCTGCTTGTGTGGCCGGCCTGACGTCTTTGTGTAGAGTCTGTCTGTTTGCAATGTATACATCCATTCTAGCTTACAAAATATACTCCCGAATTACATGAAATTTGAAAGTCAAGGAAGCCATGGGCTATACTAGCACTGATGAGATTGTGGTAGGATTTTGCAAAAATAGATCTGGCATTTCATTTCAAAATATTATGCAAAAACAGAAAACTGATAAAAAAAATTAATGGCATTAAATGTATTTATTAAGTATTTATTTTTATCCCTTATTTTTTATGACAACAGACACAGTTACTTCTGGGGTAAACCCTTTTAGAGATTGTTTAGTTCTAAAAATAAAATCATTAAATGTATTGATAAAATATTTATTTTATGCGTTATTTTTTCACGACAGAAAATACAGTTTCGTCTGTGGTAAACCCTTTTGGAGCTTATTTGTTTTTAGCGGTTTTTGACGAGTTTTGGTGTAATTTCAAAATGCGCTACATGAAATTTTTTTTTTTAAAACTGCAAATTTCGTTTATGTAATTTCACACAAATACCCATTTCACATGCTTTTCTGTGAAAAAACAACAACTGAAATTAATGTATAGAAAGAAAGAAAAATTATTTTTAGATTGTATAGAAGGAATATGCTGTCCTCATCAGAGAAATATGCACTGCATCATTACTGGGTTCGAAAAAAATCTGCTAGAAAAATTCTAAAATATTTGTTTTAAAGAGTCTTGTGTTCAATGACCTTCTAACCTGTGACCTGCCTTCTAACGAGCTGCAATGACCAAAAAACTATGGTTCACAGGCGGTGAGGAATGATCAGTTGAGCACTTCTTTGCTATTTTGAAGCGCCCTGTTATAAGGCAGACATTGTTATACTGTAACTTTAATACTATGTGTTTGGCCTACATTTATTTTCACACATTTTGGTAGTTATGTATTTTCATGGCCTCTCTAATAACACCATATATTTTATACGCCTCAATACATTCAGCTTTAAGTATGAGGAATTATGTTGGCTGGTATTTCATTGTATACTAGAAAATATACCCACCGTTTCCCGGAATTTAAAGCAGGGTTTAACGGAATTAATCTATTTAATTTTTCAAAAAGCATAGTCGTGTCCACATCCGCCATTGAAAATGAGATAAAACTAACCGCTTTGCAAACCACACATGAAAGAATCCTTTTGTGTCAACGCATGTGTAGCTACGCGTGCGCATAAATGCCCTCTGCTCCCCATAGCAATGCCCAATTTATAATCTGTCAACCGGAGAAAGAACGGAATCGAAAATCTCGAAATCGAAAATCTCGAAATCGAAAACCTCGAAACCGAAAATGGGTTTGGTTGGGAATCAACAAAAAATCAGAAAATATATTATTTAATTTTACTAGAAGAATGTGAAGATATGTACACCCATATTTTTGTAAAACTATAGAATTGTGCAAATCTTTCTTTTTCAGGTGTGGTGAAATAAAAAGGTTTTGATAAGACTTCTTTAAACCTAAAACTATTTATGAAAATATCGCCTTGTTTTGAACGAAATAAGTTAGATTCTAAAAATGCCAAGAACTCCAAGCGAGTATATGCTGTATTATGATGTAGATGATAGATTAATTTCTTTATGTAAACGCTTAAAATCTTAAAGTTGCTTCGAGCATTTTCAATGACGTCTTATGTTAGTTCAAATTACAGTCTAAAACAAAATACTTTCTTCAAACTATGATAGCAACCTTCTATTACTTTTTCTATCTTGTATAAAAATGATGCAGGATATTTAAATTGCTGCTTAAATAGCTTCATTTCTTATGTATTTAAGTCTTTTTTAATAGCTTCAGTTCGAAGTAAGATAAACAAAATACAAATAATAGAACGGAATTGTTGAGATCGTTAAAATATTTATATATTAAGATACATAGCAGATGATACACTATATGTCTCATAAATGAAATATTCTTTAAGCAGAATTTTGAAAATTAGAATGTTGTATACAGTATATACATAGCATTAAATTTGCAGCCATTATTTTTTCAAATTTTAAATATATTTTACATCAGAAATTTAAGAAAGAGTATTATTTTAAAAGAAATTATTAAGTATATTTTTACTATACAACGTTATAAGAAATATTAACATCTGTCTTCTGTTCTTCAACTTCATGCAATCGGGATATTCCGATTTAAATCAGCAACAGCGATTTAAATCAATGGATTTCAAAAATCATTTATTTAAATCATAGGATTAAATCATAGGAATAGTTGAAGCTTCGCACAGCAGCGAAATTAAGTATATAGGTACTTTAGGTTCCTGGTTCGTTGAGATAAAAAAAAATTCGAATTCGTTTAAAAGTTTGAACTTTTAAAGACACAGTCAAAAATTCTGAATTTTTAATCATTTTATTCAAAAGACTGCTTGAATGTGAGCACTTTCCTTCGCCAGTGTTTGTTTTGGAACGATAACTCAAACATTCAGTCTAGGTCTTTTAATTGATATTAAATTTATAATTTTCTATTTTCGTGGATTTTAAAAATCAATTTTCAATCTTTGGAATATAGAATTATTTCAATATTATAAGTGTGTCCAGTACATTTGATTTAAATTAAACATACGTTTTTTAAAATAGCACATAAGAATTAATTTTTACTTTCGGCTTTAAAATCAGTTTTTAAGATGCATGATGATTCGTCAAGAAAGAATGTTTGCAGCCAGAGATTACCGAAGCTTTGGCCGAACTTTAGTCTAGACTTTAGTCTAGAGTCCGAACTTTAGTCTAGAGTGACAGCTGTCGCGATAGTAATTAGGACTTAACATGCAAACTTCAAATTATTATTTTTTTTATTTGGTATTATATTATCATTATGAATATTGTGCTAAAATGTCAAAACTGGATTGAAAATTCCCTGAGATAACATTCACTTTTTTTTCTAATTTTGCCGTTTTATCATCTGTGGGTTTATATATTGCAGCCCCATTGATCCTATTAATATGCAATTTTCTCTGGCATACAGGCACTTATTAACAAAGGCCACATTGAGGTCGAAGCGCCCAGCGCCTGCGTATCAGCCCAAAGGTAGTTTTTTCTCTTTTCCTTTGAGAAAATATTTTCTTAAGTATTTCAGCGTGCTTATTTAGGGCGTATTAAACCCGCTTTGTACAATTGGCATCGTTGCCACTGAGAAAAAAAAACGGATAGCTGAAATGATTTTGGTTCAAAACTGGTGATTTGGAAATGAAGTGGTGTTATTTGTATCTGTATTATTTACGTAGGGGTGTTTAATTAGGACTGGGTAATTCTTTCTAGTTAATAATAAAACCTGGTTGAAATGCCTTGTTATTCATTGAATTAGCAACAGCTTATTGCGTAAGAAATTACAAGCCTTATTAACATTTTACAATATTAAAATAAATTTGCATTTGCACTAACCTCAGATTTCAATCAAGTAATTATTATTTATGAAAATTATAAAAAATAATAGTATAGTTTTACAATTTTGTGTATAGCCTCCATGTTAAAGAAACCCATACTTTTAGTACCTATTTCGAAAAGTCAACTACATTTTTATTTCATTAAAATAACTATATTTTCCATTTACTGGTATTTTCTCTGCAGCGTTTTATATTTTTTTTCAAAAACTGTAATAGGAAAAAAAAACGCACCCAGAAGAAATAGTTGTATTAGTATCAGATTTCGCAAACTCAGTGAACATGTATATATATAAAAAAAAATAGTTACATTTTCAATGTGAAATAACTTTATTACATAGCAGTGAGTGGTAAGATAAATGCAGCATTTTAATACGCTATAAACCGTTCTTTGGATCCTATATAAGTCTATATAGAACATAGCATCAAATGTAACAGTTTAGATTTGTCTTGGGGCGAGTTCTGATAGATGTTCTGAAATTGTTAAGCTAGTTCGTGCACAGTCCGTGATTGCTTCAAGTGCCTTTCCAGCATATCCCATATATTCTCGATTGACGAGAAGTTTGAGAAACTAGCTGATCGCGGAGGTATTGTTCAGATGGTCTTGCCGTGTGAGGTCTGGCATTATTATGCTAGTAAATAGCCCCTGGAAGGCGTGGTAGCATAGGCGATAAAATTGGTTGCAAGACGTTATCAAAGTACAAATGTGCTCTCAAAGTACCTTACAGTAAAATTATGAGAGATCGTCTACCATTGGAGTTGAACTCTCAGACTGAACTCTAGGTGTGATGGCCATGTCTTCTCCATTCATGAATACGTGGTTTATGTCAGTCAATAGAGAAGTGGGATTCATCGATGAAAACTTCAAGATTCCGATCGGATACCATCCAGACTCGACACCAATCCAGTCGGTGTTGCCTATGTTGGGTGGTCAGTGGTAGCCATCTTAAGTGATACTGCAAATGAAGGTCCTGCGGTTTTTGCTAAAAGGTGTGACGTAATTACATAATGCGTACAGGAACCTATGTGGCTTTAGATGGAGGACAGAGACGTAATTGATGTCATTATGACTGTTTTTGCGATCGCATAATCCCACAGCGCACGTGTTTCCATGTGACGTCCAGAACATTTGTAGAAGTTATAAATTGCCTCCTAGATTCACTGCTGTCAATTTTCGTTCTGAACAAGATAGCAGTTAGCACGCCTGCACAACGCCTCTACTTCTTTTAAAGCCATGATGCGGCCATTTTCAAACTCGCTCAATTGCTCGTGTTGTCTATGGGTACACAGTAGAGGTATTTTCACAGACTACTTAACGTAACAAAGCAGTAAAATAAGTAGGATTTGTCCGTCCTTGCAAACACCGTTACTTGTATGGGCACCAGGATGGCAGGTCGATGTGCCCAAGGTGTATTACACTCTCTTATGCAAAGCGGGGCACAATCACTTGTCCGCTCACACAGCGGTGTAACACATGCTTAGGCGTTTATGTAGAGTGCAATAGACCTCACATGCTCTTCGATTGAAATATCCCCCCCCCCCCCGCATTTTATTCGATTTTCTCAATTCAGAGGATATTATGCCGACTTCAGAGGATATTATTCAGAGGATATTATTCAGAGGATATTATGCCGACAAATAAACATCGTTGAAAAATAAGTGATTCGTGTTTAAGAATGTTCAAAACTCATAGATCCGTCAAATACTTTTCTTCTAAAATTACTATTGTAAGGAAAGTAAAACGGATTGGGCAATAGTCTGATTTTGAAGTTCCATCATTTACGCTTGTCACTCAAAATCAAATTTCACACCCTCTAGAAGATAATAAAGAAAACTGGAAATTCCTGTGCTAATACCTCCTTAGCGTTTGAAGATTAACGGGATCTTCTTCAGCGGGATTTTTTTACAAGGGATGTGCGATCTAGTTAATGATTCAAAAATAATTAGCTGATCTACTTGACATCAGCGTACCAGGACACTAAATTGCATCCCAGAGAGAGGTGGGGATGTCACTCCTATAATTTGGCGTGTCATCGCTGCTCCCACAACCCACCATTACGTGATAACAAATTCAAATATTAAAATAGTCGAATCGATAAGTAATTAGGAGAGGGTGGGGTTCCGAAGAAGTTTTGGAATTTTAAATATGAAATGAATGCCTCTCTAAGAAAGAAAATAAGTATCACCAGGTATGGAATTGTTGGGATTGTTTTCGCGAAGTGCATTAAGTGTGGCGTGATGGAATGTTGTTAATGGGGAGCGTGATGTGCTTCAATTATTGAGTGGTAGTCAAAAATTGTATGAGGGTTTTAAATAAATTTGTACAAAGTTACAAATTCAAATGATGTTTGTAACACTCAGAGAATTGGTCCAAATCTTGGCTAAAGAGTATTAAAAACATACATATTAACAATTTATGTTAAAGATTTTTAGTGGATTTCTTCATGTCATTCCTTCTTCTGCGTCAAAAATTATTCACATAATAATTGTATAATGTGTTTTTGTCTTTCTAGACCCCCCAGAAGTCCCCCGGTGACCCAGAAGGCTCTTTGTATACTTATAGTACGTATCAAGCACGAGACCGATCTTAACAGAGATGAAATTTCCATCCCCAAAGGAGGGAGAAATGAAAAAGTCTTTTTGAAAAATATTTCCCGACTCTACAGAAGCGTCCTCATAAATTAGAAGGCTGAATCTTTTCACACTTATAGCAAAGGCAGCATGGCCGAACCTAATGGAACCGAATTTTCCTCCCCCCTCCGGGGTGCGGAGAAAATTGAATACTTTTCGAAAAGGCTTTTCAGTACCCGGGTGCTGTTGTTGTTTTTGTTGAGATCCAAAGAGTCCGACCTACCAGTAAGGTAACTGTTTGGACAGGCCGGGAAGAGACACCCAATATCGACCGGAACCCAGTGGGGGAGGCATCCACAGGGACAGTACCCTCCTTCCCCTACCACCAATCTCTCTGAAGGACTTACGTACCCACATGTTTAACGTGATCGTACTCCGCGGGAACACGGCGGCAGCTTGGGCAGAGGAGGGCATCGAACCGAGGCCTACCGAGTTCAATTCCCGCGCGCTAACCACTGGACTACCGCGCTCTCAGTTCCCGGGTGTTGAGACCCAGACCGTCCGACTTACCAGAAAAGTGTAAGGTATCTGTTTTCAGTTCCCAGGTGTTGTTGTTGAGACCCAGACCGTCCGACCTACGAAGAAAATGACAGGGGAACATTCTAAAGTACGACCCTACAGAAGTCCCCTGAAAACCCAGAAGGCTAAATCTTTGTAAACTTTATTTCCCCTTCCCGGAGCAGAGAACATGTAAAGGGAGGAGAAGTCTGTTTTCAGACCTTTCAGATGCCTTTCAGATGACGTAGTTAGCCAAATCTTTGCATACTTATTGAGCGGGATTTTAGGGGGTATGGGAGCTTCTATCTCGCTTCGTGTTAGAGATGGGAGGGGGGAGGGTATGTAAATTACAAAATTGTAAATGTATTGAGAATTACAAAATTAGCACTAATTATTTTTGTCCCACGGTGGAAGCTGCAAAATACCCCGTAAAATAAAGATTTTAAAAGAGACAATTTTATTAATCTACATGTAACAGTGTAAACATAGAGACATTGGAAATCACGCGAAAACAACTTATTATACGTGTGTATGCATGCATACATCGTTTCTAAAGGTGAATGTTTTGTATATTGTGTAGAATAAAGTCAAACTTATTCCAACGCATTGTCTAAATGTTCGCTTTTTATGGAGAGGGGAGGGGTATGATTGTATACACTTCGGGGTTCCTTTCCATCTTTTCGAGGGAGGTGGACTAAACTGTTTAGTAGTAGTGTTGCAATGGTCTTCAACTTTGTAAATGTCTTTTGCCCCTATATTTTATAGAAAGGTAGATAGTTATCCGTACCTCCTAAAAAAGGGGAGGGAGGGGTCAGAACCTATAAAATTAGATCGCGGTTCATATCCCCTAAAAAAGAGTCAAATCCCATAAAATTGGCTCCGTTGGAGTTTTTTGTACACCTACATAAAAAACTGATGTTGGCACCAGACGATTATTCCTTAAATAATGCAATGAATTTACTTCTTTCACAGAGATGACAACATATAAAATTATTTCGGAGTACCCAATTAACTTCTACTTCGTGTAACTTTAATCTAAGAATTATCAATATTGACAACATCCACAATAAGCAATATAGTCCATATATTACAATATTTTAATAATTAATTCATCAATATGGTATCATTTTCTTTAACTTAGAGTCATTTTCGCAATTTTAACGATATTTTCGTTAATCTGAGGTGAAATATCGCTAAGTTGGCGATATTTCGCAAAATCAGTCACCAAGTTTGCCATATTTATCGCCAAGTATTTCTTATATATAAATATTGTTGGTGAATTGTTAGGTGTCAAAATACAAAACCATTACACAAAGTATCTTCTATTGTGAAGGGAACGATCTAGATCCACGAAAATGATATTAACAAATTTATCGCATAATACTCGTATTACATATGAAAAGTGTGCATATTTGGTGATAGTTAATGGTTTTTAAAATTTTATGTGATTTTTTTTATAAATTTGTTTGAAGAAAAGACAATATCTCGAGCAGGGTTCATGCTAGCATTCTAAAATATGTCAATCGTTTTCTAATGGAAAATTACATAAGAAATGATTATTTATGTAACATTATTGAAGGTTCTAATTTTTTGAGGATTTTTTCAAAATTTCATTTTAAAACTTCGGGGTCTTTCAAATATCCACACGCACACACGCACAGAAAGACATAATCTCAAAAACGATCGATTCGAGTGCGGGGATGCTTGACATGTGGCCTTCCGTCGAATACCCGAATTTGATTTTTTAACTCTGTCAAAATACTTTTCTCTGTACATTATAATATGTATATAAAGAAAGTGAAAAGGGCTCTATCGTAATTTGCACCTTTGAAAACGTATGGATCTTTAATTTGAATGAAAAGTGTTGACGATACGAAAACAAAGATTTTCTTTAGCGAGGTACGTAAAATTAAGCGACTTATATGAAATTCGGTATGCTTATTTTAATGGGTGTAGTCAATGGGCAATAAACCTATCGATTTTTGGCGATATTTCATAAAATAAGTTCTAATTTGTGTTACAATTTTACAATAATTTCGCCATTTGCAAATCTGCACGAAAATGTGAACGAATTCAATTTTTAAGCGTTTTTATATCCTATGGGTGCGAAAAATACAACTATTGTAATCGGTTTTTCCGTCTGTCTGTCCGTTTGCCTCTCCGCGTGTTCTTATGTAACACATCATAAACTACTAGGTTCATTTTTACAAAATTTAATCTATATTACATTCGAAAAGAATTGTGTTAAAATAAATTAAAATTTTAAAAAGTTGGAAGTTTGTTATGGGAGAACAGGACATATTTGTGAATCAAATAAATTTGAAGGGGTTGAGATAACCCAGTGGTTAAAGGGTTGGGATTTCATACGGTAGATCTGGGTTCTACCCCTGCAGCCCGAAACTATCTCTGCTCTACACGGAGTATGAGCACGTTAAATTTGCAGGTCCGAAAGTCCATACGAGAGGTGATGGATTAGAAGAAGAATGGTATGGTCATTGTGTTCCGCTCCAAATAAGGTGGCACTGTCCTGGCCGTTTACACCCTGAGGTAGGTCGGAAAATATGGGTATGAACATTTTTATCACTTTACAACAAAGTTGAAAAGTGTTTATGACTTTGTTCATTCATTCTGTCTGTCTGTCTGTCTTAACACTTTACAACAAAGTTGAAAAGTGTTTATGACTTTGGTCATTCTGTCTGCCTGTCTGCCTGTCTGTCCGTTAACACGATAACTGCCGTAAAAATAACTTAATCAAAATGAAATTTTAGTATGTTGTTCGGACGGTCTGTAGAACCTATGGGAATATAAATGAATAATATCACCCAATTAGTTTTGGATTGAACCCGGGTTGAAAAAATGAAATAAATTGAGCCCTTAGGAACCTAATTTTTCAAACATTTTTAAGCGAATGTAAAATTCACAAATTGCTTCGAAAATTTTAGGTAATTTTCAAATTGTTCCATAAAATATATAAAAAAAAATTCAGCGAAATATATTCAGTAGTTTTTTTAAATAAAAATTAAAATAATAATTACACCTCTTATATGAAGCGATCACGTGACCATGATATGAAAAGATCACGTGACCCACTTCAAAATGATATATGGCATCAATCTTGCCTCAAAATTGTGATTTTTAAAGTTATTTTTAATTCATATTGAGTGTTGTATCCGTCCTAAAACCACTTTATTTTTGCTTAAAATCTGTGCATCTACATACTGACACAACGCAATTACAATATATTTCAGTTTAAATGATCATCAAACTTTGATTATTTCTAGAACGAAGCCTGATTTTCACTTATGGAGAATGTAAACAGCAAAATATGTAGAATGAGTTGTATTAGAATTGCTGTATTTCTTTAACACAAAATTATTTAACTCATGGAGTCTGCATAGCTGATATGAATGAAATATTTATTGATTTTACAAAGAAAAGGACGATTTTTTTCGATGAAGTTTCAAGCATAGAGTTTAATAACTTGTAGCTCCATGGTCTTAATTTTGAAATAAAATAAATTATTATAGTATTATGATGAATGAAATGAATGGGAAATTGCTTATGAATGAAATGCTGCTTTTATAGAGAGAACCAGGCGTGTTATTTCTTCTATGACGTCATTTGAATGAATTTCAGTTGTTTTCGATGACGTTTTCAAGTATAATAAATTATCGTAGTATTATGATAATTTTAAAAATATTACCGAGGAATGTATCACATTTTAGAGATGTTTAAACCAGGCAATTTATATTTTAATGCGGTCATTTGAATGAAGTTCATTTCTTTTTTATGAAGGTTTAAGTTTTCAAATATAATAAATTAATGCAGTATTGATGTTTTAAAATATTACCGGGAAATATATTGCATTTTAGACATGTTTAAATAAACTTGTATTGAAGTTGGAAAGTGTTTCGTAATCAATGCTTTAAGCATGATTGATCTTTCTTGTTTTTATGCTGCACAAATACAGTATAGTAACTTGAAGTACATTTTAGACACGTCTTGCTACTAAATGTTTTGTTACCTGAAATATAGTTTGCAGTTAATTAAATTCATTTTTAAATAATTAAATCCAAAATTACATGAGATATGTGGTAAAGTTTTTATTTACGGTCATTGTTGATGGGCAAACACTTTCATGTCCAGCAACGCTCCTCACTGAAGCACATCCATATTCTAAATCTATCGATCGTAGTACGCCTCTATTTGTGAACACGCTTTTTTAGACGATTTCTGTGCACTTTCAACTTCTTTGAATTGAACTGACGGCGAGATATTTCTCACATCATGGTGTAAAATCATAAAACCTTTAAAATAATCTGTTTCATACGATATACCGCTGCAGCGCATCCAATATATCTATACCAATATCTTTATGAATGAAACAGGAGAAAAGCTTAAACAGAAGTACACATGCAAATTCAAAACTCGTCTAAATGGAGATGGACATTAATTGTTGCAATACCTATCCCTGAACTTCCCGAGGCAGCACATAGTATGAGATGATATGCAGCTTGTAATTATGTGTCAAACTTTCTTAACGAGACTAATGAAGCAATATGCGGAACACAGAAAATTCGCGCGAAAATGCTTAGCATTTCAATACCGAAGAGAGTATTCTTGATTAGTAAATGGAAATGCATTTTATTTCTGGACTTCTTTAGTTGCGGAATATATTAAGAATGTTTCTAAACTAGATACTGTATCAGTTGAATCTAATTGAAAATAATTAATAATAATAATAAGCATATCTCGCTTTGCACTGCTACTGAGCGTAATAAATTCATTATAAAAATTTACTTATATATATATATATATATATATATATATATATATATATTATATATATATATATGTGTATACATATATATATATATATATGTATATATATATATGTGTATATATATATGTATATATATATATATATATATATATATATATATATATATATATAATTTTATTCCTCAAATATTGATCTTAAACATATATAATATATTACAAAGTTGCGTAAAAAAAAGTACAGAATTTTATGAAATCGTTTTTTTTCATCGAATTTTCAAGGGATTAAATATGAAGAAATACAAAATTTAACTTTTTATACGGCCCCCGTACTAAAACATTTCCAATGAGTAAAATATGCCCCATACACTAATAAGGTGATGCACAAAATTTCAGCAATTTATCATAAAAAGTCACTTAGATATGTTTAAACAAAGTTGATGAGGGATTAATCACAAATTAAAATATAAATGTTTAGAGCAAGCGTGCAAATGACGCAACGCAGAAATGCATCATAGGCAAATTATATCTGCCTCTTACCTTTAGATTTATTTACAATTTTTCAAAAATATGCTTTCTGAAAAATACCTTAAAATTTTGCATGATTAATTACAGAATAAAACTTGGAAATGGCACAATCCAAATGAACATTAAAACAGTTTAGAAATGTATGCATATGAAATATCTGCCTCTGATCGGTATGTCACATAATCGCAACAGACGCATCATCACATGAGAAAGTTCTTTTTGCTCTGCCATTGATCAATTGTCTCGCTTACGCAAGCGTAGCGCGCGCAGCCCGGCAGTCTGAGCGACCCTTAAGTATTTCACACTTCTGCTACATTTTGATAGTGTACTCAGCCTGTACCGACAGTATGTCGCAATATAGCAACGAAAAACTTTTTGAAATGCTTATGCTATACAGTTTGTGCAATCGCAATGTTAACGAAACTGCATGGGAACATCAACGTTCTTTTCTCAATTCTCGACATCCTTCTGGGAGATTTATTTCCCGATTGGTGCAACGAGTGCGTGAAAGAGGAAACCTACATCGTGTAGGTGGACTAGGTAGGCCCAGACTTCACTCAACTGATGTAGAAATTGATATTTTGGCGGTCATTAACATAGCAGTGTTCGTACCGCTGCTTCAGAACTGAACGTACCACCTGCAACAGTGTGGAGAATACTGAGACTGAATAAATGGCATCCGTTTACCATTCATGGTGTGCAAAGACAGGGTTACAGCCTACAAATTATCAAAGTTGTCTAGATTTTTGTAATTGGGCTCTAAATTAGGAAGATGCAAATTCCTCTTTCCTGAAAACGTAATTTGGAATGACGAATGCTGTTTAAACAAGATGGATGCATAAATCCTCAAAATGAGCACTTTTGGTCTGACACAAATCCATTCGTGGTACGTGATGTTCATCATCAGAAGCAATTTTCTGTGAATGTATGGTCTAGTATTTTCAGAAACCGTTTGCTTGGATCCATACTGTATGATGGTACGTTGACGGGTGAGAGATATGTTAATGAGATTCTGAATGCGGTTATTCCTGATTTTATGGATGAACGCTGCCCCTAACAGTACTTCCACATGTATGGTTTCAACAGAACGGATCTCCAACTCACCATACTACAGCTGCGTAACACTGGATAAATAACGAGTTTCCAGACAAGTGGATTGGCTTGCATGGGCCAGTCGATTTCCCCCCTAGATCCCCTGATTTAACGCCTATTGATTTTTATTTGTGGGGTTGTTTACGCACAACTGTTTATCTGTCACCTCCCTTAAATAAAGCAGAGTTGCAACAACGCATTCAAGATGGTTGTCACGACATCACCGAACAAGGACTTGATCGAGTGCACAGAAGTGTTATTAGTCGAATGCAGCTCTGTATTGGCATGGATGGAAAATATTTTGAACAAGATTTGTAATCTTTGTGTAAAGTTATTATTTCTACACAGTGTAGACACTTTTGTACCCATAAATAGCAAAATTATTGTTTAATTATGTAATAATTGTTTTCTTTCGTAATTTGTGTATGATCCCTGAAACGCAATCTGCCGACATGATTTTTCCCCTCTGAAAACCCATGTCGATGCATCGAAACGTGATTTAAGTCAGCATTTTTGTCTTTCCATATCTTTGGGACTTTTTATGACAAAATACTGAAATTTTGTACATCACCTTATTAGTGTATGGGGCACATTTTACTCATTGGAAATGTTTTTGTACGGGGAGGGGGGCCGTATAAAAATTTAAATTTTGCATTTCTTAAAATTTAATTCCCTGAAAATTTTTATCGATTTCATAAAATTCTGTACCCTTTTTTACGCGACTTTGTAATTTATTATATATGTCTAAGATCAATATTTAAGGACTAAAAACCGGGGTCAATGTTTTTGAGACACCCTGTATATATATATATAAGGGAACATGTTCCATTATAGGTAATACTTTTTTTTCATTTTATGTGATTTTTTTGATAAATTTATTTGGAAAAAGTGCAATATCTCGAGAATGAGTTGTGCTATGCATTCTGCAATTTGTGTCAAATTTAGGGGTCATTCACATTCGATTACGTTTATAATCAATAATATTTGTACCAAGTTTCATCCGAAACGCTCCATTCGTTCGTGAGATATCGTCTCCACAGACTCACGGACACACACACATAATCTCAAAAATGATTTATTCAAGTTCAGAGATGCTTGAAATGTGCTTTACCGCAGAAAATTCGAATTCGAATTTTCGCTATACACGTTATGTTTTCCTATTTCACTATCTATACTATGTGTATAGGGAAAGCAAAAAGAGTAACTCTACATATTCTGTTTTTCTAACGAAATGAAGTGAATGATAAAACAAAACTTAAAATTTTCATGGATACTACATTAATAAAAAGATAAATTGTAATTTGGTATCCTATTTATTGATTTACAAATTTAGATACACAAAGTATATTAAATATACAATTATTCATTGTGCTAAATCCAGTAAATAAAAAAAATTAAATTTATAATGGAACTTTAAGAGTAGCCAATAAACCAGACGATATCATAAAATGCACTAAAAATAAACTGATGCTTGTAAGACACAACTTCCTTCTAGAAAGCAGTCATAAGTCAATTAAGTGACTACAATTATTTAGAGGGCTTTATAAGATCCCTTTTTCGGTCCAAAATAGAGCAGCTAAAGCAGTATGCGCTCTTAACAAAAGCTGGGAGCAATCTAACAGTCGACCCCAAATTTATAGAAATTGATCGGTGGTCAAATGAGTCCATAAAAAAACAAGAAAGATCAATCATGCTTAAAGCATTGATTATGAAACACTTTCCAACTTCAATGCAATTTTATTTAAAAAAGTCGAAAATGCAATACATTCCTCGGTAATATTTTAAAACTTATCACAATACTACATTGATTTATTACATTTGAAAACTTAAACCTTCATTGAAAAAAATGAACTTCATTCAAATGACGGCATTGAAATATAAATTGCGTGGTTTAAATATCTCTAAAATGCAATACATTCCACGGTAATATTTTTACATCTATCATAATACTACGATAATTTATTATATTTGAAAACTTCATCGAAAACAACTGAAATTAATTCAAATGACGTCATAGAAAAAATAACACGCCTGGATCTCTCTATAAAAGAAGGATTTCATTCATAACTTTCTCCATTTCATTCATCACAATACTATAATAATTTATTTTATTTAAAAACTTCATCGAAAACAACTGAAATTAATTCAAATGACGTCATACAAAAAATAACACGCCTGGATCTCTCTATAAAAGCAGGATTTCATTCATAACTTTCTCCATTTCATTCATCACAATACTATAATAATTTATTTTATTTAAAAATTAAGACCATGGAGCTACAATTCATAAACTTTATGCTTAAAACTTCATCGAAAAAAATCGTCCTTCTGTTTATAAAATCAATTAATATTTCATTCATATCAGCCATGCAGACTCCATGGACTGAATTATTTTGTGTTAAAGAAATACAGTAATTCTAATACAACTCATTCTACATATTTTGCTGTTTACATTTTACATAGGTGAAAAATAGGCTTAGTTATAGAAATAATCAAATTTGAATGAGAATTTAAACTCAAATATATTGTCATTGTGTTGTTTTACTATGTAGATGCACAGAATTTAAGCAGAAATAAAGTAGTTTTAGGATGGATACAACACTCAATATGAATTAAAAAGAACTTTAAAAAATCACGAATTTGAAACAAGATGGATGCCATATATCATTTTGAAGTGGGTCATGTGATCGTTTCATATCATGGTCACGTGATCGTTTCATATAAGATGTGTAATTATTATTTTAATTTTTATTTAAAAAACTACTGAATATATTTAGCTGAATTTTTTTTTATATATTTTATGGAACAATTTGACTATTACCTAAAATTTTCGAAGCAATTTGTGAATTTTAAATCCGCTTAAAAAATGTTAGAAAAATTAGGTCCCATAGGGCTCAATGTATTTCATTTTTTCAACCCGGGTTCAATCCAAAACTAATTGTGTGATATTATTTATTTATATTCCCATAGGTCCTACAGACCGTCTGAACAACATACTAAAATTTCATTTTGATTAAGTCATTTTTACGGCAGTTATCGTGCTAACGGACAGACAGACAGACAGACAGACAGACAGACAGAATGAACAAAGTCATAAACACTTTTCAACTTTGTTGTAAAGTGTTAAAAATAAAATGTTCGAAGTTTAAAAAATTATCATCCTAATAACCTTAGCTAGTTTAAATTATAACAAGAAAGATCAATCATGCTTAAAGCATTGATTATGAAACACTTTCCAACTTCAATGCAATTTTATTTAAACATGTCTAAAATGCAATACATTCCTCGGTAATATTTTAAAACTTATCACAATACTACATTAATTTATTATATTTGAAACCTTAAACCTTCATCGAAAAAAATTAACTTCATTCAAATGACGGCATTAAAGTATAAATTGCCTGGTTTAAACATCTCTTAAATGTTATACATTCCTCGGTAATAATTTTAGAATTATCATAATACTACGATAATTTATTATATTTGAAAACTTCATCGACAACAACTGAAATCCATTCAAATGACGTCATAAAAAAATAACACGACTGGCTCTCTCTATAAAAGCAACATTTCATTCATAAATAATTCCCCCATTCATGTCATTCATCACAATACTATAATAATTTATTTTATTTAAAAATTAAGACCATTGAGTTGCAAGTAAGTAAACTCTATGCGTAAAACTTCATCGAAAAATATCGTCCTTCTCTTTCTAAAATCAATGAATTCATATCAGCTAAGCAGACTCCATGGACTAAATGATTTTGTGTTAAAGAATTACAGCGATTCTAATACAACTCATTCTACATATTTTGCTGTTTACATTTTACATAGGTGAAAAATAGGCTTAATAGTAGAAATAATCAAATTTGGAAGAGCATTTAAACTGAAATATATTGTCATTGCGTTGTTTCAGTATGTAGATGCACAGAATTTAGGCAAAAATAAAGTAATTTTAGGACGGATTCAACACTCAATATGAATTTAAAAGAACTTTAAAAATCAGGATTTTGACACAAGATGGATGCCATATATCATTTTGAAGTCGGTCATGTGATCGTGTCATATCATGGACACGTGATCGCTTAATATAAGAGGTGTTATTATTATTTTAATTTTTATTTAAAAAACAACTGAATATATTTCGCTGAATTTTTTTTTATATATTTTATGGAACAATTTGAATATTGCCTAAAATTTTCGAAGCAATTTGTGAATTTTAAATCCGCTTAAAAAATGCTTGAAAAATTAGGTCCCATAGGGCTCAATGTATTCCATTTTTTCAACCCGGGTTCAATCCAAAACTAATTGGGTGATATTATTCATTTATATTCCCATAGGTCCTATAGACCGTCTGAACAACATACTAAAATTTCATTTTGATTAAGTCATTTTTACGGCAGTTATCGTGCTAACGGACAGACAGACAGACAGACAGACAGACAGACAGACAGACAGAATGAACAAAGTCATAAACACTTTTCAACTTTGTTGTAAAGTGTTAAAAATGCTGTTAGTTCGAGGAGCAACTTTTCCTAATTGACCGGTTTTTGCCAGGGGGGGGGTATTAAAAGTTATATCCCTTATTTATTGCTAATACCACTCCTTACAGGAAAATGCCACGACATAATGCTTTGCACTTTCTGGGAATTTTTCCAATTGGAGGTCTGAGCCTCAGAGTAATCACAGAGTTAGATCCCTGAACGCGAATTCTGCACGCTATCCGCGGAGCAAAAATAGATAATTAAATAAAAGATTTAAAATTTCCAGGAGAGGAAAGTGGTAGTAGATAGTGACGGTATCGGTTAGATCGTGACGGTAGCTGTTAGAGCGTTTCTGTACTGGAGGGCTAGTTGCTGTTAGATCGTGACTGTAGTTGTTAGATCGTATCGGTAGCAGGACATTAGCTGATTTTAGACTTTAAAATGCTTTAAAAATCTAATTAAAAATTTGAAAAAGGGCTTTCGAGACTGTAGCTGTTAGATCGTGACGGTAGTTGTTAGATCGTATCGATAACAGGAGATTAGCTGATTTAAGACTTTAAAATGCTTTAAATATATAATTAAAAATCTGGACAGAGGTTTCCAAGACTGTAGCTGTTAGATCGTGGCGGTAGTTGTATATCGGCTCGTATTGGTAGTAGACGCTTAGCTGATTTTAGACTTAACTATATTTCAGCACCATTAATTTTTAATTTGATAAAAATCTACTTGAAAATTCGGAAAAGGTCTTCGAAATGGTATCTGTTAAGTCGTGTGAATAGCTGTTAGATCGTATCGGCAACAGAAGATTAGCTGATTTTAGACTTCACTATATTTCAGCACCACTTTAATTAAAATTCGTTAAGATTCTAATTAAAGAATTGAAACAAGAAAGACCCATCATGCATAAAGCATTGATTGAGAAACACTTTCCAACTGAAACGCAATTTTTTTAAACATCTAAAATGCGATACATTCAGTGGTGATATTTTTTTCATTATCACAGAACTGCAATAATTTATTTTACTTGAAAACTGAAAACTCGAAAAAATCGAAAAAAAAATGAACTTTATTCAAATGACATCATAGAAATATAAATCGTTTGGCTCTCTACTAAAAGCACTGAATATTTCATTCATACACTTTTATTCTAGATTCTAGAGTTAAATAATTTTGCGTGAAAAAATTTCGGCAATTCATTAAATTAATCATTTAAACTCACAAATATTGAAATTGCATTGGCGCGGAATATAGATGCACAGAAGTTATGCAAAAATAAAGCGGTTTTACGACGGATGCGGCACTCAATATAAATTTAAAAGAACTTTAAAAATCATGATTTTGACTCTGGGAAAAAAGTTGGATGCCATATTTTATTTTCAAGTGTGTCACGTAATCTCTTTATATTATATAGGTGTAATTAGTATTTTAATTTTAATTTAAAAAACTATCGAACATATTTTGCTGAAATTTTTTTATATATTTTTTATGAGATAATTTGAACATTATCTAAAATTTTCGAAGCAATTTGTGAATTTCCAATTTGCTTAAAAGATGTTTGAAAAATTAGGTTCCACAGGGTTCAATGTATTTCATTTTTTCAACCTGGGTTCAATCCAAAACTTATTGGGTGATATTATTCATTTACATTCCCATATGTCCCACAGACCGTCTCAACAACATATTAAAATTTCAGTTTGATAAAATCATTTTTACGGCAGTTATCGTGCGAACGGACAGACAGACAGAACGAACAAAGTCATAAGCACTTTTCAATTATGTTGTAAAGGATTAAAAACCCACTATTAAACCTTCCATTGAGATAGCAAAATTAAGAGGGAAAAATTATATTATATTGCTAAGTAACGGAATTAAACCCAATGAGTTTATATTGAGAAAAAAATTATCAGGTTGCTAAGCAAGAGGATTAAATCTAATGAGTTAATACAGCAGTAAATCTTTTTTGATTTAAATAATAAATAAATGTCTATAAGTTTTCGCAATTGCATTTTTGATTGGATTATATCTATCATGGCCTTTGGGTTTAAAGATTACAGGATTATTAATATTTTCAACTTCTTTCGTCATCTGTTTTATTTTGGTGGAATATTTTTCAAACCCATATATTGTAGTAAGGGTATATCTTCTAATACACTGGTATAATCTTCCAATCTACAAAAATAAAAGTAGTGCAGCTATATATTTTAATCCACGAGAATATAAGTATTACGCATATTTTTTAATACAATTTTAGAGCTTTTATTTTGGCATATATTGATTCTATTTCACATTTTCTGTAAATCTATTTAGAAACGGGATCAGGATGCTTTATTTTTCAGATCTGCCCGTGAAGATAATTTGGTATAGCGAGAACAGAAATTCTTAAACTTCTTTTTAGGAATGTAATTTAAATATTTAATAGAATGTTTTGAATAACAATGTCATTTAGAACACTAGAAATTCGCACATGATTGTGAATTTTAAGTTTCATTATATTGCATATTCCATACGAAGAACGGATATACTGCTAGTACTAAATATAGAGAAAAACTTGTGACGAGATCAAAAATGCGGCTTTTGAGTTTTGAGGAATTAATCACTTTGTTGGATAAGATATTTTTCAGATTTCATACCAACTTTCTTTTTAAAAAAATGTAAAGATCCTTTAAAAAGTTTATTTTTTCAAGTTTGGCAACAGCTTATAGTGACGCGGGTAAATTGGATGTATGTGGATTGTCTGTGTTAATATAAACTATCTTGATCCTATTAACATCCAAAGTAGTTCAAAATTTCGATCCCCACACCCACCCCACCCATAAACTATAAAGCCAAATGCATCATCTCAGAATGGATGCCAAATGCATCCAAATTTCATGCATCTCAGACAAAAATCAAGACGCATGGAGCATTTTAACAATGTAAAACCTTTGAAAATTCCGTTTCGAAAAAAATGCATTCAACCCTTTGCTTACGGGTGGGACAGCTTCCATCCCAAATGAAGAACCTCCCAAAAAGACAGGTAATTGATATACCTTATTCCAAACAGTTCGATCCCCCTTTGCAGGCATTGGCGTCCATGGAAATCGGGAAATCCATGAAATCCAGGAAAGTCCATTGAAATCCAGGAAACATTGCACCTGCTGCAGCAGGTGCAATGTTTCTTTCGGCGATTTCCGTGGTTGCCAATGCCTGCAAAGGGGGATTGAACTGTTTGGGATAGGATATGTCAAATACCTGTCTTTTTGGGAGGTTCTTCGTTTGGGATGGACTCTGTCCCACCCGTAAGCAAAAGGTTAAGCATCCCAATAACTTTGTAAGAAAAGGTCCACTAGTGCACACGTTCAAGGCACGACATAGCCTAATTAGGGCCCGTAGCAAGGATTCTTTAACCCCCCCCCCCTTCACCTCTCGATATATATGAAATGAATAAAAATATTTTTCAAGAACATAATTGCAATCTAAGAAATGGTATACAAAATGTGGTTCTCACATATTTGAAAGGAAGTTAAAGCAACTTTCGACAATGCACATTTAAATTCGAGAAATAATATGACCACGTACTTTGACAAGCATTGAAGGTGTCCCCGTGTTACAGTCCCAAAGAATACGACAGTTTGATAGGCATTTATTACCTTCTATGTACGCGTTTCGTGCGTTCCTGGTGTCGATTTCTACTACTTTACAACTTTATAAATAGTAGTTCCTCTACAACTTTATAAATAGTTATAACTAACTATAATTAACAGTATTATAATTAACTATTATAGCTAACTATTATTAATTTTATAAATAATCCCTATAGTGTTCTAAATAACATTGTTATTCAAAGCATGCTATTAAAATATTTAAATTACGATCCTATAAAGAAGTTTAAGAATCTATGTTCTCTGTTCATTTAGCAAACTTCATACATAATATGTGTTCATTGGTTTACAAACGGGTCCAGGAAGTTTTATTCTTCTGATTTGCCTCCCCTTATACTTTTTATTAACACTTTACAACAAAGTTGAAAAGTGTTTATGACTTTGTTCATTCTGTCTGTCTGTCTGTCTGTCCGTTAGCACGATAACTGCCGTAAAAATGACTTAATCAAAATGAAATTTTAGTATGTTGTTCAGACGGTCTGTAGGACCTATGGGAATATAAATGAATAATATCACCCAATTAGTTTTGGATTGAACCCGGGTTGAAAAAATGAAATACATTGAGCCCTTAGGGACCTAATTTTTCAAACATTTTTTAAGCGGATTTAAAATTCACAAACTGCTTCGAAAATTTTAGGTATTATTCAAATTGTTCCTTAAAATATATAAAAAAAATTCAGCGAAATATATTCAGTAGCTTTTTAAAAAAAAATTAAAATAATAATAACACCTCTTATATGAAGCGATCACGAGACCATGATATGAAAAGATCACGTGACCCACTTCAAAATGATATATGACATCCATCTTGTCTCAAAATTGTGATTTTTAAAGTTCTTTTTAATTCATATTGAGTGTTGTATCCTTCCTAAAACAACTTTATTTTTGCTTAAATTCCGTGCATCTACATATTGAAACAACGCAATTACAATATATTTTAGTTGAAATGCTCATCCAAATTTGATTATTTCTACAACGAAGCCTATTTTTCACCTATGTAAAATGTAATCAGCAAAATATGTAGAATGAGTTGTATTAGAATTGCTGTATTTCTTTAACACAGAATCATTTAGTTCATGGAGTCTGCATAGCTGATATGAATGACATAGTCATTGATTTTACAAAGAGAAGGACGATTTTTTTCGATGAAGTTTTAAGCATAGAGTTTAATTACTTGTAGATCTATGGTCTTAATTTTTAAATAAAATAAATTATTATAGTATTATGATGAATGACATGAATGGGAAATTATTTATGAATGAAATGATGCTTTTATAGAGAGATCCAGGCGTGTTATTTTTTCTATGACGTCATTTGAATTAATTTCAGTTGTTTTCGATGAAGTTTTCAAATATAATAAATTATCGTAGTATTATGATAATTCTAAAACTATTACCGAGGAATGTAAAACATTTTAGAGATGTTTAAAACAGGCAATTTATATTTCAATGCCGTCATTTGAATGAAGTTCATTTTTTTCGATGAAGGTTTAAGATTTCAAATATAATAAATTAATGTAGTATTGTGATAAGTTTTAAAATATTACCGAGGAATGTATTGCATTTTAGACATGTTTAAATAAAATTGCATTGAAGTTGGAAAGTGTTTCATAAGCAATGCTTTAAGCATGATTGATCTTTCTTGTTTTTTATGGTGGAAATAAATTGTTTTGATGGAATTTTTTTGAGAAACAATATGAATGCGTTTAGATATTTACCAAACATCATATCTTTGTACATTGGTTTACAAATGTGACCAGGATGTTTTATTTTTCAGATTTTCCTGCATTTATACCCTTTTTTTTATAGAGGAATTAAATTTAAAGTTTTAATGGCATTTATTTAAAAGTAATATGAATGGATTTAGAATTTCCTCATATTTTAAAATGATTGTTGCAACAAGGTAAAACACGGTTCAGAAATAACTTTTGCTACCATTTTAGAGCTTTTATTTTTGCAGTATATTTCCCAAACTGCGTATTTTTATACATTGGTTTACAAACAGGACCAGGATGTTTCATTGTTCAGTATTACTTCCGTTTATACTGAACAATGAAACATCCTGGATCCCTACATTTTATAAGGGAATTAAATGTTAGACTTTAAAGGAACTATTTTGAAAAGAAATATGAATTTAGTTAGAATTTTCACATCGTCGGGTATATCTGCTAGTATATAAATGAAATTGAAAGTCTGTTATATGTGTATATATGTCTCATCATCACGGGAGAATTAGCTACATCGAATTTCATTAAATTTTGTAGGTAGACTTTGTCATTTTTACGGAAGTTATCGTGCGAACGGACAGACAGACAGAATGACGAAAATTATCAACACTTTTCAACTACGTTGGAAGTGTTAAAAAAGAAAAAAAAATATTTTAATGCTACCTTTCAATTTAGAGTTTTATATGTAAGAGGTAAAAATATGATATAATCTTTGCAATTTTCTATTATATAATTAATTTTCTATCATATAATATATATATTTTATAATCTTTGCAATTTTCTATTATAAGGTATAATGAAAATATAATATAACATCTTAATTTATCCTTTTTATATAATTCTAAACTAAAATATGGCACTCAAGACCTAGCTGCCTGGCGCCTTTTTTTTTATTTTTTCATAATGTAAACTTAAATAGTTCGTAATTTGTGCTTTTTCTGTGATCTAAACGGTCTAGTGCTTAAAGAGTTGGACATCGCATTCGCAGATCTGTTGATGTTGAGTTCTGTCCTCCGAATGAACGTAATGCTTCTTGGGTTACAGTTCTTTTTTTTCTGTGATATACATAGCATTGTGATTTGTCACAATAGTTTTAAATAATAAATAAATAATGATGTCATAGTAATAGATCTTGTGGGTTCTGTTCAAGATTTACTCTAATGGCCAATTCAGAGAAAGCTTTATATAGTTAAAATAAAATGAAGTTGTAACGCCCGCCGTAGCGCAGTGGTACGGCGCCGTGGTAGCAGAGCGAAGTCATTCCTTTTGTCGAGGGTTCTGTCCCCGCCAATTTAAGTCGCGTTTTTTATTTTCCAGATTATTTAAACGAAGATGTTAAAATTAAATACACCAAAATCGAACCTACAGTCGTCGCCCTCTTGGCCGAGAAGCTTGGGGCGTCAAGTTGCGGGGCTGTAGGTTCGGGGTTCGTCTCCCGCTGGGTAAAATTGTAATGTTAGGGAATAGTTAGCGTCTTCCGTCGGGGTTGGGTGAGATGAAAGAATTTTCGGATCTGTCAGATCGGTAATCTTCGGTCTTTCTTCTCTAACATTTCTTCTTACTAAATTATCTGCACGAGATGGAGGACGAGCGGTGTTCTTGCGGCTCCACCGTTGCTGGTGGGGTTTCTCTTCGGGCCTGCTGGCTTCGGTGTCGAGCCCACCACCCTTCCTCGTCCAAAGTTCGTGCAGGGCTTGTTTTGCACCATGCGACACCTGCTAACGAAGTCCTAAAATTGTATGCATTTTTGAAAATAGTACATCTCTTTCTTAAGCGTACAAGTGACGTCATTTCCTGTGACGTGACGTCACTTCCGTCACGTCATTTCCTGTGACATCACTTCCTCCATGTCATTTCCGGTCAAGTCAACAAAATTCTGAAAAATATGTCTTACTATTACTGAGAAAATCACATGGCCAGAACGTCTAACGAATGGATGGACTCGAACCCACAACCTTCGGAATTGGAATCAGACATCATGACCACTGAGCCAGCCAGCTCCCACTCCGACGATCGTGATTAATCAATTTAAACTTAACAGATAGACTGCTCATTAAAAGAACTGACACCAAAACGACTTCACTCGGTATACTCAATGCGAGTGAACGGACTCGAACCTACAGTCTTTGAATTTAGAGCCAGACAATCTGAGCACAGAGCCAGTTAACTCACACACCGATGGACCTAATTAATCTATTTAAATTTAACAGAGAGATAAATCATTAAAAACGACTTAAGCCGCTATACTGAATGCTAGTGAACGGCCCGAACCCACAGCTTTTGGCATTGAAGTCAGACCACATGACCACTGAGTCAGTAAGCTCACAAATGGACGGTCCTAATTAATATATTTGAATTAATAAAGAGACTGATCATTAAAAATACAGACATCAAAACGACTTAAGTCGCTATACCCAATGCGAGTAGACGGGCTCGAACCCACAGCCTTTCAAATCGAAATAAGACAACATGACCACTGAGCCAGTTAGCTAGCATAACGTCGATCCTAATGAATTTATTTAAACTTAACAGATTGGCTGATCGTTAAAATAAACTGACACCAAAAAACTGGACTCGCTATACTCCTTGGGAGTACACGGTTTAGAACTCACGGCCTTTGAAATTAAAGCCAGATAACATAACCACTAAGCTCGCATAACATCGATCCTAATTAATTTATTTAAACTTAACAGATTAACTGAACGTTAAAATAAACTGACACCAAAACAACTGGATTCGCTATATTCCAGGGGAGCACGCGGTTTAGATCTCACGGCTTTTGAAATTAAAGTCAGATAACATAACCACTAAGCCAGTTAGCTCGCAGAACGTAGATCCTAATTAATTTATTTAAACTTAACAGATTGACTGATCGTTAAAATAAACTGGCACCAAAACAACGGGGCTCGCTATACTCCATTGGAGTACACGGTTTAGAACTCACGGCCTTTGAAATTAAAGCAGTGGTGCATGAAATTAAAACAGACAGACAGACAGACAGACAGAATGAATGAATGAACAAAGTCATAAACACTTTTCAACTTTGTTGTAAAGTGTTAAAAAGCCCGTCCAGAGGCATTAGTTCAGGTATAGATGCTACTGTATGAAATCCTCACACCTGTAAGTTCGGTAGATTGCGCGCGAGATCAAGGATAAACAGGCAAACAAACACAGATTTTTCTTTTTAACACTTTACAACAAAGTTGAAAAGTGTTTATGACTTTGTTCATTCATTCTGTCTGTCTGTCTGTCAGTCTGTCCGTTAGCACGATAACTGCGGTAAAAATGACTTAATCAAAATGAAATTTTAGTATGTTGTTCAGACGGTCTGTAGGACCTATGGGAATATAAATGAACAATATCACCCAATTAGTTTTGGATTGAACCCGGGTTGAGAAAATGAAATACATTGAACCCTATGGGACCTAATTTTTCAAACATTTTTAGGTAATATTCAAATTATCCCATAAAATATATAAAAGAAATTTCAGCAAAATATATTCAGTAGGTTTTTAAATAAAAATGAAAATAATAATTACACCTCCTATATGAAGAGATCACGTGACCATTAAATGAAGAAAATCACGTGGCCCACTTCAAAATGAAATATGGCATCTATCTTGTCTCAAAATCGTGATTTTTAAAGTTCTTTTTAATTCATGTTGAGTGTTGTATCCGTCCTAAAACCGCTTTATTTTTGCTTAAATTCTGCGCATCTACATACTGAAATAACGCAATTACAGTATATTTGAGTTTAAATGATCATCCGAATTTGATTAGTTCTACAACGAAGCCTATTTTTCACTTATGTAAAATGTAAACAGCAAAATATGTAGAATGAGTCGTATAAGAATTGCTGCATTTTTTTAACGCAAAATTATTTAGCTCATGGAGTCTGCATAGCTGATATGAATGAAATATTCATTGATTTTACAAAGAGAAGGACGATATTTTTCGATGAAGTTTTAAGCATAGAGTTCAATTACTTGTAACTCCATGATCTTAAGTTTTTAATTAAAATAAATTATTATAGTATGGTGATAAATGAAATGAATGGGAAAATGTTATGAATGAAATGCTGCTTTTATAGAGAGAGCCAGGTGTGTTTATTTCGATGGCGTCATTTGAATAAATTTCAGTTGTTTGTGATGAAGTTTTCAAATATAATAAATTATTGTAGCATTATAATAATGTTAAAAACATTACCGAGGAACCAGGCGATTTATATTTAATTGACGTCATTTAAATGAAGTTCATTTTTTTCGATGAACTTTTAAGTTTTCAAATGTAATAAATTAATGTAGTATTGTGATAATTTTTAAAATATTACCGAGGAATGTATCGCATTTTAGAGATGTTTAAATGAAATTGCATTGAAGTTGGAAAGTGTTTCATAATCAATGCTTTATGCATGATTTATTTTTCTTGTTATTAGTGTAGACTATTAAAATATTCTATACTTGTTTATTCACGTTATCAAGATTTTGATAGCGTATTACTCTATAACAAAATGAGAAGTTCTGCATTCCTCAAGACAACATAAAAATTTCTTGCAAATAAAGTTATTTGTACAAAGCTTACTGAATACTCAGTTTTAGAATACTAAAAATTTCAGAACATGCAAAAAATTCCGAACACACTTTGTTACCAAGTAACTATCTCCTCCGATCAATAATGCTTTAAAGATATATTGAAATCATTTCTATCCATGAGGAAACTTTTAGCAGATGAATTCCTGAGGAAAAAAGTCATATAATGTTTTAGCTAGAATCTGATTTGTTTTCAAAACGGAGAAAACAAGAGGGAAAAATAACTAAAGTTAAAAGGACGTAAATGGTATATATTTATTTTGCCACCTTCGAAAAAATATTTCTGTAATGTAAATCAAGCTTTTATACATAGATCCTAGAAAAATATTTAAGGATCCAAATAACTTGGAATGGTAAAGTCCATGACTGTATGTGTTAGGTACTGTTAGGACTGTGCACTATAGAATTTCCCCCCAGGGAGGCCCACTCTTTGAGTGGTGAACGGATCCTAGCTCTGTAGCTCTGATCCTCCAACCTAGGGGGTAAATAAATCCGGGGAACCGGCTGTCGAGGAACCCGCCGTCGTACCGGTGAGGCAGTTAGGCCTTGGACTCTTCTAGGTGGCTGTGATCGCATGGACTGTGTCTATTCATGACCTGAGCCTATATCTGGCCGGCGACTGGGGTCGGGCTTGCCGGATAATTCTTCGGACCTTGCCCGGTGAATAGTTCTGCCGAGTACGTTGCTGTGGCCTTGTTGGATGAGAGATTGTTACGCCGCAGCAAGCAAGTATATCGACATAAACCAACAGGTTGTCGTAGCTTGTTGCGTAATCCTGTACACTATAGAAACATGATCCTGCTCGACCTTAAAAAAAAGTGATTGCTGTTTTTCTAGCGGAAAATTTAAAAATATGATGGGGGCAACACATGACTTTCGCTACGGACTCAAATACATTTTTGCTTTCCATTTTAATAATTCATTAAAAATGCATTAAAATTAATTTAATTGCGCAAAATTGCATGGATAGTTATTTGAAATTACTCTGAATTTGCAGTTTTAATTCAATTTCTATTTTCATTTGGCGACTGGACGTATTTTCAAAGGTGGTGGTGCAAAAATACGAAAAAACTAATACATCTCGAGAAGTGTTGGTTCTAGGGTCATGGAGTGGCCTTATAATTTCATCGTCAAAAATTACCTATAACAATAGCAATTAATTGATACATGCGAATATATGTAGTCTTTTATTTTAGAATTTAACGATTTTTGCGGACCATTTGGCAAAAAAAAAAGTTTTTTTCCGAATCATACCAAAATCTAATCAGCACCAAAGTAACCCACAACTGACTTATCCACCAAATTTTGTGAAATTTCGCCGAATAGTTTTTGAACTAGAATGGATGCATACATTGTACAGACACAGATAAGCACACACACACGTTATGTCAAAAATAGAAATTTCGTGCTCTACGGGTCTCGAAACGTGCCGAGAACTCGAGTTTCGATTTCGATACGATTTCAATATTTTCCCCATACACTGTAGGAAAAGTAAAAAGTTAGAATTACCAATGTTGCAACAAAGTGAGACAAAGGATAAAAGTCAATTACAAAATCGCAGAGCATTGTCTAATTAGTAGGAATCTGTATCAGAAACTCACAAATAGTGTATATGGATAACAATAAATACTTGTCAAACTTCACTTTTTGGACGAGCAGTACGCTATCAGCCAGCGCGTCAATGTCCATATCCCGTTCTGCACGTGTTGCGTTTTATCTAACAGATGAGTATTGCACGTTTGTGAACCGTTCGTTTAACAGTATTATCAACGTTTAACAGTATTATAGTGTTACTGTGCATCTAGCAACCAACTAAGTATGACAGATATTTATTGCCTTCCGTTCTTTCCTGCTGCCGATTTTTATACTTTGCCTATACAGTGTTTCTTTCGGACGTCTTTAGATTGTTTTTAAGGTGATGTCTGTGAAATGATTATTCGATCCCCCACAGACATTTTATGTTAACGTAGTTCATATTAATGTGATAGCATTTAGATATATTTAATAAGGCAAATAGAAAATCCCCACTCCTAAAGTTGCATTCGCCCCCCGGTCAAACAGTCTTGAAAGAAACACTGTGCCTCCATACATAGTATAATGTCTTGCGATAGGCTTAGAAAATTCGAGTTTTCGACGGAAAAGCACATTTTAAGAATCCTTGAGCTTAAATCGATTGTTTTTAAGGTAATGTCTGTGTAGTGATTGTGTGTGTGTGTGTATATGTATGTGTGTATGTATGTGTGTGCGTGTGTATGTGTGTGTGTGTATTCGTGAGTATTTAGATGCAATGTTTTACGAAAGAATGGATTGTTTCGAAAGTAATTTGGTACGCTTATTACTATTCGTGAATTCTAGAACCCTATTGGTTTTAAACACGATCAAACGTTTGGAAGACTCGAATTTCTGAGTGATTTTTTGAAAACATTATAAAAAACCAGGGCATTCCATAATGTTAAATAAATAATTTATCCGTGTTTTTTATTTTAAAACGAATGATATAAACTTTAGACCGCAAATTCGAACTGTTCTCGAGATTTTGTAAATTTTTCAAATAAATGTACCTAAACAATTACATACAATTGTACACTAGTACGTATCATCAAATATATAACACTTGGTGATAAATTTTGCAGCCATGGCGACTAGTTTGGTGAAATATTGCCAACTTGGCGACTTTTTAATGTGATGCCAAATTGACGAAAACCTTGTGAAATTGGAAAAGCATGACTCTAACGTTACGAAAATGACTCCAAATTGATGAAATTATAATTAACATATTTTAATATAATGACGTATATTGTTTAGCAGACGTCATATTGATTAATTAATAATTATTAAATTTTAATACAGTGCAGTATATGGGCTTCACAAATTATAGCAATATTTTTGATGCTAGCAAAAGTTATATTTGCACGAAGTAAATTTGGTACCTCAAAATAATATTATATATTGTCATCCAAAAAAGCGAAAACTGTCAGTGTACTTTTTAACGTTAAAACTATTGTTCCGCTCCTTACTTACTGAACCACATGCACAATTCTCGAGGGACAGAAATATCTTGCTTAGGCTAAAGCAACTAGAGCCCGCTGCACCTGATAATGAATTAGCATTTTTGTAGAAAGCACTAAAGTTAACATAACTACCATAACAGAAATACGGCAAAGAATACTAATTTCTTGTTGTACGGAACGTCGTACGTGTCCTATTGAGAAACATTGTAAACACGAAAATTTATAATTTTAAATATTCAAATATTTTAATATAGTTAAACAAATTTTTAAGTAAAAAGGAAAATGTTTTGTTATTTAAATTTCTTTAAAATTATCCTTGTGAATTTTTATTTCTTCCATTTGTAACTACTGTACCCTTTCCAAATAAAATCGAAATTTGATGAGACAAAACTATAAAAATGGAACCTAAACGACAACTTATCTTTATCTATCTATATAAATACAAGAAAGATCAATCATGCATAAAGCATTGATTATGAAACACTTTCCAAATAAAATGCAATTTTATTTAAACATCTCTAAAATGCGATACATTCAGCGGTGATATTTTTTAAATTATCACAGCACAACAGTAATTTATTATATTTGAAAACTTAAAACTTCATTGATAAAAATAATGAACTTTATTCAAATGCCGTCATCGAAATTTAAATCGCCTAGCTCTCTATGTAAAAGCAATGAATGCTTCATTCATATCACTTTTATTCCAAACTTCAGAGCTAAATAATTTTGCGTGAAAGAAATTCAGCAATTCTTGTACAACTCAACTTACAACCACTTGTTTACATCCTGCATCCATTAAAATTAGGTTTCGTTGTAGAAATAATCAAAGTTTGATGATTATTTAAACTAAAAATATTGTAATTGCGTTGGCACAGACTATAGATCCACAGAAAATACGCAACACTAAAACAGTTTTTGAACGGATGCAACACTAAATATATATTTAAATGGACTTTAAAAATCACGATTTTAACACTGGGAAAAAAAGATGGATTCCATATTTTAATTTGAAGTGGGTCGCTTGATCTCTTCATATAATATGGATGTGATTATTATTTTAATTTTTATTTAAAAAGCTACCGAATATATTTTGCTGAAATTTTGTCTATCTATTTCATGGGATAATTTGAATATTTTCTAAAATTTTCGAAGCAATTTGTGAATTTTAACTTTCCTTAAAAATGTTTGAAAAATTAGGTCCCATAGGGTTCAACGTATTTCTCTTTTTCAACCCGGGTTCAATCCAAAACTAATTGGGCGATAATATTAATTTACATTCCCATATGTCGTCTCAACAACATACTAAAATTTCATTTTAAGAAAGTCGCTTTTACGGTAGTTATCGTGCGAACGAACAGACAGACATACATACCGACAGAGAGACAGACAGAATGAACAAAGTCATAAGCACTTTTCAACTATTCTGGAAAGTGTTAAAAATGAAACCTACACTATAATTTATCTTTATAAATATTCTAAAAATCCTTTTAAAATTATTTTGCAACCCAGGAACAAAAATCTGATGTGGGCAGCAAGTAACTTTCCCTACAGATTTAAATTCATTTACTCTTTCTTTCTTTCATTCATAATTCATTAAACTGAATTTAATTGCGCAAAATAACATGGATAATTATTTGGAATGACACTGAATTTGCAGTTTTAATTCAATTCTCGTTTTCATTTGGCGACTTGCGTATGTGGCGTATTTGCGAAGGCGGCGTGGAATAAAGTGCGAAAAATTAAAATATCTCGATAACGGTTACTCCTAGTGTTATGGGTTTGTTTTATTCGTTCTGTCCTAAAAAAATTACGTTTAAAACAAGCATTTAATTGATACATCTGAGAATATATATATTTTTTATTTTAGATTTTGACAATTTTTGCAACCATTTCACAAAGTGGCAGGTTCTTTTTTATGAAATCGTACCAAAATATAATCAGCACCAAGGGTAACTCACGACTGACTTATCTATCAAATTTTGTAAAATTTGGTCAAATGGTTTTCAACTAGAGCGGATGCATACATTGCACAGACACCACGTTAAAATAGTTTTTTTCGGATTCTAGAGGCTTCGTCGAAAACTCGAGTTGCGGTTTTCGACACGATTTCAATATTTTCCCTATACATTACCATGTATTGTAGGGATGGTAAAATCCAGTAATTCTGTGACTTTCCTTCTCCCGTAAGACGCTTGTGAGTTTACCTGGCACATGAGAAACCTAACGTTCTATAAAATACCCTATCTATATAAATAAAATTGAAAATCTGTCTGTCTGTTTGTCCCATCATCACGAGAGAACGGCTGAACCGAATTTGATGAAATTGTGTGGGTAACCTAGAAATAGTCCCATTTAAAGATTAATTCATGATTGGAGTTTCTACGAATAGTGGTTCTCGAGATTTTAGTAAAAAACGAAATTTTCGTTTGTCTCATCATCACGAGAGAACGGCTGAACCGAATTTGATGATATTTTGTGGATAGCCTTGAAACCGCCCCCCATAAATTTAGCCCAAGTTTCGAGTATCTAAGACCAGGGGTTGTTGAGATATTAATGAAAAATGAAACTTCTTCCTAGGAGTTCTACTCTCTAACTTCGTGATTTATCCAAACGAAAAGCTTGAAAATCGTTTGAAAGTGAATTAAAACTTTATCTCTGGGTTTGATGGGAGATTTTTTGCGCTAATTAGTCACTTTCTGAAAACATGAATTGTTTGAAATATGATTTAAATGGGAAATCAATCTCCATAGTTTATTTTTCACAAGCTTTTACTGAACAATGAAAACTATAAAGAAATCAAAATGGTTATTTAATTTCGCAGTTTATGAAGGAGATTCTATCTTATATCATTTTGCTCAGAAACGCAATTAAATTAAATGTGTCTGTTAATTTTAATTATTATTTTTTTCGATTTGAATAGTAAATAAATGGATATAAAAATATATTTTGGAAAAGAACGATTTGATTTTTCTTATACCATTTTTGACTGGATAATATCAATTACGTTCTTCAGGTTTAAACGTTATTATTATTGATATTTTCGGTGATTATTGATTCAGGGCTTATTGATATTTTTAAGTTATTATGGAATTGTTTTATTATGACAAAAACTGTTTAAGCTCATATATTGTACGTTGTACGAGTAATCTTCTACAAATACACGGGTATATCTTCTAATCTACGAGAATATTAGTAGTACAGGTATATTGGCATATGTTTTAATATATATTGGCATATATTGGAGTCAATCACGACCTTCTGGTATAAAAAGTACGGGGATTATTGATATTTTCAATTTATTTCGTCATCTTTTTTATTTTGGCAAAGATTTTTGAGACTCATATTGTAATACGGGTAATCTTTTACTAACACACTGGTATATTTTCTAATCTGTGACAATATAAGTAGTACGGGGTTGCATATATTGATTCAATTCTTTTTTTTTGTAAATTTGCTTACAAATGTGGCCAGGATGTTTTTTTCTTCAGATCTGCCCGTGAAGATGTTGTTGTTGTTGTTTCTAATGACCTCCTGTTTCGGTACAGCCGAAATAGGACCCCGTGAAGATAATTTTGCATAGTGAGAACAGATATTCTTAAACTTTTCTTTAGGAGCAATAAATTTAATATTTTAACAGAATTTTCACATGATTGCGAATTATAAGTTTCTTTATATTACATACTCCGTACGAAGAACGAGAACGGGTATGCTGCGTACGAAGAACGGGTATGCTGCTAGTTCATACTATAAAATTAGGCTGATCATTAATTTTTAACATCTGTTTTAAAATGTATATATATCTAACAATTATTTCGTTTTCTTCAGTGATGGCTTTTACTGCTGATCCAATATGCACGCTTGAAGAATTTCATGGATGTCTCCAGTCTTTGATGTCTTTGACACAAGGAAACGACCTCTCCTTAGCTGTTAGTCGTATCCAACTTCTAGCAGTTTGCAGGTATAAAAGACTAGTCCTAATGGCATATTTCTTATTTCCCTAACTTTTAAATTTGAAAGAATTTCCTTTTTTTATACACATACAGTTGCAAACACGGTTCCTAAGAGAATCCTTAAACATATTAAGAATTTTGCAAAGTGTACACACTTTTGAAAGGTTGTTGGTGATTGAGACCCAGACCGTCCGACCTACCAGAAAGGTGTAAGGTAACTGTTTGGACGGCCGGGAAGAGCCACCCAATTTAGATCGGAACCCAGTGGGGGAGGCATCCACAGGGACCGTACCCTCCTTCCCCTACCACCAACCTCTCGGAAGGACTTACGGACCCACATGTTTAACGTGATCGTACTCTGCATGAACACGGCGGCAGTTGGGACAGAGTGCAAATCCAGCACGCAAACCGCCAGGCTATCGCGCCCGAAATGTGCCAACAGCACGCGGTATTCCCAGGTGGGCACCCACCCAAGTACTAACCGCGCCTGATGCACGGTACGGCCGTTGGCTACACTTTTGAAAGGTGTCAAAGTTTTTTGAAAAGTGTGCACATTCAGTGTATCTAGAGTAAAATAACCATACTCAATCGAATAAAGTGATTGAAGCTCCCCTAGCGGAAAATTAAACAGTTAGTATAATGGCCTAGGTAACAAATCGAGAATGAAGAAAAAAGTCAATTACAAATTTGTAGAGCATTGTTTAATATGTAGGAATCGGCGACAGGAATACACGAAATGCATATATGGAAGGCAATAAGTACTTGTCAAAAAGTCGTGTCTTCACAGCCTATCACACGGTGATACCAGCAATGATTACTGAACTGATGTTACTTAATACTGAGTGCAACTTCAAAACTCCCCCAAATCGTATGAAGCACCCATGAATTCAAATGTTAAACTTTATGAAATCAAAACGGCAGCTGGGACCTTATTTCAAGCTTGTAGTTTGTAGTTCTGCATCGGTCGATAGAGGGCGTTCTTATATCTGAGCTACAAAGGATATTGTATTTTGAAAAGAGTCTATCGCTATAGGTTGTCGCCTCTATCGATTTGTCGTCTCTATCGAAGGACGCGTAACTACGATCACTTGGAATACCTCCTATAGTTCAGATCTAGCAAGCACATTGTTTAATAAGAAAAAATTTAAAGCTCCGAATAAAAAAAATGTCAAGTTAATTTGTTTTATGATTTTTAAACTTTGTATATAGGAAATATTTTATTTTTAACTGTAATAAGGTAATTTAAATCTTTAGACCATCTATAACAACTTAATTCTGGATCCCTTCAAAAGAATCTTATGATAATATTTTACGAAAAATAAATTAAAATTTCCAAGATTCTGAAAGTTTGCATTTGCATATTTTTAATAATGCGCAGCGTTTTAAAAGAGAATGTGAAAGAAAGAGTAGTCTGAAAGTTATGCTTACGGCATTTTCTCTTTCATAAACTATTCCGTAAAATTGAACTTGCTACTTAAATATGTGATATACAATGAAAATCTAATGTGGGCAGCATATATCTTTCTCTACGGACTCAAATTAATTTCTTCTTTTTATCTTCAACAACATCAATCGATATATATATATATATATATATATATATGTATATATATAATATATATATATATATATATATATATATATATATATATATATATATATATATATATATATATCATATAAAAACCACTAATCAAATTCAAATAGAATTCCTATGCATATCCACAAAAAGCAAAGGCACTACTCAGGAAAAGGCGCCAAGCCGCTCTATACTCCGAAGCAGATAATAATCCAAGAAAAAGAAGATTTAAAGGAATATGGGATAACCAAATGCTTTGCATTTAATGGTTGGGCAGGATTGCGACTCCCCCTCCCGTTTAAAGCGCTTTTCTAGCCTAGGCAAACGCTCACGCTACCAATGCAAAGCAAAGCTTGGTCCCCAATGCGTGCTAATACGAAGGCACTCGGATACGGAAGAACAAGACCAACCATCTGAAGGAAACTGGACCAAAAGTGAATCCTGCCCAACTCGCTATCTTATATATGTTCATCTTACGCATGCGTGCAATCCTAGCAGGTACGCATAAACTTTATTTACTTGCAGTATGATGAAGTAAACTGTCAAAATCCACATGATCCCTGAAAATCGATTTATAACAATCCTTTAAGAAATATAAAGGATAATGTTTATATAAAGGGCTGAGGCTTTATATTTGGAAGTAACATTTCCAAAACCGGAATAAGACGTCCTTTGTGAGTCTCCCAACCCCCTTCCCAAGGGACACAGTCCACTTTAATGCCGAATCCATATCCGGTTATTATTGAGCTATATCCTCTATCTATGACCAATCACGAGAAATAGATATTCTAATTAAACATTTTAAACCGGAAGTGAACAAAATAAAACGGGGGAGGAATTTTGTAGTAAATCACCCACACTTCTTCAGAATTTGAAGCTGTATCTATAACAGTTAACATCTAAGCTTTATATTCTGCCAGTATTGAAAAAAATGGTTGTTTCAATAAAAATGAAAATGCTTGAATCGGAAATGGAAATCCTTTGTCAGTCCGCCTTCCTCCTTTGGAGTTTCATGCTGTATAAACAACATACATCATCTAAGCTATATCTCATAGCTGATTCTGAGAAATATATGATTCAAAAATTTTTTCAGAAACAGTGGTATGGCAAAAAATGTTACCGCCAATAAAAAAATAAGCATGTGGTGCTACAGAATATGTAGATTCCATCTCACTAAAAATCACAATCCTTTGAAACTAGGCCCACCCTCCGCAACCTCCTCGTAACGCTACTGTGCTACATTTTTGTTTAGGCCTCCTTATTATAGCTACGCAATTCAGTGCAATTTCGAATAAATATCCATGTTATTTTGTGCAATTAAGCCCAGTTTAATGAATTGCTGAAGAAGGAAATAGAAAACGAATTTGTGTCTGTAGCGAAAGTCATGTGCTGCCCACATCAGATTATTTTTTCAATTAAAAATTGCCAGAAAATTGACGGTCTGTTCTTGGTCGTCCACTCTGAAAATTAATAGACATCTGACGTTCATTTCTTAAAGTAGCTGTACCAAATTTGATGCAAATTGATCAATTTGCTTTAGAGTTATTGAGAGCCATGTGGGAAGTAAAATTTCCACTACCTCAAGAACGGCTAGTGATAACTCCAAAACTATGGAGTCTATTAATTTCTCATTCAAAGTATTTACAAATAATTTTTTTATTTGACAGTTGCTTTTTTCCGATTCTTTCTATTTTTAAGTCAAATTGCGGAATATATCGAGAATGGCATATGTTGTTTTCCATAAATGATGTCATTCGTTTTTATATAAAAATTGCAAATGAAACATATGTATTTCCGCAACATTTTTGTTTAATTATCGTTTTACACCGTTTTCCCTATTTTCGAAAAAAAAAATATGTTAAAAATGTTGTTTCGAAAAAAAAATATGACCGACATTCATAGATTGAAATAATTGAAGTAAATTTCATTCGATTTGCTCAATTTGATCGAATGACACCGTCTATACGGTTTCACAGACAGCCAGACAGATATCATAAAGAAATGGTTGATTTATATTCAGGGGCGCTCAGAATGAGTAAATCCATCCAAATCTGAACGTCACATTTTTAGCTCTGTCATAATATGTATTTTCTCTTTATATATTTAATGCAGTGTAGCGATTGTAAATTTCTAGCCAATCCTTCCTAGCTATAAAATCTTTATTGATGGAAGTTTACAAATTCAATTAAGCATATGGAACGATGTAATAAGTTATTCTACAATGTTTCATTTAAAAGAAGTATAATATAAAATATGAAAAAGATCATGATTGTAACAATAGCTTAAGGGTAAAGAAAATCCACTGTAATTCTGTCCTTCGAATAGTTTTGTACTTCAATATTCTGAGAGTAATCCGATATATAAATGACCTCGAAGATTGAAAAATACAGAATGTATCGTTAGAAAGATTATTTATAAGATTTACGGAATCCCTGGAAATTTATTGAAATATTTCTTAAATTATCTAATTTCTGAGAAAATGGTTTGTAATATCAGGACATAAACAAAATATTTACGTGAACAATTTTGAAATTTAAGAATGTATGTTTCGAAACATTTCAATTTATTTCAGTTTCAAAAGATGTTTGCTTAGTTTCAAAGATGTTTGCATAGTGAAACAAGCGTATGGAGGAGAATTCATGTAGTGGCTAGTAGTGTGTACAAGTTATTTCTGACGGAATTATTAAGCATCTTTATTTTTTTGCACACTATTTTGTACAGCCATGTACATTCAATTTAATTTGAATTTTTGGAAAAACGGAAATGATATTTCCAGAACCGGTTCTGGAAATCCTTAGTGAATTCCTTAATCCCTCTGAAATTTGAAGCTGAATCCATACCAGTCACTATCTAAGCTCTATATATAGTCAATCCTGAGAAATACATGTTTCATGGAAAATTGGGCAAGCTATGATGCCTGGCGGTGGTCCAGGCTTGGGGCACCAGGGGTGGGCCGGCGTGTAGTGCTCCTTACGTTAGAAAGCGTATGCCAGGTGTGCGGTTTTCGTCGCAGCGACAAATCATCAACCCATAAGCTTTTTTTTTAAGGGGGAGGGGCAGCCCAGTGCACGGCGATTGCACATGGAGAATCCGAGCTCGATTACCCAAGTAGATCCCATGATCACTTGGACCCCCACGGAGTATGGGAACTTTAGATATGTGGGTCTCTAAGTCCTTCTGACAGGTTGGTGGTATGGGGAGAAGGGTACGGTCCCTGTGGATGTCGGCCCCATTGGATTCCGGTCTAAATTGGGTGGCACTGTATCGACCGTTCAAACAGATACCTTATACTTTCGGATAAGTCGAAAGAAATAATCCGTATACTTTAGGGTGGGGTGATGTCTTTTTTGTATTTACTTCACTCCGGAATGTGATGTTGAATCCATGTCAGTCACTGTCTAAGCTCTATCTATAGTCAATCCTGAAGAATATGCGGTTGAAGGGAAATGTTGAACCAGAAGAAAGCTCATCTAAAATTATGCGCAATTGTAGAAATACCATTAAACATTAGAAATGTATTTATATTTCTATTTATATTATTTATATATTTATATATTATTTATATTATTTTTCTTTATATTTTATATACATTATTATTTCCTAATAGATATATAGGAAATTGTGTCTACACTTTTAAAATATGACATTTTCTTAATGTTTTATATTAAATAATATATTTATAGAATATTGGTATTTTTTTTATTGTACAGGCAAACTAAATAACAATAAAATCTAATACAATAAAGCACATTACTTTTATGGAAGTGGTTATTACACTTCTTTTGCAAACACAATTTGTGTCAGTATTTAAACTTTTAACATGAATTATATTTTCAGTGCTATACAGCTAATGGAGCTTCAACTAAGAGAGATTATGGAAGCCATATATGTCCAACGCGGTGCTTAGGAAACCAAATGGTGACAGACATATACGGCTATGAGGCGGGATAAACCAATAGTTAGAGAATGAGGATGGCACTCGGAGGACCCAAGTTCGATTCTTGACGCTACCGAAACTGTCTCCGTATTTACGCGAAGTACAGACACGCTAAATCTGTGGGTCTGAAAGTTCTTTTGAGAGGTTGGTGGTAGGGAAAGGAGGATACCGTTCCTATGGATGTCATCCTCACTAGGTTCTGGTCTAAATTGGGTGACATTGTCCAGGACATCCAAGTAGATACCTTACAGTTTTTAGTATGTCGAACGGTCTAGGTCGAAAGAAAGAAAAAATAAAGACATATACGACTGAAGGAAGGGATAGACCAGTGGTTAAGGTAAGATGATCGCACTCGGATGTCCCATATTCGATTCCAAACGCCGACCCAAACTATTCCGGTGTCTATGCGGAGTATGGGCACGATAGTAGGTTCGAAAATCCTTCTGAAAGGTAATAGGTCAGAGGAAGGAATATATGGTACCTGTGGTTGCCACCCCCACTGGGTTTCAGTTTAAACTGGGTGGTTTCCAGGCTGTCCAAACAGTTACCATACACCTTCGGATAAGTCGGACTGATTTGTCTGTAGAAAGAGGGACTTATACGGCTGATATAACATTTAACTTGTTAATAGGTACAATATATTGTGTATTGTAATTACCTTCGAGTTACAACTGATATAAATTGTTTTTCTACATATTTCTGTGAGACAAAAAAGAGACCAAAAGACTATCATAAATATGAACAAGTAACAGTACGAGCGAGAGCTAAATAATAGGTCAGACGTAACGACACTTAAAGTGAAACTAAATCAGACATTAGTTTATGAGCAATAAAACAAAATGGAATTCAGACGCTATCTTTTATGGGGCTTCAAACTTCACTGCGGACCAACCCGAACAAGCGACATAGCAAGGAAGGGGGAATTCTGTATCCAATCGGAACAGATCTAGAAACCACATGCACTGATGAGGGGGAAAGCATCACCAATAAGGTTTCGGGGGTCTTGAAGGAAGATGCTTTGAAACGTTAGAAGATGAGAAGAGTAAAAATCTCAGTACTGCGCAGTTGCTTTAAACTCAAGACCAAAACGGTCTAGTAAAAACTACCAAGATGAGAACACAAAAAAGTACGCTCATTGTTTGAAAATAGTAAATATTAGTGTTGCAATAAATAATGTCACAGGAGAAATTGATGAAAGTATTAATAAGATATCAGCTCGTTATCTACTAGTGAAACATTGCGTTTATGCTAACTCCCCTGACAAATGGATTCACTAAACATTACACAAGAAATTGTATAAAAATCAAAATACGTTACTCACTTTAACGTTAACGTCAACCCAGGATTTCTTAACTCTGACCTACAAAATGCAGGCTGGACAACAGGCAGCAAACATAATAAATAAGATACAATAACTGTGTAATGTTGGAAAATATGACTCAGTATGTAATTTTAAATATTCCATTTATTAAGTGAAAACAATATGAGGAAAGGTAATATGCTGAAAAGAGTAATAAGACCAATGATAGGCATTTCCATGTCATTAAAGATCACAGAACTATCCAACTATAAATCATATAATTTCAAAGACTAAATTTCAATTCAAATATGATTTTTATCCATTCAATTAATATCAATATCACATCACGGAAAATGCCGAAGTCTTAAGTATTCAATTAAACACGGAGAAATCTCAATATAGGAGATAATTTAATTCATTGATATTCAACTGAATCTTAAACTTTCTTTTAATTTATAGAAGATTAAATTAATTATAATTATTTATTCTTTTCACACCATCGACTCCGTTCTCCATGCTGCCAATTTATATCAAATACCTGATTACTTTGAAAGATCGCCAATTTATCAAACAAGGAAGATTTTTGCCGGGATATCAAGGAAATAAAGTCCCACAAATATATTATTCACGGAAAGTGTGAGTAAGCCTTCCGACAGTACTATCAGACATTCCAATCTGGGGAAGTTAGGATCTGTTCCTCATAACGGATATTTCAACCATTCGACTGGGAAGGAAATTTGCTCTCTCGACCTAAAATAAAAATAAGGATTTTAGAAAGGAATTCATGAAGGTGTTCCAGGATATCTTGCTGGATTATAGATTCATTTAGAATCAAACCAAATCCATCACAAAGGCAAAAACCAAATCCTTTGTGTAAAAATTAACCCTGAGCTCGTACGTGTGGACTTCTCTAAAAGGGGTTTCAGGGCCGAAGAGCGAGCACCTACTCAGAATTTCGATATTATACAAGCGCGGAAACTCTTGCCATTCGCTGAAAACAAAGCGCACTTTCAAAAAGTTCGCCGCCGCAAACTTCTACGTCACACATCGGAAGAGAATTTTAAAATGTCGATATAACAATAAGGAGCACTTTTTTGTAATTATAAGGTAAATTTGCAAACAACTAAAATAGAATTTAATTTACATATTACTAAATACTCTTAAATGATTATCATTTGCAAACTAATTTATCCCCACTTTAACAATAACTTATTTATAACTACCCTGAGGTATCTACCTCTTTTAGGTATTCAAAGTAGATCAGTACATCATCACTTACAGAGCAAAGTTCAAAAAGAGGCCAAAAGGGCGACAAGAGATGTCCAAAACATCAGAAAGGATCCTTTACAAAAATATAAAGATTACATTAGTGCACTATAAAACAATGATAAACACAGTTAAATGATTTGATAAATACTCATGGATTAATGAGCACAAAAAATTGGATGAGAACACATTGTAAACAATCTGATGAGTACACATAGTGAAATACTTTGACGAGTACTGATGTACACACATCCACCACACACACACACACACACACACACAGAAATGTATCATTTATGACACACAGAAATTTGTTTAAAATTAAGATGTAGTCAAGTGATACTCTGTTTGACAAAATTCTTAAATGTGTTCATTTCAGTCAATACGTTCATTGCAAGAAATTAAGTAATAAAGCAAAAATTGTAAATAGTAAGAGTTTGCAATGACATAATGATTTTACACACTAAATTTTTGTCAACGAAAATCAAATTCCCATGAAAATTAATTCACCCTCACTAAACCAAGTGAATTCAGGATTGATGACATGAAAAAATTGGATACGAAAAATGATATGCATATATTGTAATCAAAAGTGCATGTAAATAATAGTATGTGATATGAATTTAAACTATGATATTATTATGAAATTTCAAATGTAAACAAACAGTGAGTTAAAGTAGACTCTAAACCCTATTCATAAGTTTCAAATTTTTGAACTTTATCTAAATTCAAAACTTTTATTTTCCTATCATTTGATATAATAAGGAAAGATAGAGAATTTTGATCACAATAAACAGCAAGTTGTTTGCCAATTAGATATGGTTTAAAATAACTTGTAACCCAAACTACATCTAGCACTTCTCGCTCAACTACACTGTATTTGCACTCTGCGTCATTTAGTTTTCGGCTGGCATATGATGTTGGATGCAGGTGACCTTTTTCATATCTTTGTGATAAATAAGCACCCAAAGATATATTTGAGGCATCTGTGTGTAAAATAAATTCCTTTTTAAAGTCAAGGAGTGCAAGAATAGGACTTGTTACAAGTTTATCTTTCAGTATTTCAAAAGATTTTTGTGCATTCTCATTCCAAATAAATTTTCTCTTCTTACCTACCTCTTTAACTTTTAACAAATCTGCATGATGAAAAATATCTTTGCATCTTTGAGCGAAAACTTTTGTGCATTATTTTCTTGGAATTCAGGAAAATAATATGTAGAAAAGAAGATACAATTTCGAACTATACAAATTATATATGGATTCAGACATACTCATATACATTAACATTAACGGAATGCAATAGGCATGGCATTTGCTGAGAATGGTTAACTACAGAATCACAAGGAAAAGTTTAATGTCCACACCGATTGGGAAAAGACCCAGAGGACGATCGAAGTTGGAATGGACAGATTGCGTGGACAAGGACTTTGAGGTATTAAAGATTAACAATTGCAGAAGGTGGGGGGGGGGCGCTTGAATGATTTGAGGGAAACCAAGGACCTCAGTGGGCTGTCGAGCCATCGATGATGATGATGATGTGCATGCGGTATGCGGGGTAATTTTGAAACCCTATTTAAAGATATATTCTAAGGAAAAGTCCATAATGTACATTTTAGATCTATCTATATTAAAGTGACCACTCCCGAACAAATAAAAGTTATTTCAGAGTTCCTATCGAAGAATTAAAAAGTTAGAATAAGGCACACGGCAACGAAGCGAGAGAGACGAAAATATCAGTTACAAATTTGTTGCGAATTGTCTATTTAATTGGACTCGACACTAAGAACCAAACGCGTATACGGAAGGCTATAAGTACCTGCCAAAAATTTATATCATCAGGGTCTCTAACACGGCGTTCCCTGGAATACGTGCCAAAGTAAGCGGTAATGTTCTTTCTAGAATTCAAATGTGCACGGAGAGTATTCTAAAGAGGCTCTACACAAGAATTCTGTTAATGTTAGTATTATTTATTGCATCATTGCTGAATATGACAGAAATTCGCCAAAAACTATATTGTGTCAAATGTATATCTCCTGTAACAGTTCTATTGTCGATTCCTACATATTAGACAATGCGCTACAGCTTTGTAGTTGCTCTATATCGCTTTATTGCCAAGTTATTTTTCCTATCTTTTTAAATTCTTAACCCGGGGTGCTGAAATCACTTTTATTCTATCTGGTATGGTCAGTTTACTATTGATAGACTTAACGTGTGCATTCGTGAAACTTTCCTTGCAAAGTTATTGTGGTGCTTAAGGACTATTCTAGAAATCTAGCATACTGCGTAGCAAGGAAACTTTTACTTTACAGTTGTTTTTGCAGCAGTTTGAGCGATTTTATTTACATGCGGTTCTTATATTTATAAGTATGAAAAAAATAGTATTTTTCTTTTATTTCTGTGTTATTAAATGGAAAGAAATCACAGATGATATATTTTTCACTTTTCTCAGATAGTATTTTGCATATTTCTTTAATTAATGTTCTGCTAAGTATTCTTTGTGGCTTAACCGAAGTAATGCTTTCCGAAGTAATGCTGTCCTTATATCAATTTGTGCAGCATTGCAAAATTTTCGATTTAATGCTTGGAAACAGATATCATGATTCTAATCCGTTTGTGTTTACAAATTACTTCCTGACCAGCTTAATATCTATTCGATAAAGACATTTATTAAAAACATCTTTTATATTAAATGCAGTTCTAAAATGATACTACAGGAAATATAATTAGTACGAAAATCCATTATCCGCCATTTGAATAAATCAATTTAAGGAGCTACTATTACATACATACATTAAAAGCATTTTATTTTCTCCTTCAATCATTATCTTATTTACTCAGGCAGTAATATGAATACAGCTAATATATGTACTCATTAATGATACAAAGAAACAATGCAAACAAAAAGAAATAAAAAGAAATACTAAAGAAGATAAAAGAAGAATCTATTATATAGATAAACAATAATTTAATCACGGGAAGTTTAACGACATTTGCTAGAATATAGTATTTCTATAAATAATAAAAAATAACATAAGATAATGATAGAAGAAACATAAAAGTCTTTAGTTTGTAATTTTTTTCTGAAGTTCGAAAATGAAAAAAAAAAAAAAAAAAAAAAAAAAAAACCCAAAACCCAAAGGAGTTTACAACGTCTGAAATTTTATCCATGGTAAAAGACAATCAAACATTTTTTCGTTTTCTTTTTATAATATTTGTATATTCTTGATAAAAATTTCAAAACTATTTACTTAAGGGGATATAGTAGTTTTGACCTTTACAAAACCAGTTCTCAAATTTAATTAAAAAATATATCTATTATATTTCTAGTATTATTTGAAATCGCATAAAAATTGAACGAAAGTTATGAATATAGCGCTAAAATGTGCATTTGTATACATTTCAATTTTTTTCATTTTAATGTTTCTTTAAATCATTTTTCTTCTTGTTTCTTTTCACATTACTTAAAAAAAACCGGTGAAATATTATTTGCTTAGAAACTAATATACATGTTGAACTAATAAATATGCATGCACTAAAACTAAAATGTTTACACTGTAAAACATTCTGCATCCTTTGCTAATTTTTTCAGCTATTTTGTTGATAATTTCAGCAAACAGAAAGCCACAATTACCGGCTTTCATGAAAATTCCAGCTTCATTTCTGAAATATTCAGCTAATTGTCTTCTGCCGAAGCGTTATTTTTGTATATACACTGAACTCCCGATTATCCGTGTGCGGATTATCCGGTTTGCGGATTATCCGTGTAGTTTAAAAATCACCTGATTATCCGGTTTTTGTGGATTTTCCGTGCATCTGAAAACCCCCCCCCCTGAAAAATCATTGTAGTATTCCGTGCATTGTATACATCCGTACATTGCCAAGATAAAAATGTGAAAAATTATAACTGTTGTGATAGATAGAATGGTAAATAAGCATAAAGAAAGTGAAATTAATTTCTTGAGAGCACTTTTATGTTTCAGGAATCGCAGAGAAGTATATACTGCATTCAAACAATCCCCCTGTCCTCTCAAAGAAGTGAAGCCTCTTCTCATGGGAAAGTCTAAAAACCCCAAAAGTTTTGGAAAGAGTTTTGAAAATAGAATTCCAGTATATTATGATTCCCAAACATCTGCTTGGATGAATTCCCAAATATTTGCTAAATGGTTTAATAGTAAATTCGTACCACAAGTAAGCGAGTGGCTAGAAGAAAGAGGTTTGTCAAAAAAAGCTGTCCTTCTTATTGACAATGCGCCATGCCACCCCTCTGATATTACGTCAGCTAACAGTGAGATTGCGTTAATATTTTTTCCTTCGAACGTTACATCATTGATTCAACCCATGGATCAAGGAGGTTATATCGGCTATGAAAAGGATTTATCGGGAGAACGTTGTGAGAAAACTACTAGAAAAAGAAGAAACAATTACAAGTTTTTGGAAGAAATTTACACCTTTGGATGCCGTAAATCTCATTGCCAGTGCTTGGAATGAAGTCAGAAGTACAACATTAAAGAACGCCTGGAGTAAACTGATCCCCGGTACAGCAGTAGCAGATTGTGCCAACGAAGACGTAACAGCATCAGGCCTTATTGATATCATTTCTGGTGTTGAAGAATTTCAAAGCTTTAATGAAGGAAACGTTGAACAATGATTAAAAGAAGACGAGACCGATTAAGGGTATCAGATTTTAACGGATGCAGAAATCGTAGATGCGGTGACTCAAGGGGAAGCAATAGAAGAGCGAGAAGAGGAGAGTGGAAATGAAGAAGAATCGGCAAGAGTGAGCCACATCGAGGCACTGGGATGCGTAGACATGCTATTGGACTATATGGGTCAACATTTCCAGTTCAAGTATAACGACGTAATAATATTGCGAAACATTCGCCATATTGTCAGAATAAGCGCAAACACGGCACATAAACAAAGGAATATTACAGACTTTTTTATGAAGAAAAATTGATATTCTATGTAAGTTTCTCTTATTACTTCTACTCTACTCTACTTAAATCGTAGAATTTAAAGTATTTTGTTTAAACCCTGTTTCATAAATTTTATGTTAATTTTTGGTGGATTCTTGTTCATTTTTAACTTATTTACGGGTTACAGGGCCATTGTTCGATTATCCGTGTTTTCCGATTTTCCGTGTAAACTCGAACATTAATTAGCACGGATAATCGGGAGTACAGTGTATATATATTACAATAACTATCAGGAACCTTATTCCCCATTACGGACAGCTGCTTCCCATGAAACTTTTAGTAGCATGCTTGCAAATATTTTACAGTGTAGTTTTTGAAAAATAATTATAATAAAATATTTTTGGATTTAAAAAAGATAATATTAAAATTTGCATGTATAATTTTTCAAAAATACTTTCTTGTAAAATATTTTCAAATATTTTACAAGATATTTTCAAATATTTTAGGTTTAATACATAAAAGCATTAAATAGCTTCATTTTAATTCATTAAAAAACTTGTTTCTGGTGACTTTCGTTAAACAAGAATCATGCGGACAGAAAGCTCTATTATTTGTTTTTGAACTATGGCATATCTTCATATGTTGATAGTTTAGTCAAGATATGTATTAATTAAATAATAATAATTTCCTATTCACAACATACAAATATTGAAGAATAAAATTTTCCATTTAAAAATATGAAAGATCTGTTTCTTTCTTCAAAATTAAAATTATGGCACAATATATGCAATTTTCATGATCGAAAACTATTTCTAACCTTAAACCTAAAACCAAAACCAAGATTTAAAACTTGCCGAAACCAAAATTTAAAACCTTTAACCGAAACCCAGATTTTCCGACAGCGCAAAATGTGTACACTAGGCGCAAAATAAGTACTAGAATTAACTTGGATAATTTCTTGGTGCAAAATTAACTTTATGTCATTTAATAAACATAGGATTTTCAGTCTTACTTATATAAGGTTTATTTTTCTTACAATATAAATAAATGCACAAATGGTCTCATTTCAATTAATTGCACTTTAATAGTTATTGAAAAAATCAGTAAGTTTTGATTGTTTGGTTGGCATAAGTTGATTGTTTTGATTGTTTGGATTGTTTTGATTGTTTGGTTAAGTTGCATTCGGAGGCAAAATACAAGCTTAATGTTTTCAGATTTGGTACAATAGGATGGGCGAGACAGTTGTCCACTAACAGAAAAACTTTCCTGTTTTTTCTTTGTAAATCCAGTTCGCATTTTTTGAGTTCAGAAATTTGAGAAGTCATCCCCGCTTTACAATTTGCTGTGTAAGCTACAAGGAGATCTATTTGCATTTTTAAAACATCTGGGTTTAAGTGCTTTCCCAGTAACTAATAATTTATGTTTTTCTGTTCCTGTCATGTTCGCTCACACTAAGACAGAAATCCGTTCTTTCGACAATTTTCCGCCAGTGCACTTTTGACCTTTAAATTTAAAAGTTTTGTCATGTGTTAATTTGCAAAACACTCCTGCTTCATCTGCATTGAAAATGTCATCTTTGTATTCAGACATTAATTTTAACCACATACTTTTAACCAGTCTTTTGCAGTTTCCATGTCTACAGACAATTTTTCTCCTGATAATTGAGCATAAACGATGTTGTGTCTGTTTTTGAAGCGATTCATGTTGATTAGCAACAATATCATGTTGCTTAGCAATTGAAATCATTCAGATATATTTATATGGCAGAGATTCTCATTCAATTTATCCGATTTAAATAAGAAATAAACTGATATAAATATAAATTTTATAAATTCACGGTATCATATTTTTAATTGGATTATATCAGTTACAGCTTTGGTGTATAAGATTACGGGAGTTGATGGTATTTTCAATTTCTTACCGTAATAAAGGGAAAGTAGTAATGGTTATAAATGTCCGATCCCCGGATTGTGATGTATTTAGCTGTTTTGAGCATACTTGACAGCGAATCAATTATTCCTTCTATGATGTCTGTGTCTGTCTGTGGACACGATGTTTCTCGATCAAATTATAAATCAAATGAAATTCAATATGATTACTTCAATGGAAGAATGTCAGACGTCTTTTGATTTTCAGGATGAAGGGAACAAAAGAAGAACGTCGATTTTCCAAACATTTGTTTTCTAAAATCGAATAAACGTTATGAAATAATAAATACGTATAAAAATATTAAATTATTACGTTTGTTTTTATGCGTAAATATTCGGTATAAAAATATTACAAGTTGAACAAATTCAACGACATTTGTTGGAATACTTTTGAGTGCTACATGCATCACATAGACACAGAGATAACACGCTTCAAAAATTATTCATATTCTCTGATGCCCAAAGCTACAAAACTTTAGTCTACAAATTTATTGACAACTCGAGTTTATTCGACAAACTATGTATTGTAGGGAAAGTAAAAATCAAAAATAATAATGGCTGAATTAGACATAGGATATCTAACGAACTCTTTCAAGAAACTTTGTTTCAAATTCATCGAACTGAATAAAATGAACATAATAATTAGCATACGTTTTTAGTTCTTATTCAAAGCGAAGTTGGTGCACTAATGAAAGAGAATCACTACGAAGTTCTAGTTGGCGGGACATTTTGAAGCTTCAAATGAATAGCTCCTGAAGATTGCAACGAAATGGAAAGGTTTGTTTTGAATAATGAATAATAAGACATAATGAAAAAGTATCGCTAGTAATTCACAGGGATTGATGTAAGCTATATATAACAAAGCCAAGGAACGGAGTGCTAATTCTTTATTCCCAAGTTTTGTTTTCGCATTTCACTTGGGAAAGGCGGGATTTGGTTAATGATATAGTAATCCTGTTAGAAAAAAATGCTGTTTATTCTATACTTAAACAATGCGTATGGGATTCATTAAAAACTATATTGAGCATATATGGGGAAACTTATTGTTAGTCTACGCCAGACCTGTTACTGAAAAATCTGATGAAATTTATGAAATTATATGATACCTGGAGGTCCATTAGACATAACTACATATTAGATCCGCCGATCCCGTGGTCGAGCGGTCAGGGGCATGCGTTTCTGTCTGATCGTTGGATTGCCGGGTTGCGGGTTCGAATCCCGCCAGCGGGCATGGATGTTTTCATGTCGAAGCCAAGTCAGACCTCCACCCTTCGTGGGGCTTCTATAAAAGTAAAGCTGCAAATCTCCTCCCCTTCGCTATGGGACACCCTGGGGGGTCTTGTGAACGTGGTACGTAGGCGCCCCTTCACCACGGGAGAATTAGTACACACACACACACATATTAGATCCATATAAATAATTTATTTACTTGTTTACATAATATTTTACAAATTTCATATTAATTATAAAATTATAATATATATATGAAAAATATTGGCACACAAGAAGGAAGATACAATCTCTACAGCCTGGTTGACTTTACAGAACTATAGACTGATAGAACTGCTTTATAGACTTTATGGAGATGCAGTTTGCTTTTTTTTTCTTGTTTTCATTCTGTATTTTTACGTATTATTTTTTGTCTCTCCTGTAGTATTTGTGGCCGTATGTTTTTTACACACTAACGAATGGCCCGGCCGTCCAATTTGTTGCTCAAGTCCTCAGGATGAGTCGGACGGTCTGGGTCTTCAACACTAGCGAATGGTCATTGTATCAAGTGCTACTGCTAGAAATACTGCTAAAAATAAACATAAATATTGAACCAAATTGACTGTACAGTTTTTCAGCTAATTATAAAAATATTCAACTTACTTCTTCTATTAGAATTCATTGCCTAAATAGGCATACTATAGCATTAGAAATTTTAATTGACAATTTAATTTTATCCGGGTGAAATCGTAAGTCAATATTTCGATAACACATACCGTTTCTCTTATCGATATATTTGATTGTTGTCATTAGACACCACTAGAACAAATTGTCCCGGTCCTAAATAAGCGCCCGCTACTTACATAGTACCACTCAGTTTCTAAATCGCCAACCAGTTTCAATTCAAATCATCACAAAATGCGATATCCTTAGTTTAAGCACAAAGATCACCGCACCACAAAATTTCCTTATGAAGGAATCGCACGTTCTCCACGAAAGCAAATCAGAAAAAAAATCTTCTAACACAAAATCGCAATAAGATATAATTCATATTACGTAAAATCCACAATGAGATTATTTATAATTATACAAACTATTCTGGGACATCATATATCCTTTATAACACTATAGAATATATCTTTACATTGAAAACGAAAGAGCGTTTTATATACTTACTGTTGTGAAAACAAACTGAATAAAAATTAGTTATCTGAAATCAATTTTCTAAACTGTCTGAAATAAAAAAAAATTAACAAAACTTAAATATAATTTTATTTACAACAATAAATTGCGAGCACCGGGACGAACAATTGTACAAAACTGAAAAGCATACAATCAGTTTGAATCTAAATCCCTGCGAAATCCGAAATCAGTTTAAATGAAATACATGCCGGATGCCCGTATGGAAAGAATTTTTTCTTTACCCCATCTTGAAATACCCACTTCCCTCAATTTAAAATGGATCCTGTCCAGAGCACGGAGAACGTACGTAAAAGTTCAGACGGTCTATTTTGATGACTGAATACGATTAGTTAAAAACTTACAAAAATTAATATTACTTATGAAATCAAAATACATTTTTGTGGAATGTTTATATATATGGGAATGTTTAAGCCAAAGTATAGAATTTTGCTAATATTAGTTTATCGATTGGGACGATATATATATATATATCAGATCATGTAAAAAATGCAAATTTCGATGCATTTTCTAAAAATATAAATAAATATAAAGGAATTGTCTCATGGATTCGGTTCAAACATTGCTGGAAAGTTCTATGATAATGTTTTAGGTCACTATAAGGGTATCGATTTGTGTAAATATTGGTATCTCGCTCTCTCCCTCTCGCATTCGCTCTCTCGTTCTCGCTCTCTCCCTCTCATTCTATCACTGTCGCTCTCTCCCTCTCCCTCTCTCTCCTCTCCCTCTCTCCCTCTCCTTCCTCCTCTCCTCTCCCTCTCCTTCCCCCTCTCCTCTCCCTCCCCTCTCCCTCTCCCCCACTCTCTCTCTCACACATACATACAGAAACACATACACACATACATATCTTCAAAATTGTTCGATTCGAATTCAGGGATTTTTGAAACGTGGTGTCGAAAACTAAAATTCAAATTTTCGACCGCGTCACAATACTTTCACCTATACATTATGCTACGTATGTTGGGAAAGGACGATTAACTCACAAACTCTTTCAAGAAACTTCATTCAAAACTTTTCGAGCAAAACTAAATACAAATAATAGATTTGCGTACATTTTAGTTGCAATTTATTGTGCATTAATGAAGCAGGCGTTGGAGATTTTGGATGGTTAAATATCTTGAAGATTCAAATGAATAGCCGCTGAGTTTCTGTGGAAAAGAAGAGTTTGTTTTGAATAACAAATAATAAGAAGCAATCAAAAAATATCATTAGTAATTCACAGCAGCTAATACAAGCTATTTATAACAAAGCCAAGGAAAAGAGTATCAATTCTTCATTCGCAAGTTTTGTTTTTGTGCTTCGCTCAGGAAACGTGGGATTTGGTTAATGATATAGTAATCCCGTCAGAGAGAAAGTTGTTTTTTCTGTACAAGAACAATATGGTTGGGATTTACATCGACTTCCAAAAGTTAAACACGAAATGCAAATTCTTAGACAGCGTGCATATGCGAGGATTTCATTGCGGGAAATTTGCTGCGGTCTTCGAGTAGAATATGCAAATATCGAAATATGCGCCGAAAAAGCTATCAGATTTGTTCGAAATATATATGTCAATTAAACTTTCGATAAAATCGATATGTTTATAAAACTTCATTGCAACAAAAATATATTTCGCGGAAGCTTAAAATAGCCATCTGCTTTAGCATGGTCCATAGAAAACGCATGAATGATTCACATAGGTGTCTTTATTTTGGTAGACTTGAAGCTGGATAATCCATTACGGAGTTGGCGAATTTCTTTTATGTGCATCATGTCTCGTTTCTGAACACGCTTCCGAATAAATAGAACAGTCACCAAAAGATCTGTTTGTAAACGCCCTAGGGTCATAACACCCTTGCATGACCGATTCATAGTATTACTGGTTTGATTACTGGTTTGAAGTAATCGCCGAGTAATAGCACCAACTCTGCGAGCAGTTGCTACTGCAACCATAGAATTCGATATGGACCAGTACTATGAGGCGAAGATTGCATACGAGAGGTTTTTGTGTACGGATGCCAAAATATTGTATCCTATTGAGTTGCAAAGCCAGATGAGCATGTTTATTACAGTTGTATCATGAACATGCCATTTAGACTCAAACGCAGTGGGCGAATGTTTTATTTATAGCCGAATTTAGATATGCCCCGCAAAATGAACAGCAGACACGTGCTAATATAAATGATTATGAAACACAAAACCATTTCAGTAATACAGTTAAACACCATGCTTTTTAGTCGTGGTAGTGTGAAGGTATGTACCAGGACGGGATAGTCCAGTGGTTAAGATACGAGGGTTGCACAAAAAGGACCCGAGTTCGATGCTAAGCTCTGCCCAATCAGTGTTTACGCGGAGTACAGGTACGCTAAGTAGGAGGGTTCGAAAGTCCTTCCGAGAGGTTTGTGATATAGCAAGGAATACACAGTCCTTGTGGATATCGTCCTCACTGTGCTAATATCTAATTTGGGCGGCACTGTCCCGGCTTCACACTTTTAGGGAGGTAGGACGGTCTGGGTTGAAAGAAAGAAAGGCATGTACTGGTTTTTATTGGGAATCAGTCCAGACATTCATGAGACCGCACAAAGATATATAGCACTGTGATGGCGCAAAGGTATCTGAACAATGACGCGGTAAAGGCACTCTGACAACGCAAAGGTGTAGGCACTGCAATAGCTTAAATGCATTGGCACTATGACGGTGCTAAGGTATCGTTGCGAAGTCTTTGACCCCTGTGTCAGACTTTATGCATTTGCAGTCTGTCCTAATTTTTGTTTAACGGACGACACCCTCGTTCACAAAGAATGAAGTGAAGGACTACCTATAGAGCAAAAGTTGCAGAGTCCGTTTCAACAATAAGAGTCCATTCAACAATAATTTCGTCCCAGTAGCTCAACAGTAGAGCACCTGCTGGCCAGTTCGAAGATCCAAGGTTCGATTGCTGGTTGGAGTAGCAAGGTTCTTTACAATGACGTTCGACCAAATCCACCCTGTAGGTTAGTGTAAAGATGTCGAATGTCTGAAAATGACCCTAGTACCACTACCATGGATTCAGTGGACTCTGGGATATTTTTTCGCCGATTTCGAATCGAGAGGATAATGACCACGCAAGAAGCTAATCTAGAGGATAAAATTATAGTATCAGGAGGCTAACCTGGGGTAAAAATAGCAGGAGGTGGTTAGTCAGATTGTAAGTTGCACGCCTAGCTGATATTAGACAGTGGAGAATGAAGAGTCCACTTCGATAATAAAAGCTTACAATTTCGTCCCAGTAGTTGCTAGCCAGTTCGACTATCCAAGGTTCGATTCCCGGTTGGTTCATTACAAAGTATTGAGCGTGTGGAGTGGCCATTGTATTTATCTGATTTTAATACTATTGAAAATACTTCGGATGGTCTCATAAGATCTGTCTCTGCCCACTTACCGCCTCCCATTACTCTCCAAGAAATGTAAACTGCTGTGTAATGACAAAATGCGCATATTTAGGTTGTGTAGCTAGGTATATAAAGTGAAACAATATCGAAGTTTATATGGAAACATAAAGATCATGTGTCAGGAATTCGCAACCACCTAGGTGCTCCAGTTATGTGCCATGAGAGTTTGGCGTAATGAAAAGTAATTGCCACGGACAATTGAACAGACTTTACGTCGTCAAAAATACACAGATGTATATTACTCAAATTTACAAAACTGCAATAAAAGAGCAGTGCCCTGCAAAAATCCCATGCTTCTGGGGAAGACACCAATAATGAATTTTCACCACGGGTTAGTGCAGTCTAAATACTTTGTCTAGCCAATCAAGCTAGAGAGGCATAGTGGGAAGTTATAAAATGCCGAAGCATATTTTTAGCCTAAGAGAGAGAGAGCGGAGTGTAGTTAAAGATCCCTTGCAGCGAAGAAGCCGATATATCTGTATAGATCATTTTGAACTTTAGATGACTGCAGATGATTTTGAGAAGAGAAGGTGTGCTCTAAGAGTCATGAGCAAGGAAGTGGCAGGAAAACGTAAGTACTCAAAAATGAAATAACGGGTGTGCTGAGATACCGAGGATATTCTCTCCAGCTTATCGATGCGAGTCGACGATTGTGACTAACAACATAAGGAACCTCTCCCAATGGATCCCCTAATTTGCAAAGTCGTTTACATGTTTGATTTCACGCATTAAGGAAAATAATTTCAGATCTACATTTTGTAATAAAAGTATTCTCAAACTTAGCGCGAGTCATCACATCGCAAACTCTCCTAATCAACAATGTTAATGATTTTGTTAAATTGTTCTTGTACTAATGATATTTTTTTTAAATATGTCAGGGAATAAATAAATAATTGTAGTGAAAACAACTCCTCTTTATTTTAAAAGGCTCCCACATTTAATTTATTGCATTTCAGTAATTTCTTGGTTTTCAGACTATATAGCCCGACTTTAGAGTAGGTGGACTACTGTTTGTTTTATGTATTTCATATGCATTCTTAAAGTATCAGAAAACATTTTACATAGTCGTGGGATTCAAATCATAGATTTCGTATATATAATGATATTTGTGCATGAGCGTTATTACTTTAAATATTCACATAACATGTGTAGTACATTTTATTTTATTTTATTGATTTTGTGACTAGCTCAGTTGCAATGTCTTTTAAAAATTCACACTTATATATTGTACATATATATATATATATATATATATATATATATATATATATAAGTTAATACTTAGGTATTGTATATATAAATATCCATACTTATATGCCAAGGTGTACGTATAATAGAATACATGAAAAAGATGAACTTAAAAAAAATATGCCTACAATATGCTGTTTCAATATAAAATACAGGTAAAACGAGATTATCACACACTTTAAATTTGTTTATCTCCTTAATTGATTGCTCATTTTCTACCTTAAATAAGGATTAAATGTAAGATAACCATCTAGATTAGAAAAAACACAAATATTTTAAGTAACCACCCACAGTTAGCGTAAAATTAAGCAATATATTCTTGAAATATTTTCGAAATACTTATATATGTTTCTAGTTTTAGAAATTATTTATGCGCTTTCGTGTGTAAAATATCTTAATTTTATGTAATATAATTATTTACAAGTTATCGTTTAGTGGTAGTTCCTAAACATGTTTTGATAATTTGTTCCAAGTGAATGAATTTTCCTGAATACTTAATTTGTAGATGGTATGCTATTGAATATAAATCACACATTTTAAATTCAAATGTAAATTTAATAACGGTATATTATTCATTACTCGATATTTTGAGAAAAAAATTATAGCTTCTTATTTTTTAGAATTCTTGTATAAAGACGTTAAACTTCGGATCATATAGTTTAAAATGATGGCAAATGAATTGAAGTTAAATTTTATATCAGAAATGGAAATTTTAAATTTGATCATAAATCATGTACAGTAGACTCATATTAATAGAACTCCGTTTAATCGGCTCTCCGCTAAAACCGCTTTCAAGTTCATCTATAAAAGTTAAAAACCAGCCTTTCTAAAAATCGCCTTTTACAATGGGATAGTTTTTAAACGTGTGATTTGCAGATATTCGTTGGTAGGTTATTGTGATATTACTGAAGTAGATGTAGAAGAGTGGCTTAAATATCTCAATGACTTGGACCATGAAATGCTGTCTGACGAAGACTGCTCACCGAGACTATCACTGATGATATGAAGATAACGCTAAAGGCTTGGATGCCACATATTCACCATGAGACTTGGGATTTTCACATGCTTATGGAATGAATGATTGCTTTAGAAGTGGTTCTTCGTTATGTTAAATAACAATCAACCTCAACTTTAGTAGAATTAATGTTAATAAAGAAATGGCTTGACTTTGCTAAAAATAAAAAAATAAATAAAACCAAATTGTATACGGAAAAGTAATATAATTATAGCGTTTCATTATAAACTACTATGTGCGTATTTTTTATTTTTGACATTCTAAGTCTCGCTAAATATAATGTTTAATGCTAATTTATTTTCTTAGTAATGTGTTTAAATTCTTTTATAATGCACAATTTTTGTTATAGAATATCTAATGGTGGTAAGAAATGCGATGGATTTAACATTTTTTCAATCACCTCCGTTTGATCGAATTGTCTCTTATGTGGATTATCCTCGATCCCAATTAAGCCGGTTAGGAAAGTTATTCTGTATTACAACTAATTAGGCTTCCTTTCTACTGAGAAGTAAGATTAATACTAATCTTATTAGGATGAACTGTCTTGAAAATTATGCCTGAACAGAATCCGCAACTGCATTTGCTAAAATTTTTGGCGAATATTTTCTTGAAAATGCGTTTTTCATAAGTACTTGCGCTTAGTGATTTTAAAATTTCAACATTCAGAATATTTTCCAAACAAAAACAAAAGTTATTTATCTGCCTTTCTTGAACATGATATGGTAATTAATAAAATGTAGGGAGCTACATCGAGAAAGACATTTTCGACATTCTGATATGTTTTGAAGAATTGTTCCGTATGCGCGTAGCGTAATGTATGGTATTGGGATATTTAAAGGCTTCCATTCGTGAGGAAATATGACGTCTTTCTGATTTTGTTAGGCACTCTTGTAACAGTTACTGAAGAACTTTAACAGCGTAGAGGTATTCAAGGCTATATTGTGGTTATTTAATGTTTATATATTTATGTTTAGTTAACCGCTTAAATATTAAAAAAATATTCAACGTTTAAGTGAAATTTTAAACAACTTCCGTACAAATCCGTTCATAATGATCGGAAAAACCATTACAGAGTTTCAATCGTAACATCATTTTAACGATTTTTCAAAGGCTTAATGAGGGGCAATTGAGTTTACTGTGGAAGTAATATTATTTGGGGTTAGGGCTTTCTGATGATTTTGTGAAGATACATGACTATATTCTGCTTCAGATAGGGCTAGGGATTCCAATAGTGTGGCGCGGTGCACTGGAGAGCCTTGAAGGACAGTCAGGTGCGCCATGGGTTGACGTAATTATTACTTTTTGTCCCTAAAAATATTAAATATCCGAATGTCTACAACTACCTATAGTTTTGTGGTGGGCATTGCAGCCACACCGGCCACAAAAAGAATGCAGTTGGTCAAGGACGCTGTGAACTCAAAAAGGTTGAAAACCACTGAGCTAGGGAGTGGGTAGACAAGTTTTAATAAGTACGTGTCAGATACGTTGTCTATTATAGGGGTATTATGAAGGGGGGGGATACATTCTATCAGCTTCTATCATCAGCTATTTTTCATTATGCATCGTTGTTAGCTTCTATAGTTAGCTGCTAAAAGTGCTTGCTAAAACTTGACCACTAAAATAGTGATAGCTAAAAAAAGTGTCCCTAGATGCGGACATCGCAGCTAGTATTGTTTATATATATTAACTACAACGTTGATTGACTCCGATTACATGGAGCATGTCATTAATTTTATTAGTTAAACCGAGAGTTGTTACATCGTCAAGTCATTGTTCAATATATGTGCGACATACATTTGTACCTGTTTAATAAAAAATAAAATAAAATGGACAATTGCAATTTATTCATTTTGTGGTTTAATCTGCATTAAAAATAAAGGCTTACTCTTAGTTAATACAATGGAAGGGAGCGTCAATTTTATTTGTTGAATCAATTTTATAAGTTGCTACTCTTGAAACAGATATAAACTGCATCTTTGAAGCAATGACCTAATGATTTAATTTTTAACTCAATAAAGATCCAGATAACATGATTCGTAATTGATGGCATATCATCTCTAATTTTCATGCAATAATCAAAGTTTAAATGTAGCTTGAACTTTATTTAATGAATAACCATATAGCGAATAGTTTAACAATTAAAATAACGAATGTAAGTGATGTATGGACGGTCTCGATGAACTTTATTTTGCCTAAATGTGTATTTTTCTTGTGATTTAAATAAAATTGCTACGTATAACTCAAAATGCTACAATTGTAATAAAAATTAATAAAGCCTTGTTTAAAATAAACACAAAATTAAGCCTCTTCTAGAATTTTGTTAAGAGATTTAAGTCTGTAAACCTCTTAACAAAATGCATTTCCCTTCTCTTAACGATCCCATTCTTGTCTTGAAGCTTTGGGGTGTATATGTTTCGCATTAAGGAATATATGAGCTATGTTTCTAAACAAGGAGTATCAAAGTATTCACTTGCTGAACATTTTTAGAATTCTAATCATGCTTTTAATTTTTCGGATGCTAAGATCATTTTTACTCTTAATTCCATTTTACAATTGCACTTTCTTGGAAGATTTTCTAGTGTTTTTCAGTCAAACTCCTTTATGAGGATAATTCTTCTTTCTTCTCTTCTACTTGGAAATATCTGGTTTAATTTTTCAATATCGTTTGCATTTTTCTTCCTTTGTCGGTAATTTTCTAGCTGATTCCTGAATTTTTATAATTTTTTGAAGCAATTATTGACTAAGTTTGCTAATAGTTGCCTCCTTGTGACCCAGAAAGCTGAATCTTTATACACGTACAATATCGACCATGGGAAAAAATCTAACGGAGTCATATTTCGATTGGATAAAATGGGATGTCGAAAGGTCTTTCATAAATGACTCCTTGTGACCTAGAAGGCTGAATATTTATACATTTAAAATATTAACCACTGGGCAGAACCTATCTGAGTCGTATTTGGATTGGACCAAATGGGATGTCAAAAATTATTTCCTAAATGCCTCCCTGTGACCTAAAAGGCTGAAACTTTATACACTTATAGTATCGACCATGGGACAGGATCTAACGATCCGTACTTCGATTGGACAAAATGAGATGTCGAAAAGTATTTCCTACCAGCCTCGCTGTGACCTAGAAGGCCGAATATTTATACATTTGTAATATCGACCATGGGACAGAACCTAACGTAGCTGTATTGTGATTGGACAAAATGGGATGCCGAAACGTATTTCCTAAAAGCCTCCCTGCGACTTAAGAGGCTGAATATTTATACACTTATAATATCAACTAAGGGACAAAATCTATCGAACCGTTTTTTGATTGGACCAAATGGGATATCAAAAATTCTATCTTAAACGCCTTCCTGTGACCTATAAGACTGAAACTTTATACAATTATAGTATTACCATGGGATAAAGCATAAAGGAGCCAGATTTTCGATTTTCCCCAAGGGGGAGGACAAAGTAGGGGAGTCAAAAAATCTTTCTAGGCCTTCCATAAGTCCCTCACTGACTGAATTTTTTCGTATTTATAATACGGAACAAATCCTAACTGAGCTAATTTTAATTAAGACGATACTGAGAGCCATAAATAGTTAAACAAAGTAAAACTTATTAAAAATATTGTGACCTAACTTTTTAAGAGAGTTAGTTTCTCTGTCTTTGATAGGCTTATATATATATATATACTAATTTACTATATTCTACAATATACTACAACAGATATTATATTTGCTTTCATTTTAAGTTCGGGATTTCATGCAGTAACCATATACAGGGTGCCCCAAAAACATTGACCTCGGCTTTTATTTTTTAAATATTGATCTTAAACATATATAATACATTACAAAGTTGCGTAAAAAAAGGTACATAATTTTATGAAATCGATTAAAATTTTCAAGGGAAATAAATTTTAAGAAATACAAAATTTAAATTTTTATACGATCCTCGTACAAAAACATTTCCTATGAGTAAAATGTGTCCCATGCACTAATAAGGTGATGTACAAAATTTCAGCATTTTACCATAAAAAGTCCCAAAAATATAAAAAGACAAAAATGCTGACTTAAACCAGTTTTTTTCGTTGAATCGACATGGGTTCACAGAGGAGAAATATCATGTCGGCATATCGCGTTTCAAGGGTTATACACAAATTACGAAAGAAAACAATAATTACATAAATAAATAATAATTTTGCTATTTATTAGTACAAAAGTATCTACACTGTGTAGAAATAATAACTTTACACAAAGATTACAAAGCTTGTTCAAATATTTTCCTTTCATGCCAAAGATCCATTAAAGATAAGACGCAGATATTATTTGTTTATGATGCATTTTTGTGTTGCGGCATTTGCACTCTTGCAGTAAACATTTACATTTCATTTTAATTTGTGATTAATCCCTCACCAAATTTGTTTAAACATATCTCTGGGACTTTTTATGATAAAATGCTGAAATTTTGTACATCACCTTATTAGTGTATGGGACACATTTTAGTCGTTGGAAATGTTTTTATACGGGACCGTATAAAGATTTAAATTTTGTATTTCTTCAAATTTAATCCCCTGAAATTTTTTATCGATTTCATAAAATTCTGTACCTTTTTTTACGCAACTTTGTAATTTATTATATATGTCTAAGATCAATATTTATGGAATAAAAGCCGAGGTCAATGTTTTTGGGACACCCTGTATAATGTCAAACAAGTATACATAGTATTTGATTAGAGACTGATAAATTGCAATTGACAGCTCAATATAGCTTGTAATAATCTGTAACCGTTTGGTCTGATCACATATTTGAGGAGTATAGACAATGAAGTGTATATTACTGCTGTAGATTCCACTTTGAGCGGTATTACTAAAATCGAACATTTAAATGCGATTGCAATTCCGATTGAGATTGTTGCAAAATACGTCACAAGAGACTGTAAAAGTTCAAGAAAAGTTAACAAAATGTTTAATTAATTTATTTTAGATTTCATTATGCTTCTATATCAATTGAAAATATGAATTTGGGTCTTATACAGAATGCTGCACCTTGAAATTTTCACTGAAGATGCAACATATTTTATAAATGTAATTAATTATTAAACATAGTTATCTGTTAATGTGATATATTTCTAATAATGTTTTATTTAAGTTGATATTGTGTCAATCTTATATAATAAAAGATGTCGGTGCGTGTGTGTGGTTTGTAGTGGAAAATCTAAGCGTTGTAAGACCATGAAATTTGGTACACAAATTTTTTAGAACATGGGAAAGTGAACCTCGGAATGTTATTTTGAATTCGAATCAGTTTTTTAGTTATTTTACATTTTAGTTCGATTTTGAGCGTTATAACCGTTTGCGAGAGATTTAATATTTTTGTTAATTTTTGCAAGATAACGATGTTACCCAATGTGATTAGTCGCCAGATGAGAAAATATGTTCTACACTTGTAAACTGAATGTAATTTAGAATAAGTGCAGTTGTCATTTTGCGCAGTTAAACTCAATGGATTATGAAAGAAGTGGAGAAAAAAAAATTCATTTCAGCCTGTAGGGAAAGTCGTGTTCTGCACACATCAGATTTTTGGATTAAAAACCACAGACTTCGCTTTGTGGGAAAGGGCGCCTTGAAATTATTTGCTACAGGGCGCCAAAAATCTAGTTACCAGACTGCGCATTGTGTCATTTAATGACATATAACTGAAAATCGTAAATGGCAGTAATAAAATAAATTTGTTTCCTGGTTACACAGTTCGATTTTTGAATGCAGTTTACAACCAATTCAATGCAATTTGTCAATTTTGTGTCTAAAATTAAGCAAAATTTGCTTATCTCATAATTATTTTAGTAATTTGAATTATTTTATGTATGAAATAATCAGGAAAATTGTAGACTAATGTCCTGAACTTTTTCATTCATTTCGAAATATTCTGAGAAAAATTAAAAGCCTAAATTTTGTATAGCATGCATGTTTTGTATAAACTTTTGCATAAACTTGTATAGACTTGATATTCGCTGGTTACTTTCACAGATTAAGTTGCTTCGATTATGTATCCCTATTATCTGTTGTAAATGAAACAAATTAGAGTGAAAATGGAATTTACTTTAGTGGAGTTTTATTGTACAAAACGTTATTAACGCAAAACTATTTCGTTTCCACCGGACTGGAGCCACCGATTATTTTTTCATGTTTACCCATTCACAGATGTTTGGATATTTAAACTTTCAAAGTTTGCCTCTGAAGTAAATACTTAGTAAGATCTCTATTTGACCACATGATTTGGGAATTGCACCTCTAGTTGATTCAGCCAACTGGTTTGCCCTGGATAGCCGGTTACCGTCTGTTTTCTTTCTTGGTGTAAATTCATTGTAAATTGAAAGATATATTGGAATATGAACATGACATATTCTAAGGACATGTAGGGGTGGTGAAAATTAGCTACAACAAAATGCAAACTCTTTCATGTATCTCAGTGAGTAAGATACTTACTTCCATTGTAGATGGGAGTGTCTTCCTTATTTTTAGGAACGCTCCTTTCTGGTAGGTTCTTGTGATTTTGAACTTGGACTTTGCACTTCGTGTAGCCCTAGCTAAATTGTGAACAAATTTTATGCCAGATTTGTGGAAGGATTGCAATTGTCAGTTCCCATTGAAGTTCGTAAAATTGGGGCAAATAGCATGTTTTTTGCTGCCACTGCAACTGACGGTTATTTCATACTTGGATATTGTTATTTGCAATGGAAGTGTCTTCCTTAGTTTGGGAAATGCTCCTTGCAGGCGAGTTTTTGTGATTTTGAATTCAGTAAGTATTTGCATAAAGGTCATTTGTAAAACCCATGGAGTTAGAGTGAAGTAGATAAAACTCCTATGGATAAACGCCATAACGATTTGAGAATTATATCTAAGTGTAGCTAGCGTTAGTAAAGCGCCCTTTGTACTCATTTGACACAACAGTATGTATTTCTCATTATTTTTAAATTAAGATTCCCTAATTAGCAGTATAATTAATCAATATTTTTTCACGGTTGTAGGACAGGATTCAGAATATAGGGAGATAAAAACAAACTGAAAGGTAAAATAATTTTGACAACGTAGAAAGGTTCCTTACTGTCTTTTCTAATTTGAATTGCACTACTAATTTATTTCTACAAAATTGATAGTTTAAATAAATAGTTTAAGAGCCTTTCGTTACAGAAATACATGCAATTCAGGGGCGCTTATCTTATTCCAGCGCCACTTGAATGATTGTCTCAAATGATATTGGCGTTTTCTCAGTATAGAGTTTTAACTCCTTTTCTTCTATGGTAAAATCCGTATCTTTGGTGCCCCATTATTTGGAGTTCGAAGCTTAAGCTTTATTAACTTCGTAGTAATATTCCACGGATAGCTTGGAATAGCGTGCAGTCAACGTACCGGTAGCGTAGTCAATGTGTTAAGAGAAAGAATATGCGTGTAAATAAAACTTGTGTAAACACGTAATATTTTATATTTGACACATTTTATTTGATAAAATATAATGTTGCAGAGTTGGAAAGACGATATTTTATCAGACAAGGATCTCAGGAAGAGGACATCTTCCATTCTGAATCGAATCATCTACGGACAGCCGTAAAGGACTGACTTTTCTATTAAGTTTTAATGTTCAGACTGATAGCTCATAGTTGACAAAAATTATGATTGAGGATAATATTAAACTTTCAGGCAAAGGACGACATTGAGATGCGATTCATTGATTTGTGGTAGAAATACAATTATTTGCAGACACGCGACGATTCATAAAGTGCAACTTGTCATTATGGTCAATATGAATGAATGCTCAATACAGCGATATTAGAAAATGGCGTGATTCGGTTTCTAAAGAAGAGCAAGATATGATGAATAACTTTTCAGGCAAGACAAAAACTCCAAGTTGTCAATAAAAGCAATGAGTAGCGTGAAATGTATGAAATAATTTTCACTTCTTGTTTGTTGGAATACAGGGAGGAGTGGCATTTCGACATTTAATGTTAAAAATATGTATTAAATAACCATACAGTGTTTTTCAAAAATATTTACCAGGTCTATGACTTTTGAACCGTTAGTTGCAGACATATATTTCAGATTGGAAAATTATTCTGAGTCGTAAGAAAAGTTTGTCTAAAATATTTGTAAATATTTTAGAGGAAATATTATATTTTGAAATATTATATTTTTGAAATATTATATTTTGAAATATTTTTAAATATTTTGAGGTATTTGCATAAAAATACGAAATCTAACTATTTATATGGCCCCTTTAGAATAAAATCTCTTATAACTTGATTAATATTTATTTTAAAGTAATAATTAGCTTAGTTTGGAATATGTATATATAAAGTTAAGCGTGGGGAAGAAAACAAAATTCCTGACTTACACCAAGAAATACGCTCATACAGAGCAATTTTCGAAAAAAATTAGGGATCATCCCCAAAATAAAGCTTTAGTGTGTACTTTGTGTACTTGTTTTAGGTGCAAAACACTATTCAATTGATATATGGACCTCAAAAATGTAATTTATCTCATGAATATCGACACGAGTTTATCAGTCAGAACCTTTAATTTTTTTAATGGACTCCAGATTTTATGCACTTTTTTCAGTAATTTAACTTATTTTGCTAAGTGATATATACAGAAAGTTATTTTTTACATTTCTATGCTAATGCGTTACATAATTTAGAAGGTGTTTTTGTTTAATTCGTTTTACGATTAAAAAAAATTCCCATTGACAGTATATATCTTAAACTAACGGTCCAAAAGTAAGCCTAATCAGTTCATTGAAACGCAGTGTATACAATGATATTATTTTAAAACATACATAATATAGCATAATAATAATATAACATAACAATATCATAAATACAGAACGTTCGGCAAAAGCGATAACGGGCATTATATCCTTAAGAATTGAACCTCTACATATACTAGGTATTACAACATTTCTTAAAGTAAGAGGCAGAGTTTTATGAAAACTGGTCTTAAATCTGACAGTTGTATTTTTGGAAAAATTAAAAATTTAATTTTTTGCATGTGACAGGTAGAGCAAAAGTTCCAATTAGTATAATTAGTATAATATTTCTTACGACTTGAAATAGAAAGAAATTCGAAATTTTTAAAACAGAAATTCAAGAGGCTGTTAAAACATTGATCTACTTATAAACTTAAATTCAAGACTTTTTTTGACAACTTTAAGGGTTTTATGGATTTTAGGATTTATTTAAGTATAGTGAAGCATCTTATTAAGCAAATTTATGAGCATTTTGCGGGGTAAATACATGGAACTATTTTTAAACCATAAAGATATAAGGAATGTTCTATTAATTTAACTTTTGTTTTGCAGAAAACTGGTGAAAAGTAAGGTATGAAAATCTTAGCATGAATCTAGAAAATTAAGACTGTTTTCTTACTTTCCCGAATTTTTGCACCATATTTTAAGAAGCTTTTTAATTTCAAGTATAAATCTATGAACAATTAATTCTAAGGGAAATTATATAAACAGAAGAAGTATATTATTTTATAATGGAAATTCTCTTATAGTCAAAGTGGAACCAACATCTCTTTATATACATGATGTTCTAAGAAAGTCCGTTTCAGGGGAAATTTCTCGAGAATAAAGAGAGTTATCCTTATTAACACTTTACAACATAGTTGAAAAGAGTTTATAACTTTGTTCATTCCGTCTGTCTGTCTTCCTGTCCATTCCCACGATAACTGCCGTATAAATGAGTTTATCATTATGTTGTTGAGACTGCCTGTTGGAGATATGGGAATGTAAATTAATAATATCACCCAATTAAGTTTGGATTAAACCCGGGTTGAAAACATGAAATGCATTGAACCTTATGAGGCCTAATTTTTCGAAAAAAATTTAAGCGAATTTATAATTCACAAATTGCTTCGAAAGTTTTAGGAAATGTTCAAATTATCCCATAAATGATATAAAAAAATTCAGTAAAATATGGTCGGTAGTTTTTTAAATAAAAATTAAAATGATAATTATACCTATATAATATGAAGAGATCACGTGACCCACTTCAAAATAAAATATGCCATCCATCTTTTTTCCCAGAGTAAAAATCGTGATTTTAAAAGTTTTTTTGAATTTATATTTTGTGTTGCGTCCGTCCTAAAATTGCTTTATTTTTTGCGTAATTTTTGTGCATCTATATTCTGTGGCAACGCAATTACAATATTTTTGAGTTTAAATAATCATCAAACTTTGATTATTTATACAGCAGAGCCTAATTTTAATGGATGTCGAATGTAAAGAAGTGATTGTAAAGATGAGTTGTATAAGAATTGCTGGATTTTTTCAAGCAAAATTATTTAACTCTGGAGTCTGGAATAAAAGTGTATGAATGAAATATTCACTGCTTTTACATAGAGAACCAGCCGATTTATATTTCGATGACGTCATTTGAATAATGTTTATTTTTTTCGATGACGTTATTTGAATAAAGTTTTTTTTTCCGATGACGTTATTTGAATAAAGTTTATTTTTTGATGACGTTATTTGAATAAAGTTTATTTTTTTTCGATGATTTTTTATATCGCATTTTGCATTTCAGTTGGAAAGTGTTTCATAACCAATGCTTTATGCATGATTGATCTTTCTTGTTCTTTTAATGCAGCTGCATAGGACGACACACTTATGGGTCTACATGACAGAATAACTTTTGGTGACTGATACTCCATTTTACGGGTGAACGGAGATTATACCGCTCTATGTCTGGAAGTCCATCGAGTTAAGATATGTTATGGAAAATGGTATGGTTTATTTTATTGTAGTTGTCACATTATTGGGTTTCGAACAACTGAGTAGTTCTCTTCCAGCCATCCAAGTAAATGCATTACAATTACTAGATAAAAATAGAATTTTTACTTGCTTTGGAGCATTTTTAACACTTTACAACAAAGTTGAAAAATGTTTATGACTTTGTTCATTCTGTCTGTCTGTCCGTTAGCACGATAACTGCCGTAAAAATGACTTAATCAAAATGAAATTTTAGTATGTTGTTCAGACGGTCTGTAGGACTTAGGGAATATAAATGAATAATATCACCCAATTCGTTTTAGGGGCGCGGTAGCCCATTGGTTAGCGCGCTGGAGTTGCACTCGGTAGGCCCGGGTTCGATTCCAGCCACTGCCAAAACTGCCGCCGTGTTCACGCGGAGTACGATCACGTTAAACATGTGGGTCCGTAAGTCCTTCCAAGAGGTTGGTGGTAAGGGAAGGAGGGTATGGTCCCTGTGGATGCCTCCCCCACTGGGTTCCGGTCAAAATTGGGTGGCACTTCCCGGCCGTCCAAACAGTTACCTTACACCTTTCTGGTAGGTCGGACGGTCTGGGTAACAACAACAACAACCCAATTCGTTTTGGATTGAACCCGGATTGAAGAAATGAAATACATTGAACCCTATGAAACTTAATTTTTCAAACATTTTTTAAGCGGATTTAAAATTCACAAATTGCTTCGAAAATTTTAGGTAGCATTCAAATTGTTTCATAAAATATATAAAGAAAATTCAGCAAAATATATTTAGTAGTTTTTTAAATAAAAATTAAAATAATAATTGCACCTCTTATATGAAGCGATCGACCATGATATGAAAAGATCACGTGACCTACTTCAAAATGAAATATGGCATCCATTTTGTCTCAAAATCGTGATTTTTAAAGTTCTTTTTAATTCATATTTAGTGTTGTATCCGTCCTAAAACCGCTTTACTTTTGCTTAAATTCTGTGCATCTACATCCTGAAACAACGCGATTACAATATAGTTGAGTTTGAATGATCATCCAACTTTGATTATTTCTACAACAAAGCCTACTTTTCCCTTATGAAGGATGTGAATACCAAAAGATGTAGAATGAGTTGTATAAGAATTGCTGCATTTCTTTAACGCAAAATTATTTAGCCCATGTAGTCTGCATAGCTGATATGAATGAAATATTCATTGATTTTGCAGAGAGAAGGACGATTTTTTTGCGATGAAGTTTTAAGCATAGAGTTTAACTACTTGTAGCTCCATGGTCTTAATTTTTAAATAAAATAAACTATTATGGTATTGTGAGAAATGAAATGAATGGGAAAATGTTATGAATGAAATGCTGCTTTTATAGAGAGAGCCAGCCGTGTTATTTTTCCTAGGACGGCATTTAAATGGATTTCAGTTGTTTTCGATGAAGATTTCAAATATAATAAATTATCGTAGTATTATGACAATTTTAAAAATATCACCGAGGAATGTATCGCATGTTAGAGATGTTTAAACCAGCAATTTATATTTCAATGCCGTTATTTGAATGAAGTTCATTTTTTTCGATGAAGGTTTAAGTTTTCAAATATAATAAATTAATGTAGTATTGTGATAAGTTTTAAAATATTACAGAGGAATATATTGCATTTTAGAGATGTTTAAATAAAATTGCATTGAAGTTGGAAAGTGTTTCATAATCAATGCTTTAAGCATGATTGATATTTCTTGTTCGTTTTGCCGCTGTACCTAAGTTCAAAAGTACGTATTTATTATCCTAGCAATGCTCTATGTGTTTCTATGTTAATTTTTCACTATTTTTGAGGTTTCTATGCAATATATGTAGCTCTGAAAAACATGCATAGACTTAAAAATACTACAGTATTAATATATTTTTACTTTCTCTGTGTAGGAAAAGTATTGATGGGGTCGAAAATTCGAATTCGAGTTTTCGACGGAAGAGCGCGTTTCAAACATCCCTGAACTCGAATCGAACATTTTTGAGGTGATGTCTGTGTGTGTGTGTCTGTCTGTGTGTGTGTCTCTCTCGGTGTGTATTCGTGAGTCTGTGAATTCGATATCTCACACATGAATGGAGCGTTTCGAAAGTAATTTGGCACTATTATTAGGATCCAGGAATACTGGAAATATATTGATTTTAAACTCTATCAAATGTTCGGAAGCCCTCAAATTTTCGAATGAATTTTCGAAAAAAATCAGGACTTTTTCTGATGTTAAATAAATAATCATTGTACGTACTCTTTTATTTTAAAACGAAGGACACAAATTTTAGAACGCTGGCTGCAGCCTTTCTCGAGGTATTGCAAGGTTTTCAAATAAATATATCTTAAAAATACATAAAAATGAACACTTAGCAAAATAGTTGGCTACATTGAAGGCTAATTTATCGAAATTTCGACAACTTGACGATTTCATTTTATATAGAGCCAAACTGACAAATATGACGCTAATATTGTGAAAATGGTGCAAGATTGAAGAAATTATAATGAACGCATTTTAATATACTGGAATATATTGCTTAGCAGATGTTAGCAATATTTCCAATTGTCAAGTTATATTTGCACAAAATGTAAGTTAGTTTGCTACTTTAAAATAATTTTACATGTTGCCATCCAGGATCTTGTCCAGCATTATTTCGCATTGAAAGAAGTGAAGTAATTGCATTATGTAGGGAAAGTCATGTACTGCCCATATTAAAATTTAAAAAATATTTTACTGCTTTATACATGCACTTTATAAATTTTATAAGAGTAGACTAGAAAGAACTATATTTTTTACTTATAGCTTTTATTATATTTCATTACTAAAATTACTAAGTAAAAAAAATCATTTTTATATTAATGGATGTTTATGCATAAATGTATATAGGTAATTATTCAAATTAATCACACTTATTTTTCAAACATTTAAAAAACATCTTAATCCATAAATCATAAATTACTTAGCTAAATGCAAATGAAGTTTTGTTTCATAAATTTGTTTTAAAAATTGCTTAATGAGTGGCAAATATGTCTTTAGATAAAAAAAATTATATTTCAAATAAATTTATGTAACATATGGAGTCAAATCCTTATCTTTTATTAAAAAGTTAATGAGTACTTAATTAGCAGTAAGAATTTCGCAAGTAACGTGATTATAAATCAGTAAAAATATTTAAGACGACCAAAGAACAGATTTGTTCTGTTAGTATTTGTATTTATATACTGTATACTAGATGTTAAACTCGTCATATGATAGGATACATAAAGCTACATAAAGGATTTCCTCCAATGCGCACGCCTGCCACCCTTGCGCTGCTAATAACCCCGGACATATACGAACAACGCACCCTCCTGATCATTATAATTAACTAGCAGTATATCTGTTCTTCGTACGGAATATATAATATACAAAAACTTGAAATTCACAATCAAATGCAAATTTCTATTATATACTAAATGACATTGTTATTCAAAGCATTATATTAAAATATTTAAATTAATGCTAATAAAATGAAGTTTAGGGATCTCTCTTCTTGCTATACAAAATAATCTTCCGAGAAGAATGAAATATCCTGGTCCCGCCTGTAAACAAGTTTACAAAAAATATGAAATTAAATCACTATATGCCGAAATAAAAGCACTAAAATTTTATGAAAAAATATACTCATGCTACTTATATTCTCAAATATCTGATGATATACCCATGTATTAGTAGAAGATTACCCGTACTACAATATATAAGTTTCAACAGTTCTTGCAGAAATAAAACAGATAACGTAATAAATAGAGAATATCAATAAGTCCAGTAATATTTAAACCTGAAGGCCGTAATTGATATAATCCAGTCAAAAATGCAATTTCAATAACAATTTACAATTCAATTTCAATAAAACTTTTACATTTTATTTACAATTCAATTTCAATAAAACTTTTACTTTTTATACATTTCTTTATTATTTAAACCTGAAAAGATTTAATAAAAATCGTCTGTTGTATAAACATATTCGATTTACATACGTTGCTGAGCGACATGATTTAATTTTCTTCAAATAAATTTAAGGAGAAAAATATCGTCTGCATAATGCTATGCCTATGAAAGGTTTAATTTTGCGTTTTTAATTAATATCTAGACTAGACAACACTTGATCCCAGAAACTTGAAACATAGATTAAATTTTAAATGAAGCTATTTCAAGACTACCTACAAAGTTTCATGAAATTCGGTTCAACCGTTTTCTCGCGATAATGAGTCAAACTTACATACAGACAGACAGACATATTTTCAATTTTATTTATATATACTAACAGCATATCCGTTCTTCGTACGAAGTATATAATATAAAGAAACTTAAAAACACATTCATATGCAAATTCCTGTAGTATTCTAAATGACATTGTTAATCAAATTATTCTGTTAAAATACTTAATTTCATGCGCCTAAAACGAAGTATAAGAATCTCTGTTCTCACTATACAAAATCATCTTCACAGGCAGAGCTGAAGAATAAAGAATACTGGCCCCTTTTGTAAGCAAATTTACAAAAAATATGGAATTGAATCAATATATATATATATATATATGCAAAATAAAAACGTTAAAATTGTATGGGACCCGTACTACTTACATACGTCAATGTTAGAAGATATAACCTGTATTAGTAGATTACATGTATAAATTGAAAATATTAATAAACCCGTAATCTTTAAACCTGAAGGTAGTAATTGATTCCAATATATGCTAAATTGAAAGTGCTAATATTATATGTTAAGATAAACCCGTAGTACTTATAATGTCGTGGATTAGAAGATATGTCCCAGTGCTAGTAGAAGATTACCTGTATTACAATATGAATCTCAAAAATATTTACCAAAATAAAGCAGATGACGTAATAAATTGAAAATATCAATAATCCCCCTGATCTTCATATCCGAAGGCCGTACTTGATTCCAATATATGCTAATATATGTTAAAATATATGCCAATGTACCTATACTACTTATATTCTCGTAGATTAGACGATATACCCGTGCATTTGTAGAAGATTACCCGTACAAAATACAGCATATGAGGTTCAACAATTTTTGTCGCAATAAAACAATGGCATAATAATTTGAAAATATTGATAATCTCTGAATCAATAATCCCCGAAAATATCAATAATAATAATGTTTAAACCTGAAGACCTTAATTGATATTATCCAGTCAAAAATGCAATGGCAATAAAATTTATTTTATATACATATCTTTATTATTCAAATCGTAAAAGATTTAATAAAAATCGTTTGCCGCATAAACACATTGGATTTAAATCCGTTTCTAAGCAACATGATATTATTTATTTCAAATAAATTGGTGGAAAAAATATCGTCTGGATAAAGCAATCACTATGGAAGGTTTGTAGACATTTTCGTCAACTTAGCGACATTTTAAAAAATTGCCAAATTTATCGCCAAGTGGGATTGTATAACTGACAGTCCTACTTGGCAACAAAGTGATGAAACATCAGCACAATACTATCCCCTAACAAAACACAATTCATTTCATTTATTTAGCTCAATTTTGTCTATTTCAAGATATTTTTATGGATTTACAAACATTTTTATCAATTTGGTGACATTTTAAAAATTTGCTAAATGTGTTACTAAGTAGGACAGTTGAACTGACAGGCAAATGTTAACGAAACATCATTTCAGTACTCTCTTTTACCAAAACAAAATAAGTTTCATTGGTTTGCGTCGTTTTTAACAATTTGTCGACATTATCGTCAATTTGGATACGTTTCTGAAAAGTTGCCAAGTTAGCGATATCCTGCCAAATTCGTAGCTCTGAATTTGCAAATCTGAATAAAACATCCTGATCCCGTTTGTATATACTAAATAAAAACACAAACATTCTATTAGAAGATATAGCAGTTCTTCTCTTCTGTTTCAACAATCAGCTAAATGAATTTATTGGCTAAACACAATTGTAATAATAATAATTGAAATTAACAGAGAGATTTAATTTAATTGTGTTTCTGAGCAACATGATATAAGATAGAATCTTCCTTATAAACTGCGAAATTAAATAACCATTTTGATTTCTTTATACTTTTCATTGTTAAATAAAAGCTTGTGAAAAATAAACCATGGAGATAGATTTTCCATTTAATTTCATGTTTCAAACAAATCATGTTTTTAAAAAGTGACTAATTAGAGCAAAAAATCTCCCACCAAACTCAGAAATAAAGTTTTAATTCACTTTCAAACGATTTTCAACCTTTTCGTTTGAATAAACCACGGAGTTAGATAGTAGAACTCCTAGGAAAAAGTTTCCTTTTTCTTTAATATCTCGACAACCCGTGGTCTTAGAAACTGGAAACTTGAGCTACATTTATGGGGGCTATTTCAAGGCTATCCACAAAATTTCATCAAATTCGGTTCAGCCGTTCTCCTGTGATGATGGAACAAACAGACAGACACACAGACAGATAGACAGACAGGCACACAGATAGACAGACAGATTTTCAATTTTATTTTTATAGATTATGCGACCTCCTAATGAAGCAAAAATATTTCACCACCCTATAATAAAATGCAATTCACCTACGGCATTATAACCCCCCTAATAAAACGTACATGTCCTACGAATTGTGAAGCTAACTACACTGAAGAGCCAAATCATTATGAACACCCCCACCGTGTGCGAATGGGCTTGCCTGGATGATGCGGAGGGCACGTAAACAGGAAGGAATGGTATTTAACTGCTGCCGGTGATTCTGAGGCATAATTCTATCGTTTCCGTGTGTATGTGATAATTAAGGTTGCTGATATAAGCGAGTTCGATCGGAGGCAGATCGTGATGGCCCGACGGCTCGGAACGAGTATTTCCGAAACTGCACGGCTCATCGGGTGTTCGCGAGCTGTCGTAGTTAGGACCTATGCAACGTGGATGAATGACGGTGAAACCAGTAGTAGACGGCAAGGCGTTGGACGTCCACGCGTCATCAACGAAACTGGACGTCGGAGGCTGTACCGTTTGGTGAAGCAAAGTAGGCGACAGCCAGTTGCTCAACTGACAGCCGATTACAATGCAAGTCCCAGTAGAAGTGTTTCGCAGCACACAGTTCATTGGTCTCTGATGGATATGGGACTTCACAGCAGACGCCCCTCTCATGTGCCTCTGTTAACCAGGCGTCATCGCCATTTACGCCTCCAGTGGGCCCGGCAACATCGTGACTGAAACATGGAAGAATGGAACAGAGTTGCCTGGTAGGATGAATCACGATATCTGGTTCCTCACGTCGATGATCGCGTCAGAGTATGCCGTCTTCCAGGTGAACAGTTCCTCGATACATGTATCGCGGGTCATAAACAGGCCAGAGGTGACGGTATTATGGTTTGGGGGACGTTCTCATGGGCGTCTCTGGAACCCTTGGTTTTGGTGGAACACACCATGAAAGCTGTGGACTATCTCAACATCATTGCTGACCAGTTGCACCCTTATATGGTATTAGTCTTCCCCAATGGGAATGGGGTCTTTCAGCACGACAACGATTCCTGTCAGAAGGCCGAAATTGTGCTACAGTGGGAGCATGCGGATGAATTTCAGTTGATGTTCTTGCCGCGTAACTCTCCGGACCTTAATCCCATAGAGCGCATTTGGGATGTCATGGAACGGCAGCTCAGAGCTCAAATACTACCGCTCCGGAATATCCGGGTGTTGCGGGACCGCTGCTTGCACATCTGGCACCATCTGTCTCCGGCCACCTACCAAGGACTTGTGGTACCAAGCGCGTTTACCCTTTGAACAAACAAAAACTATCAGTTTTATTTTCTATATTTATTAATTGAAACGGTAAGAATATTTTAAAAAAGAATTATCAAAATATTCGAATTAGAACGTGTTTTATAACAAAATTTGTGAAACAATACATGCGCAAATAAATCAAGCCTCCCTGATTTTGAAATCGTTTTTCTCAACACTATTATTTCCAACCTTGCGTGTATTGTAAGTTTAAAACAAATAAGCTCAGTATCTTAAAACTTTGCACGTTATTGGATTGTGTATAATAACACGTAAAGAGCGAGAGAGAGAGAGAGAGAGTAACACATATAAATATACAATTGTACACAATACATATAAATATACAAATGTACACAATACATATAAATATACAATTGTACTCAATACGTATAAATATACAATTGTATTGCGTACAATTGTAAATTTATATGTACAATAACATGCATGTTATTGTAAATGTAATTATAATCCACCTAAATTTAAATAACTATCTATCAATATATAATTAGTAAATAAAATTTCTACAAAATTTTTTGATATTTTAGCATTTCATCACAAAACTAAAGCAATTTATTTTTGCAAACTTTGGTATACATTTAGATACATTATAATATTTTAAGAGATAATATTAAAAATATTGGTAATGTGTGCAGAAATGTGTGCAGAAATGTGTGCTTCACAGTTTATGCAGAAATGTGTGCGTCAGAGTTTACGCAGAAATGTGCAGCGCTTGCATCGCAAGACACACATTAAAAAACTATTAATAAATCTATCACATAAACAAATGTACTAGCTAACGTTTATTAAATGTTGCTTCTTATTGTAATAGATAAAGAGTAAGACAATACACCCTAAAATGTGATATCATTTGAAGGAATAATGATAGGACCATAAAATGTTTAATATTCCAAATGGTAACAACGTTTTCAACAATGGTTAGATTTTAAAGATAAGTTAAGGAAAAAATTTCAATAAATAAAATTGTCTAAAAATAGATTTTAATTTGGTTGTAACCAAAATAAAAGGCTCCCCACAACACAGTATTTTAAACCATCATGAAAAATTGCAAATCATTTAAAGCAATAGGTTTGGCCATAGCCTTGACAGAAAGTTTAAAAAAGGTTTTAAAGCGTCTGCAGTGCCAGCTGTAGCTAGCTTTTTTCATATAGAGATATTATAGTAACTAATTACAAAATAAAGGCATTTTCGTAAATAATGGGACGTTTCGAACAAACATGATACATCGAAAATAACGATAACCGTGGAAACAAAGGCCTCGCTCCTCTTTGTATTTCAGATGTGTGTTATAGGATAGGAAAAACTATCGATTTTAGGTGAAAAGGAAGAAAAACAATTATATCAGCACTTTGTTTCTTTGTCGGAGCCCTTGTTCAAAATGCAATCAGTGCCTGAATACAACTGATGAGGAACAAGAGATCATACGCAGGTGGCGAAGTTGTCTTTGGACTCGAAGCAAATGATCAATACATTGAGATCACGAGATACTATTTTCTATGAACAAAAAGCAGTGAGACCGCAGCTTTATCGGATATAAAGGATCTGATATTATCTATGCTGGAAAAATAGGATCTGGAGCGTCGCCAGATCTTTTATCTAAACCTTCTCTTTTTCTAGCGTTAAAAGGTAGCTACATTAGAGTTTACTTAAGTGCGCCTTTCTGTAATGTCGTTCTATATATTACGATAGACATTCTTAACTAAAAGATGAATCGCGCTGATATTCTAGCATTTGATTGTAGTGTATAATGCAAAAAGTGAAAAATAAATATTGTGAAGTCAGAGATAATGTGATAATAATAAGCAATATATGGTTGTAGTGAATTATATTTAAGGATTATATAAGTAAATAAGGAATAGAGGTCGTGATTTTGCAGTTTATGATTTTATTTAATTTACTATATGGTTCATGTTTCGAACATTTGAATTTGCCTAATCATGAATTTCACAGTTTATCTTATGTTTGTAATTAGTGAGTACCTGTGGAAAATCACAAGAAAACTTTTATTTATTGAAAGTTAATAAATATCTTTAAATCTTTAAATTGGATTTTCACTTTTCCTACAATACATGGTAATTCATAGGGAAAGTATTGGAATCATGCCGAAAATCGTAACTCGAGTTTTCAACAAATCTACACCTTTTGAACACTCTTATAATACGATAAAACTATTTTTAGCGTGACGTCTGTGTGTATGACTGCGTGTTTGTCTGTCTATGCAATGCATGTATGCACACTAGCTCAAAAAATAATAGATCAAATTTCACACCAGCTCAAAAACTAATAGACCAAATTTCACACTAGCTCAAAAAATAATAGACCAAATTTCACACTAGCTCAAAAAATAATAGACCAAATTTCACACTAGCTCAAAAAATAATAGGCCGAATATCACACTAGCTCAAAAAAATAATAGACCAAATTTCACACTAGCTCAAAAAATAATAAACCAAATATCACACTAGCTCAAAAAATACTAGACCAAATTTCACAAAATTTGGTAGTTAAGTTATTTGTAAGTTACCCTGATGCTGATTAGATATTGGTACGATTCGGAAAAAGGAATCTGTTTTTTCCACGAAATAGAACTCAAAAATCATAAAAAAAAGACTACATATACTCAAATGTATCCATTAAATGTTTATTTCATATGTAATGTTTCACGATGAAAAGAATAAAACCAACCCCACGACACTATGACAACCCGTTCTCGAGATATTTTGCTTTTTTTCGCATTTTCGCCACGTCGTCTTTGAATATACGTCTAGTCGCCAAATAAAAACGGAAATTGAACTAAAACTGCAAATTCAGTGTAATATTAAATAATTATTTTGTGCAATTAAACTCAATTTAATGAATCATGAAAGAAATAAAGAAAAAATGAATTCGAGTGTGTAGGGAAAGCCATCTGTTGCCCACATCAGATTTTCTTGGTTTAAAAGATATCTCCAGAAATAATATTTTTATTATGCATTTTATAATAGTATTATTTAGGTTATCGAAACGACTTTGGTGAAATGCTTGCTGATTGCTGAAAGTGTAAACAGCTGTGAAAATCTCGAATCGCTGGCGTGTTATATTTCTCTGAAATATTTGCGATATCTGGGGAAGATTGGTTTCAATCTTTCCACTGGAAGTTATTTTTGTTATTATATATTCATTTTCTATTGCATTAATTCCGTTTCAATATTATCTTTAATAGACTGGAGAATAAGCGCTGCTGCTGTAATTGCTTGGTAAGCTTACGAGATACGCTTTCTCGAAATCGTCAGTAAATGCAAATGTACTTCCATTTGCTTTAAATTTTATTTAAGAAGCATAAATTTTAAAACTTTATAATATAACTTAATAAAACTTAATAACATAACTTGATAAAAACTGCCGACCCGCCCGAATATATACGCAAAAACGAATAACCTAAACAAATTCTCATCATCGAACATGCGCTGCATCCGGTCCGGAGCATATGTTTTTTGCCATTCGCCAAACAACAATAATGTGAGTAAATAACTTACTCGAAATTATATTATTAAATTGTCTGATACATTCGCGCACAGACGGGGATTTTGTTTATTTATCCAAGAAGAACGAGTAAAAATTTAATAGTATCGCTTTCTGAATTTATTTCTTTAGCCGATTTGCAAAAATTGCCGTTAACTACAGCTATTGCGGCCAAGAAGTTCAGGAGTGTAAGTTCAGTCAACATTTAGTGTTTTGATGTTTAAGACCACTTCAAGTATATAAGAAAACATAATCTCGCTTCGATAGCTGAATAAGGAGGATGTCTCCGGGACAGAGGGAGATCAGTTTGAATACCTGCTGAAGCAATAGTTCACGACATTGGTGGTCAAGGAATTCAACCCTGCAGGTTATATGCAGTACAGGACTACGTTCTGAATAATATCGAAATTTGAATTTTTGAAGGACTCTACGATTTATGGCTGCGATTTCAATCTATGGGGAGTAATGGCGAAAAAGATGTTATAATCAATTTTAAATATAGAAGGAAAGCTTACCTCCTTGGCAGCTTAATAGATAGAGCGTTGTCCAGCCTGCTGGAGATCACTGGTTCGATTCCCAATTTAGATAAGAGTTTTCCCCACAAAACGGCCAAATAAAAAAGTTCTGATAAATGACTCTAATACAAATGCAATCACACTTCCGAAGACGTAAACATTAAAGCGGAACTATTGCTCATTCTATTGGATCTCTATCACACTGTATCCGGAAGCAAATTACTCTTTTCGGAATAATCTAATTTGTTTATGTCAGTCTTCTTCATATCGCCCATTCTGAAGCTCAAAGTTCCAAATCAAATAGCTTCTGTAAGTTTTTCAAGCTATCACGAGCAATTCGGAAAGCTAGAGTTTGAGAAAAGAAGATATGGAAAAATATTTCTTATTTTTGACAAAAGACAAACGGTAAAGTCTTATTTTAATTTTTTTAATTGGTAAGTAACCATTAAAATGATGTAAATTTGTTTGAGCTGGTATAACATAGTTGCACTCTGCAGAAATATCACGAGCAATTCTGGAAACGGTTTAAACTGGTAAATAAAGCCAATTTAGAACTCATAACTAAACTGATAAATCTATATTTAAAAATATTTAGGGAAATGCTTATAAATGCTTGTAAACTAGACGTTTTTGAGGGTAAGTAACCATTAAAAAGTTGTAAATTAGTTTGAGCTGGTATGACATAGTTTACATTAAGTTTTATATCAAGTTTAGCATGCTGAGTTCGAAACTGACCTTACTTTTTACCTATTACGTACAGGTTTTAGCCAATTAAGTTTTTTAATAATTAAAAACATATTCATTTTAAAAATCAGCTTGGCACTATTCTTTAGGTTTTCGCTGTTTTAAAAAGTAAAAACATTTTTTCAAATATTAAAAATTATAATAAATTATATATTGAAACGTATTTGCTATGAAATATAAATATACTTACGGAACCATTGAAATCTTACTCAGAAAAACATATGATAAATATGATTGGCCTGTATGTAGGAACTTGAAAGTTATCGGTATACTTTTGATCAGCAAGCAGCGCCGGCTCATCCCTAGGGGGGCGGTCGGCGCGCGCCCCTTCATGAAACGCACCCTTCATTATTAATTTTATTCATATAAGTATCTTAAAAAATGTTCTAAAAAGTATATGTACATTTCAAATAAGTCCTTCCAGAAAACTGTCGTGTTACCCATCTTGTAATGCATTCAGAAGTAAACTGAGCGAATAAGTCATTCCACAAAACTGTAGTATTGCCATCTTGTAACGCATTCTGCATATAAACTGAGTTTGTAGGGCTCTTTAAGTCAAGGTTAGAGTGAACCAGAAAAGATAGAAAGAGGCACATAGTTGGAAATATATTGCGAGTTTGAACGAACGAGCATGAACATTGGCTATTTCAATTAATTGTCTCCCGCAGATCGTTGAGCGCCCATCGACACAAATGAGCCAGCATATGGTCATGCTTCTAGAATTGGAATTATTTCGCTGTTTAGGCTGCGCTTAAAAATATTTTGATGGTATCTTTTGTTTTCAAATATAGTTTTGGTATTTTTAAATAAATCCTTCAATAAAATTACTATTTTTACGAGTATAGTTTAGTTTATTTTTAAAATCTATAAACAGTTCTATTTTTATTTTTTACAAGACAGTTTATATATATTTTAAAAGAAGTCCTTATATATGTTAGATCAATAATTTGTTACATTCTCTACATTTATGTAAAGGAAAAATGTAACGGGATTAGAAGTTCAAATTTGCATTTCTGACGGATTTAAACATTGAGAACATCCTTCAACTCGAGTTCAACGTAATCTACGTGTCTGAATCGCTGTTCATAAATCTAAAAGTCTATGGACACGATATTCAAATAACAAATGTAGCAATTCGAACAACATTTTGTACGATTATATAGTCTATGAAGTATTAAATGCCATTTATTTTTAGCGAGTACAATTTTAATTATTTAAATAAAAAATTACTAAATCATTTTATAAAAGCTATATAATTTTATAATCATCAGAGAACAAATTACACAGTAATTTTATTATCAGTAGAAAACAAATCCCACTGAATTTAGAATCGGGGTTTGAGGGATTTTGAGGTGTTGAAAGTTAGTATATAAAACGACTTATACTCGCATAATAAACTTTTCATTCAAAAATTACAAAATAAAGCAATTGTCTTCATTATGTTGCAACATTTTATCATTATAGCACATTTTGCAACAATTTTGAATGGCAACGCTGTTGTTGATGCAGTCTGCAGGGCCGCCCATAAGTGGGGGGGGGGGGGGCGGACATCACTAAAGTGGAGAGGCCCAGAATTCAGAGGGGGCCAGACCGCAAATATTTTCTTTTGGGGGGCTGGAGAAGACATTCAAATTTACAAAAATTAGAAAATCAAATATTGAAGGGGCTCGTGATAAATGTTTGTAGGGCGCCCATAATTTTTATGTACGGCCCTATAGTCTGCATGAAATACACGTCAAAATGTCTCTTCATGAATTCTAGAAATGTTTTATTTTTGTCTTTGATCATGTCGACATTGAAGTCACCGGTAATTATCATTGGCATTGTGGAATAGCCAGTGTCAGTCACTTACTTCTACACATTCGCTCGGTACCCATAAGTGGCCCTTTTTCAATGTTTTGCTTTCTTTCTTCCATCATCCGAATCTTTGAGGATTTTGAATATTTTTTGTAAATGTTTTGACATTTTGAAATGAAGTACAAATTTTGCCCTTGTTTTCAAATTTTCACTATGTTGCATTTACCCGTTAACTATTTTTGCACTTTCAATTTGTAGATCAGTTAGTATCGAATCGTTTAAGTGGTGAAACACGCATGTAGCTCCTCTAGTTGCTCAGTTACGACTGCTGGAATGGCACGAAACGTGATAATTTTTATCTTGTATAGCGTTTGGTCGCATTCCTCCCTCAAGCGCGTTACCTCAATGAGTCAACCCTCACAACACGCGTACGTCCTCGGCCCAACACGTGATACAGCTGCCGTCTCCTCCAACTATTACACGCCGACGTACAATCTAGCAAAATCTAGCCGTATTCTAAAAGAAGTATTCGCAAAAGACGTTTTCTACGTAAAAAAACCTCTCTGCAATGATGAAATATCTAGTAATTCTTTACAGTAATTCTTTTCGTGATGTACATACAGTGACTGTTTCATGACTTAACTCTCTAAAGTGAATCAATTTGAGTTAAATTAAAATATGAAATCCTAATAAAATAAATGTAATTTATTAAGCAGTAAATTGACAAACGCGTACACCTCTTCTTGTATTCTGAAATGTATAAAAATTAGTCTATTTTCTATTTGTGCGAAAATATGCAATTATAATTTCTCTAGTCTGAGTTGTTCGTATTATTTGCGATAAGAAATTATTTGTTTGGATAATTAGTGAAGACATGCTCATAGATTTTCAGAAAAATATTTCAATTATTGTTTGTTCTAATTTGGAATATAACGTTTCGCAGTCATTATGCATACAAAAACACACTAGAAAGATATGTTCGCATTGCATAATTCGTAAAATAATATATTTCGGATTTTATAGTAATAATTAAAATCTTACAAACTACAAAAGCAATCTGATTTCTATTTTACTAATATACGAAAAGGAAATTTATATTCAGTATAAAACTTTATGGTTTAAATATACTACAATTTTCGTTTCGAATTGTTCGCTATGATCCAAACTACAAAAATAAATTAGAAGAAACAAATGGCATACAAATTTCAAAATACGTCTAAAAAGTATTCTGAAATCGACATGATGTGAAATTTTTAAATTTAAATTTAGGGCTTTCATTAACTGGTCAATGCCTTTATACAAGTGTTCTCAATGGAATATTCTTTAGGATTTTTTAGTGATATTTTTTTACTAGCCTTTTAGATTCTACATCCGAAAGTTTATCCAGATACTTCAATTTCATTAGAAAAAAAATAGTGTGGGTGATAGAAATTAATAAAAAGCTGAAAATATTCGAGTTGTGTATCCAAAATTAGAATGTATCAAATTCATAAGTTTACGTTTTTTATTAGGATATTTTAGGATTTGGCTTCATTTTTAAAATGTTTATCAGGTGTGATTTGCTGATTTTTAGGATATTTTTTAAGTTCAACGCATTTAAATGAAATCTTTCCGCTGTGATTCTCATTGTGAACATCTTCTGTGACTTTGACTGAAACAGACATTCTGGAAATACGTCGGTTATTATGCCAAGCGAAGAGTGAGGAAGCGCAATGTGGGACAAAGTTCGCGTAATACTCCCTTGCGGAGATGAGCCAGTTGTTTTATTGTACTCAGTTATACATTTGCTGTTTATTTAACTTTCTTCGGTTTTTATAGTAATTTCCCCTGGATTTTCGAGGCATTTCTAAATTGTCATTACCAATTCTTTTCACCTAACAATAAATAAATTTTACATCCACTTTATTCTGCCTTATTACTTACGTCTGTTAACTCTGATCGTCAGTTATGGAATGCGGGGCTGAGGTCATCGTTATCATTATCTATTCACTGGTTATCAACCTTGAAACTACGCGCGACGAAATGAAATCACACGAAATTTGTTTAACTTTCTAGCGGTACTGACGAGCCTGATTAACGTAGTGGTATGCGGGGTAGCAGCCCGAGCCTCCGCATCAGGGGGGAGGGAGCACTAAATTAAACAATTGTAACATTGAAAAATTAACGGCTGCTTCCTAAAAAAAATGTATGCCATCGGATAGATTCATTTTAGGGATCTATAGTGTCGTATCGACTTTTGGAACACCTACTCAAGTTATTGTATTTCCGAGCCATTTTGCGGAAATAATTGTTGTTTTCATAGGATTACATGCAAATCCAAGAGTTTTTTCGGAGCTCTGTTTTGCCGTTATTTCGGTTGGCGCCAATGCTGTCTGGAGGTGACGTGGACTGCAGAGTTTTATTACGGAACGTCACGAATGCAGTTGCGAGATGGCCAATGAGGGCCGGGTTATTGAGTGACGTGGAAGTTGTCAAAATTTCTTCCGGGCTTTTTTCGATTCTGACCTTCGAGGTGTGTGGACGGCCGGAGGGCACGGCAAAAATGAAATTAAATTAATTTAAGTCCGAACGGTGGATATTTAAGGAAGTTATTAAAATTTGTAAAGTTGGAAGTAAACGTGGACTAAAGATCCATGCTTATCTGCAGTTAATTATACATCCTACGTGTTTTCGAACTTATTGAGTTTCTGGTTCTGCCTGGCGTACAGAATGCGGAAAACTGGAGTTCTGTTCTAAGCTAAGAATTGCTTGTCCTGAGGACTTTTATCTCCAAGTATGGTTGTGCCGATGATTACGAAATGCCAAACTTGCATTTGACCATCCATGGCCAATCGACCGGTGTTCGAGTGATAGTGTGTGTTATCCAGAACCTCCCCTCGCCTTAGCCCACTATGATTATTAGCTGATGTGTTTCTTCAATAACCTGTAAGTAGATTTTCTTATATTGATGTGAAATGTTATTATTCCATATTTCAATCAAGTATTGTCACGAATGGACATATGGAACGTTTTTATCTGCAAAATCTAATTATCTACGATTATGAATAAATATATATATATTATCATTTAGGTATCTGTTATGCTTTCCACTGTTTGATTGGTTTAATGTGTGCTCTTACCTTTAGCTACGAGTCAAGGCTGGCCAACCGATTCACAGAATCGGCCGGGGAAAGTACCTGGTTACACAACGCTAATACGATCGCTTGTTGGTAAACCTAAACTGATACCAAATCTGGTACGGTGTTAACTTCATACTTTTTCACAACTTAATCTCAAAACCAGTTTCACAATTTGATGCCGTGAAGGCACTTCTTAATTTGCCAAGAAAAACCTTTACCACAATAGGGATTAACCGCGTTAATTTAGCATATTGGTATTTCGGCTACATAATAAGAAATTTGCCAATAATTTACATTCCGTTAAACTATATAAGAACCACATTTTGTATACATTTTTCTAGAATGCAATTATGTTTTTAAAACATATTTTTATTTATTTCATATATATTGAGAGGTAAAAGGGGGGGCACCCAGGAAGTATGCCTGTCCCTGGCCACAGTCGGTATAAGTTAGGCCCTGGGTACTGTATCAAAGGGTTAAAGGATGGAGGGTAGAAATTTATTTTGTTATAAAGGGGACTCTATATACCATCATATGATGTATTATTTCTTACTCTACAATTATTAGTTTAGAAATTATAAGCATTCAAAATGTGGCATATTTTCGTTGCATCCGCGCTCCCTATGTTGCTCCCTACCCGCAGCGGAGAATGACGTAGTTCCACGACAATAAATAAAAAATCTGATGTGGGCAGCACATGACTTTCCTTGTATAATGTAATGAATTTACTCCTTTTACAGTCAAAAAATAATCTTTGTTGATTTTCCGGATGACAACATGAAAAACTATTTCAAAATTCCCAATTAACTTATATTTCACGCAACTCTAAATGAACAATTATCGATATTAATAGCATCTTCAATAAGCGACATAGTTCATATATTAAAATATTTTAATAATGAATTCATCAATTAGGCGTCATTTTCATTAATTTAACGTCATTTTTGCAATTTTGACGATATTTTCGTCAATCTGGGGTGAAATATGGTCAATAGGCGATATGTAGCTAGATTATTCTCCAAGTTCGCCAAATGCATCAGCAAGTAGTAGATAAGAAAGGAGAGTTCACCTGCGAAGGCGGTATGTGGTATGCGGTATGGTCGCCATCTTGAATTCCGTAATCCTGGACGGGGGTGTAAAAGGGGGGAAAATGAAAAAAGGTGGGGGTAAAAATTTTTGAGAACCTTTTTTTTCGGGTGGCAACGATTTTGTAGTCTTGTACGAGGGGTTTGGAGGGGAATAAATTTTTTGAATGAGATTTTCTAAGTATAGGAGAAACTATATTGAGGGTGGCAACACCTGCGAAGGCGGTATGGAACCATCAGCGCCCCATAGCGGCGGAAAGTGGAACTATCAGGGATAGAACTTAGAAATATTTTTTGTTTCGGTTGCCATAGCAACACCTGTGGGGGAGAAACTTTTTGGGGGATGGCAACACCTGCGAAGGCGGTATGAAACCATTAGCGCCCACTTGCGGCGAAATGTGGAACTATCGAGGATGGAATTTAGAATTTTTCTAAGTATGGGAGAAACTTTTTGGGGGGATGGCAACACCTGCGAAGGCGGTATGGAACTATCAGCGCCCCCTAGCGGCAGAAAGGAGAATTAAAACTTGGGATTTTTCTGATAGTTGAGATTTTTTATTTTTTTTTTGAATGAATGAGGATAATTAATAAAGTGATTAAGTATATTAAGGCCATTGTTATTACATGACAAGGTCATGTCAATATCCCTCCGCCTTCTAAGAAAAGAGTGCTTGCCCTATATCGCGGTTACGAAGTGAACTGCAAGAATACCGTATGATGAAGGGAAATAACATTTCGGGAAATAATATATCTGTGCTTGCTTGAATTTTACACGGTTGTAATTTTTTTTTTAAAATGTGGTAATGGCAAAAATTAACATTTTGTTAAAATGTTCCAAAAGCGTAAAAAAGTAACAAAAAATGTGGTAATGTGCAAAATTAACATTTTGCGATTTTTTTTCAAAATGCCAATTTCTCTATGGGAATTAACATGGGTTTTCGCACTTTTGTAATTTTTTTACAAAAAAATGTGCGTTTTTACAAAAATGTTACTAAAAATGTGGTAATGGGCAAAATTAACATTTCGCACAAAATGTTGCAAAAACGTAAAAAAACAACAAAAATGTGTGTTTTTTAGCAAAATGTGATAAAAAAGCGTGTTTTCAAAGTAGCAGAATCGCGTGAATCGGGTTTATGAGAGGGGGTGTGTTTCCCCAACCATTTCGATCTTGGAGTTTAAAATTTTTTAAAAATAAATATTTTCAATAAATATTTGTAAAAATAAATATTTTAAATAATCGTGAAAGTGTTCAAAATACTTGAGTGTTATGAATCTCACAAGTTAATTAAGGGATGATAATTAAATAAAGTCTTGGAGTTTAAATAATAGCAGATACCAATGTTTGTATGCATATGTTTTTACAAGTGTACTACTACCATAGGGGGTTTCTTTAAACCCACATGTTTTAATATGCATGTTATTTTATGCATGTGTTATGTATTTCTTTAAACCAACATAGTTTAATACGTGTGTTATTTTACAAGTGTACTACTACCATAGGGGTATCTTTCAATCTTAACATGTTTTAAAAAGAGAGTGCAATGTTTTAAGATGAAGCCAGAGACACGGTTTTGCTTTAGAAAACCCCTGTTCGATGCCTATGGTAAAAACGTGCGAGAAAGAACATAGTATTGAGGAGCCCCCATTCAAAACCGCATAGTGCATTAAATCAGGATGACAGATCTACCCCTCCCCTATATCACGGCTACGAAGTGAACTGTAAGAATATCGTATGATGAAGAGAGATGCTTAGCCTATATGGCGGTTACGAATACATAACTGTAAGAATTTTACATTTTATTAACAAAATTTCGTAAATGCAAGTTTTTTTTTCTTATATTTTTTCGCAAATGTAAGTTTTTTACTTTTCAGAAACCGCACTTGTGCTGTTTTCTCTATGGAAATTAACATAGGTTTTCACACTTGTGCTATTTTTTAACGTTTTTTCACAAAATCATACTTTTTACTTGTAAAAATCTAACAAAAGCATGTTTTCAAAGTAGCAGAATCGCGTGAATTGATGTTTTAAAGTAGTAGAATTGCATGAATTGATGTTTTAAAGTAGTAGAATCGCGTGATCGACTATATTCGATGAATGACTCTATTCGGGGAGGTGTATATACCCAATGAGGGAACCCATAGACCGTTTATCAGCGATCCGCGAAACATTTAAGTTAGTAATGTCATGAATCCCACATCCATTTTAGTCTGAAAATCTAGAAAAACCTCAGAGAATATACCTATTTTAAAAATAAGTATTATAAAAAAAGGGCTAGTGTATCAGTTTATACGCATAGTGTGTGTGTTTTATTTCTCTAAATCCCACCATTTTTAAAAATAAAAGCACATGCCAGAACCCTCCACGTTTAAGTCTCGTACGAAATGATTTAGCTATGAGTGCCCCGCCTAGCCCTTTTGTGCGGATGGAGGGGAGATATTTAACACATTCTTAACACTAGGAGAATACGTAGTGGACGTTGGCACGTGTTATATTACTGAATAAGAAATTGCTTAACCCGAAATACGAGTGAGTCTGTATTCAAGAGATATATAGCCGAAAATGACTATCCTGTGATTTTTAACGTTTGAAATAGCAAAATACACGCTAATTTCTTTACGACGAATAACATATATTTCTTGTATGCATACCAGTTTTAAGTGAAATGTAACACATATAGCTTTCTGAGGGAGGGAGAAACGCCAAATATAGTGATACATATGACACACGCGCTCAGCACAAATCGATGGAAATAAATGATGAGATAGTTTTTAAAGACGAGGCTTTGAAAAAAATTTTTTTTTGATAAATATGGTATTTGAGATTATTTAACGTGTGAATGATCGATACATGGTAAAAAAAATGAGGAACTAGACTAGGTTTTCAAGTATAGGACTTTGAAATTTTTAGCTAAATGTAATATGTGCCAACATTTTATAAGATGATATCACCTGCAGAGTGAGTATAAGACAATCCCATCAACAGCAGCTAGTTACAAAGTGTTGAACTAGACGAGCATTTCTACGATACAAAATTTAAATATTCAACCCAAATACAATGCTTTATAGCTTTTAAAGGGTTTGGAAACACCTACTAAGGTGACACGCATGATACTTATAACCGATACATAACCACGAAATGGGAAACTAACAAAGATTTTTAGGGGTACAACTCGAATTTATAATTAAACATGATTTATACTAACTACTGCAAAGGGAGAAATGCATAGAGAAAGAGGTTATGTATATATAATGCATATAACCAAACATCCACCGGTGGAATGCAGATCTAAGATAGTATCTTTAGGAGAAGACATGGGATTCTTAAGTAAATGGGGTATTTAGAGGCATTTAAAGAGATATAAACATATGATAAGGTAGCATCCATAATACACACAACTAATATAGGACAGCGAAAGGAAAACTTTAGTATTGTTTAGAGACCGAACTTCAAATATGTAAGTAAATGTAGGTGTTTGGAAATTTTTAATAGGCTATGTGCAACACACATGTCCCCGATCACAGTAGTGGAAAAGTGATATCGGAGCAGTTTTTAATGATGTGACTTTAACTTTTTTTTTAATTAATTGGAGAACCTACTAAATCTTACAGGGTGCTAGCGCTTACCGTGGGTTTTATGTATAATGCACATAAGTAGCATATAACATTAAGAAGGGGATATTACAAAAATTTTTAAAGATAGGACTTTATATTTTGTAACTAAATGAGATATCAAGAAACATTTAAAGAGGATGAAAACATCTAATGAGGTGGAATGGGGATATACTTACCCAAGACACCTAGCGCTGAAATTATTCACTAAGATAAATTTTTTAAAGTAAAGACTTTAGAAGTTTCACATAAAAGGCAATTTATACTAGCTTTTAAAGAAATGGAAACGCCCAGCGAGATAACTTAGAATGAATACAACGCCGATACATAACAGCGAAAGGAAAACTTAAATATTGTTTAAAGACTGAACTTCAAATTTCGAAGTAAATGTACATGTTCAGAAACTTTTAATGGGCTAGTATGATACACATACTCGATATAACAGTAAAATGACGAACTAAGAATAATTTATAAGTATGTAACTTTAGATTTTTTAGTTAAATAGAGATTTCTACCAATTTTTAAAGGGATAGAAAGGTATACTAGGGTGTACAACAAATTTTTAGAAGGGACTTTGAGAATTTACCAGCTAAATAAGGATTTCCACTAATTTTTAAAGGGATATAAAGACATACTAAAGGGTATACAACAAATTTTTAGAGGGGACTTTGAGAATTTTTTAGCTAAATAGGGATTTCTACTAACTTTTAAGGAATAGAAACACGTACTGAAGAGTATAGAGCGTAATCATTACTAACACCTAGTGCTAAAATGAGGAATTAGAGTAATATTTTAAAGATTAAACCTTGAATTTTTTGTAACTAGTAACAAAAGCAGAACTAAACATGTTTTTAAGGATGGAATTTCTGGTTTCTTCACATAAATGAGAATGTTTATAAACGTATGAATGGTTAGAAACTACACTTTAAGTGGGAGTAGAATAGCACCATCACCAATACTTATCGAGGGAAAATAGGAATTAGAGTAATATTTTGGGGACGGGACTTTAGATTTTTAGGTAAATGTTATGTTTAAAAACTTTTAAAGTAACGTAAATTCCTACTAAGATGATATATGCAATACACATAGCCAATACATAGTTATGAAATAGGGAAAAACTAAGATAGCTTTATTAGAATAACACCTAAAATTTTTTCTAATTAAGCGCAATATATCAGCACTTAAAGCGGACGAATACGAAGATTGAGACGGCATGTGTGATACGCATCGCGGACACATAATAGTTAAATGTTGATTTAAGTAAGTTTTTATGGATAGAACTCCGAATTTTTGTCGTAAATGAGATGTTTAAGAACATTTAAAGAGTCAAAAACACCTAATAAGGTGGTATGAGATGAATTCATCATCGTCAGATAACAGCGAAATGGGGATACTACAAATATTTTAAAGGGGAATCCTTAAAATTTCTAAGAACCTTTAAAGAGGTGAAAAAAATATGTATCGAAGTTGTGTGGATAATACAGATCACCGACATTCTAAAACAGACAAGACATGTCTATACAAGATAAAAAATGTTGTACGTTAGTATAAACATGCATTATTCTATGTAGCAATGTAATACATACCCCAAGATTTATATAATGTAATCGCGAATCCATTATACTAATCCCATCAGAAATCAGCTAAAATAATAAAATTACTAAGCTGAATAATATATCTAGATACTGAAACCCCAACAAACTACATTAAATTGATAAAAATCTTAAGTAAATAAAATAATGAAGCTGTAACATACTATAAAAATACTAAGTTTAATAAAATGATAGAATAAAATCATATTAAAGCAAGTACTTACATGTTCAATCCGACTCAAAAATGCTACATTAGGTGTAGGCCGATGAATAATGACAGATATAACATCTCCAGCTTTACCAACTAAAACCGACATATTCGCAGAACAACTTGAAACACGTCTTAACAGCACGAAATCCACAGCAGAAATGATAAAATCGATACTTGAACGCCACCCACACCCCCTACACGACAAAGTCACATCAAGGTCATATCATGGTTACTATTAAACTATGGTATAAAATAGAATCACATGTTAAAAAATAATAGATTTTAGTAAAATAATTAAAGAAAATCCCTTTGTGTTTATGAATGGCCTGTCTATTTTTACCGTGCGTATGTGTGTGTGTGTATGTGAGTGTGTGTGTGTGTGTGTGTGTGTGTGTGTGTGTGTGTGTGTGTCTGGCTCACATCATAAAAAACCGTGTCTCTGGCTTCATCTTAAAACATTGCACTCTCTTTTTAAAACATGTTAAGATTGAAAGATACCCCTATGGTAGCCTATGGTAGTAGTACACTTGCAAAATAACACACGTATTAAACTCTGTTGGTTTAAAGAAATAACACATGCATAAAATAACATGCATATTAAAACATGTGGGTTTAAAGAAACCCCCTATGGTAGTAATACACTTGTAAAAACATATGCATACAAACATTGGTATCTGCTATTATTTAAACTCCAAGACTTTATTTAATTATCATCCCTTAATTAACTTGTGAGATTCATAACACTCAAGTATTTTGAACACTTTCACGATTATTTAAAATATTTATTTTTACAAATATTTATTGAAAATATTTATTTTTAAAAAATTTTAAACTCCAAGATCGAAATGGTTGGGGAAACACACCCCCTCTCATACACCCGATTCTGCTACTTTGAAAACACGCTTTTTTATCACATTTTGCTAAAAAACACACATTTTTGTTGTTTTTTTACGTTTTTGCAACATTTTGTGCAAAATGTTAATTTTCCCCTTTACCACATTTTTTGAAAAAAAATGACAAAAGTGTGAAAACCCATGTTAATTCCCATAGAGAAATTAACATTTTTTAAAAAAAGTCGCAAAATGTTAATTTTGCCCATTACCACATTTTTTGTTACTTTTTTACGCTTTTGGAACATTTTAACAAAATGTTAATTTTTGCCATTACCACATTTAAAAAAAAAAAAAAATTACAACCGTGTAAAATTCAAGCAAGCACAGATATATTATTTCCCGAAATGTTATTTCCCTTCATCATACGGTATTCTTGCAGTTCACTTCGTAACCGCGATATAGGGCAAGCACTCTTTTCTTAGAAGGCGGAGGGATATTGACATGACCTTGTCATGTAATAACAATGGCCCTGATATACTTAATCACTTTATTAATTATCCTCATTCATTTAAAAAAAAGAAAAAAAAAATCTCAACTATCAGAAAAATCCCAAGTTTTAATTCTCCTTTCTGCCGCTAGGGGGCGCTAATGGTTTCATACCGCCTTCGCAGGTGTTGCCATCCCCCATAAAGTTTCTCCCCCACAGGTGTTGCTATGGCAACCGAAACAAAAAATATTTCTAAGTTCTATCCCTGATAGTTCCACTTTCCGCCGCTAGGGGGCGCTGATGGTTCCATACCGCCTTCGCAGGTGTTGCCACCCTCAAAATAGTTTCTTCTATACTTAGAAAATCTCATTCAAAAAATTTATTCCCCTCCAAACCCCTCGCACAAGACTACAAAATCGTTGCCATCCGAAAAAAAAGTTTCTCAAAATTTTTACCCCCACCTTTTTCATTTTCCCCCCTTTTACACCCCCGTCCAGGATTACGGAATTCAAGATGGCGGCCATACCGCATACCGCACATACCGCCTTCGCAGGTGAACTCTCGATTCTTATCTACTGCAAGTGTTACAAACAAATGGAGAGAAAAGCATTTCTTATATAATAAAAGGTACGCCAGTAATATGATGTAAATCAGAATTTGCGAAACATTTCTTCCCATTTGGCGTCATTTTTATCTATTTGGCTATATTTTTGTCATTTTAGCAACATTTAAAATAGTCGCCAAGTTGGCGAAATCCCGCTAAATTTCTCGTCAAGTGTTACGGACGGACGGAATAATGGATAATTCTTAAAGTCTACTCTTATGTTCTTTCCAAGACATTGAACTCAATTAGGCGTCATTTCATTGATTTTACGTTTGTTTCATCAATTTGGCGAATTTTTATCAATTGGGTGACATTTTCGTCAATTTGGCAACATTTAAAAAGTCAGCAAGTTGAAGATATACCGACAAATTCATCACCAAAATTTTGCCAAAAGTTACTGACGGAAAAAGATCTTATTATTATAGTAGATTTTTATTCTTAAGATATTGAATTTTCTTTAATTAGTCGTAATTTTCATTGATTTAGTGTCATTTTTATCAATTTGGCGATATTTTCGTTAATTTGGCATTTAAAAAACTCGCCAAGTTGGCGATATTTCGCCAAATTCGTCGCTAAAATCTCGCCAACCGTTATGGATGGAGAAATAAGTTATCCTTATAGTAGATAAATGGTTATTAGCGTTCAAATACAAATGTATTACGCAAAGTATATTTTCTCATGAATGGAACGAGCTAGATCCACGAGAATGATGTCACCAAAATTTTCGCATGATATTTCATATGAAAAGTGAGCATATTTCACAAGAGCTAACACTTTTTTTTATTTTATGTGATTTTTTGATACATTTATTTGAAAAATGTGCAATATCTCGAGAACAGTTTATTCTAGTGTTCTAAAGTTTATGTCAAATCGTTTCATGAGGAAAAATTACATAAGAAATGACTATTTGCGTAACTTTATTAAAGATTTTGATTTCTTGATGATTTTTTCAAAATTTCATTTGAAAATTTAGGAGGTTCTGAACATTCGATTGAGTTTAAAAACAATAGGCTTTCAGTATTCACGGATTGCAACTTCTGTACCAAATTTTATTCGAATCACTCTATTCGTTCGTGAGATATCGTCTCTACAGACTCATTGATACACACACACACATACTTTCACTCACACAGACATCACCTCAGAAACGTTTGATTCATATTCTGGTATGCTTGAAACGTGCTCTCCCGTCGAAAACTCGAAATCCCGTCACAATACTTTCCTTATACATTATACTATGTATATAAGAAAAGTAATAAGTAAATAAAAAAATAAAATGTGTCCCGACCCTCTTAAAATGCATTTTATTTATACATTATTTATTATTCTCATACAGTTTTTCCTCGGGAATATTCTCCAATATATCTGCTACTGAAATCTTTTTTCAGCACACTGAAAGACAGCGTGAACTGCGTAGATGATCACATGAGACTGTGCTTCACCCCAACTCAAAGAAAAGTGTTCAACCATGTTGTCGCAGGAGCTAGACAAGTATTATCCGAACTTTGTGTACCAGGAGCCATTCAAGAAGGTAAATCCAATTACCAAAGTAAAATGAACTTTTTCTGTGCATTTATTTCGATGACTTAAAACATCACGGCCAATTCCAAATAATTCTATAGATGCAGACGCCTGGTATTTTGCAATTAAGAGTTCTAAATTTTTCTGTCTAGACGATTTTCGGGAAATGCGAAGTGTTTTATATTTGTTTAAATTCAGTATATCCATGTTACGATTTCTTATGCAGATTCTCATTTTGTAAGAAATTTTCTTCGGAATGGAGTATTACTAACTTGATTAGAAAGGTTTTAATGTATAATTTATTTTTAGGTACAGAACATTTTAAAAAGAGAAGCTTCTAAACTACGCTATTTCTCTATATTAAAAAAAAAGTAGCTGCCGCTGCCGCTGCCGCTGCCGTTGTTTGACAAATTTCTCGCCTCGATTCTTTGCTTCGTACCGCAAAAACTATTTCAGATAAAAGTATGAAATTTGGTACACTTGTAGAAAAAGCTGTGGGGAAGTCGCTGAAATAAACCGTTTTTAACACTTTACAACAAAGTTGAAAAGTGTTTATGACTTTGTTCATTCTGTCTGTCTGTCTGTCCGTTAGCACGATAACTGCCGTAAAAATGAGTTTATCAAAATGAAATTTTAGTATGTTGTTCAGACGGTCTGTAGGACCTATGGGAATATAAATAAATAATATCACCCAATTAGTTTTTTATTGAACCCGGGTTGAAAAAATGAAATACATTGAACCCTATGGGACCTAATTTTTCAAACATTTTTTAAGTAAATTTAAAATTCACGAATTGCTTCGAAATTTTTAGGAAATATTCACATTATCCCATAGAATATATAAAAAAAAATTCAGTAAAATATGTTAAGTAGTTTTTTAATTAAAAAAATTATTTAATATAGGGAAAAAAACAAATTCAATTAAATTCTGACTTTGGGATATCTTCCAGAAAGAAAAGAGAGAGATATTATATAATAAATATCTCTCCATTTGTTTAAACGTTTTGCATATGGGAGTGGCTTCATATTTTAAAATAAATTTGGTAGATAACAATTTTTCATTTTTTGGAAATTTTATATAACTCTTCATGATAAATTTAATTGATGGCATTTTAAATGCACTTTCCTACGTCCTAGAGAGTTAAAATTTGGTACACAGCTTAAATTTGTTGAACATTTTATTCGACAAAAATTTGATGGATCTTTAAATATAGATCATACATTTTTTTCGAAATGGCCTGAAAATAATCCCCGTTCACTTCTATAAATCATTGGTGTAATATTGTTAAAAATTCTGATGTGGACAGCACATGTCTTTCTCTGCAGACTCATATTCGTTCTCTTTATTTATTTAATGATAATTTGAGTTTATCTGCACAACATAAGTATTTTAAATGACATTGAATTTACACGTTAAACTTAAATTTGGTTCTCATTTGATAGCTGGACGTATTGTCAAAGGTGCCGTAGCGAAAACGCGAAAAAACTAGAATATCTCAAGAACGGCTAGTCCTAGAGTAATGGGGTTAGTCTTATTCTTTTTGTTGTCAAAAATCACATATAAAATAGGAATTTAATTGATATAATTGAGCACACGTAGTCTTTTATTTTTATATATAACGATTTTTGCTGGCCATTTCGCAAAAATAGCCCGTTCCTTTTTCCCGAATCGTAGTAGAATAACCTACAAATGATTTATATACAAAATTTTGTTAAATTTGGTATATAAATCACTTGTAGGTTATTGAAATATTATACTCCAAATTTTGTTCATTAGTTTTTAGCTAGAGTGGATAAAGGCAATTTCTGCGGCCATTTCGCAAAGAAGGCAGATTCTTTTATTACGAATCGTACTATAATCTAATGAACATCAGGATTTCCAACAAAAAACATACCTACCAAATTGTATGAAATTCGGTCCATTAGTTTTTCAATTAGAGTGGATGTAATATCCACACAGACACACAGAAAAATACACAGATACACCCTTACACACACAGACGTCTTCCTAAAAGTAGTTTTTTCGTGTTCTAGAAGTCCCAAAATGTGTAGATCCTTTGAAAATTCGAGTTCCGATCTTCGGCACGATTCCAATACTTTGAGTACATACACATACACATATATATTATCTGTGTATTATCTGTGTATCTAAATTCCGTGCCTATGCAATTACAATAGTTGTGATTTTAAATGATCCCTAAACTTTTATTATTTCTTCAAGGAAGCCTAATTTTAACATATGCAGAATGCAAATATCTCAAGCGATTGTAAGATGAATTACATAAGAATTGCTGAATTTTTTTCACACAAAATTATTTAGCTCTGGAGTCTGGGATACAAGTTATATGAATGAAATATTCATTGATTTTGCATAAAGAATCAGATGATTTATATTTCAATACAGTTTTAAATATTTAAGTATAATAAATTACTGTAGTACTGTGATAATGTAAAAGATATTACTACTGAATGAATCACATTTTAGAAATTTTTAAATGAAATTACATTTCAGTTGGAAAGTGTTTCATAGTCAATGCTTATGCATGATTGATCTTTCTTGTTTGATATATGTTGCAGTTTAAGAAATTTTTAATGTCAAAATCAAAGACAAAATATTTGAGCTGCGAGTTCGCGTCCTGGATAGAATAAGAAGAACAAGGCCACGAAATTTTGCAGGACGGAGCCCCTTTTTAACACTTTACAACAAAGTTGAAAAGTGTTTATGACTTTGTTCATTCTGTCTGTCTGTCTGTCTGTCTGTCCGTTAGCACGATAACTGCCGTAAAAATGACTTAATCAAAATGAAATTTTAGTATGTTGTTCAGACGGTCTATAGGACCTATGGGAATATAAATGAATAATATCACCCAATTAGTTTTGGATTGAACCCGGGTTGAAAAAATGGAATACATTGAGCCCTATGGGACCTAATTTTTCAAGCATTTTTTAAGCGGATTTAAAATTCACAAATTGCTTCGAAAATTTTAGGCAATATTCAAATTGTTCCATAAAATATATAAAAAAAAATTCAGCGAAATATATTCAGTTGTTTTTTAAATAAAAATTAAAATAATAATAACACCTCTTATATGAAGCGATCACGTGTGCATGATATGAAACGATCACATGACCCACTTCAAAATGATATATGGCATCCATCTTGTGTCAAAATCGTGATTTTTAAAGTTCTTTTTAATTCATATTGAGTGTTGTATCCGTCCTAAAATTACTTTATTTTTGCCTAAATTCTGTGCATCTACATACTGAAACAACGCAATGACAATATATTTCAGTTTAAATGCTCTTCCAAATTTGATTATTTCTACTATTAAGCCTATTTTTCACCTATGTAAAATGTAAACAGCAAAATATGTAGTTGTATTAGAATCGCTGTAATTCTTTAACACAAAATCATTTAGTCCATGGAGTCTGCTTAGCTGATATGAATTCATTGATTTTAGAAAGAGAAGGACGATATTTTTCGATGAAGTTTTACGCATACTTACTTGCAGCTCAATGGTCTTAATTTTTAAATAAAATAAATTGTTGTAGTATTGTGATGAATGACATGAATGGGGGAATTATTTATGAATGAAATGTTGCTTTTATAGAGAGAGCCAGGCTTGTTATTTTTTATGACGTCATTTGAATGGATTTCAGTTGTTTTCGATGAAGTTTTCAAATATAATAAATTATCGTAGTATTATGATAATTCTAAAATTATTACCGAGGAATGTATAACATTTAAGAGATGTTTAAACCAGGCAATTTATACTTTAATGCCGTCATTTGAATGAAGTTAATTTTTTTCAATGAAGGTTTAAGGTTTCAAATATAATAAATTAATGTAGTATTGTGATAAGTTTTAAAATATTACCGAGGAATGTATTGCATTTTAGACATGTTTAAATAAAATTGCATTGAAGTTGGAAAGTGTTTCATAATCAATGCTTTAAGCATGATTGATCTTTCTTGTTTAATTTCGATATAGTTTTTGAGATATTTACTTTTTATGTACTTCTGAAGTGAAACTTTTTTTTCGTATCGGCACGTTTAGCGATTTCTCTGTCTCGCATCGTAAAAACTATAGCATACAGAAATCTGAAATTTGGTATATTTATAGAGAAATAATAGGGTAGCACGCTGAAATAAACCGTTTATCGATTAAAACTTTAGTTTGGCATGAAATAGCTCGCGAAGGGAGCTCATGATCAAGGAATTCAGTTTTTGGATTCCCTGGGCTAAGAAAAATCCCTGTTTTTCCCTCCTGCGAAAAATAGAAAGGGTTAGAAAAGATATTTTTGAAAGTAGAATTTTTAGGAAAGATAGATATGACGCGAGCGCAGCGAGTAGGAGGCAAAGCTTCCCGAAGGGGGTCGTGCAAGAGGAGAGAACAGGTGGCAGAACCCCCTAGTAAAATTAAAAAAATATTTGGGGTCACGACTTTCAATTTAAATTTATTCAATTCAAAGTTTATTTTCATTATTGCTTTCCTTATATAAGGAAAGTATTGTGACGGAGTCGAAAATTCGAATTCGAGTTTTCGACGGGAGAGCACGTTTCAAGCATCTGTGAACACGAATCGAACATTTTCGAACTGATGAATGTATGTATGTCTCTCTCTCTCTCTCTCTCTCTCAGTGAAGCGGTAATTCGAAGAGTATCCGTCTTTCACATCAGACGCAAAACGTCGTTTTATCGTCAGTTCCGGTACAATATTCTTGCAACTTATGCAAGAGCGAAAGGAAAGACGAAATGATTTTAATCCGCCATATTGTTTATAAAGACCGATGATTTGATTGCGTATCAGAATGTCATTAGATACATTTGTATCCGATTATTTAAATCATTGATTATGTTTTTTCTGGTTTTAAAGTAATACTATGAAAATACGTGTATTTAAGAACATTTTGTACTGCACACAAATTGTTTGAAATTAGTTTAAGAAATGTTCCACACACATTTGTAATTTAGTATTTGAATCAGTGACGAAATTTGAAGATTATTTGAAAGGAGGGAATATTTGTCATTTTAAAACTGCAAAATGTGTGACATTTTAGGGAAATTTGCTTGACATTTTTCGGTTTGTGAAAGCAATAAATGTTACTTTTTGACATACCTAGTATAATGCAGCGTTTTCCAAGATGTGTTCCGCGAAACTTCTGCGATGTGAAAGTTTCATGCAAATTGTCTCAAAAATTTATAAACGAGTAAAATATTGATGCATAATTTGGACAACAAGGGATTTTTCTTATTTTGGGGTTTTATCATCAAATTAAATTTCAAGAGGGTTTTGCGATAAAATAAGTTTGAAAAACACTGGTGTAATATATAGAGAAAGTGTTGTGACGAGGTCGAAAACTCGATTCTAGTTTGCGTTTTCGACGTTAGAGCTAGTTTCAAACATCCCTGAAATCGAATAGAATGTTTTTGAAGTGATATCTGTGTGTGTGCGCGTGTGCACGCGAGCATGTTTATTAATGTATGTGCATGTATATTAGTGTGTGTATGTGTATCAGTGAGTGTGTGCGTGTGTATATTAGTGTGTGTATTAGTGTGTGTGTGTATTAGTGTGTGTGTGTATGTGTGTGTGTGTATGTGTGTGTGTATGTGTGTGTGTATGTATTAGTTTGTGTGTGTGTGTGTGTGTGTTGTAAAGAACATTGCTGCCCCAACCGGGAATCGAATTCTGGGTGTTTGAATTGGCCAGTCGATGCTCTATCACGGAGCTACTGGGACGAAATTGCAAGCTCTTATCGTCAAAGTAAACTCTGCAGTGTATGTATATTAGTGTGTATATCCTTGAGTCAGTGGATGCGACATCTAACGAACGAATGAAAGTTTCGAATGAAAATTTTCATGGTTCTTACAATCAGTGAATATTGAAAGTCTATTGACATTATAAGCAATTGAATATTTGGAATCCAACTCCAAATTTTCGAATGAAAGTTTGAAAACAAAATCATAAAAAATCAGAACCTTTAATAATGTTACATAAAATATCATTTTTTATTTATTTTTTTATTAGAAAATGAATACAAACTTTAGGATACTAGCATGAGCCAATTCTTGATATATTGTGCATTTTTCAAATAAATTAAAAAAAATACATAAAACTAATACTGTGCTAACTGTCGCGAAATATGTTCCTTTTCTATATTCAATATTATGTGACAACTGTGTTAGCATCATTCTGGTAGGTTTCATTCACGAGAGAAGATAATTTTTGTAATAGTTTTGTATTTTGACATCAAACAATTCGTCGAAAGTAATTTATTTATTTGTCTGTCTGTTTGTAATGCTTGTCGATAAACTAACAAAATATCGTCAACTTGACATTTTATTTAAAATGTTGCCAAATTGGCAAAATTGACATTAAATTAATTAAAATGACGCCAAATTGATGAATATTGAATATCTTGGAAAATGAAGTTTAATTTATTTGGTAATGTCTGTCCCTTTGGGTAAATTACTATTCTTGATGTAAGATATATTGAGTTTCACGGTTATAATCGTTTCAAATATAAAATATTTTGCATAGCAGATAATTATAAGCATATTTCTTATTGTCAAGTTATATTTGCGCAAAATAAAAGTTAATTTTGTTAAGCAGTGAAGGACGCAAAGTCATTGACAAAGTCTTTTTGACAGCCCCACCCATTTTATTCGGGAGAGAAACAAAAAGATTCAGCTCCGTTAGGTTCTATCCCGTTGTCGATACTATAAGCGTGGGCGCTCATTATACGTTTTCCAGTGGGTAAACTCAAGAATGATATGTACAATATCAACTAACTTGATACCTACATTTGGGACCTTCAATGTCTAGGAGAGCGGAAGTGTCTCTTTGCCCTCCCCTATGGGCATCCATTGAAAAGGCTCCCTGCTTATACAATTTACCATAGGATAGAACCTAACGGAGTCAAAGTTTCGATTTCCGCAGGAGTGGAAAAATAAGAGTCTTTCCAGACCCCACAAAGTCTCAGTGAAGTCTGAAGCTTTACACACTTATAGCCATGGGTGCCCATAGGGGCGTTCAAAGTCACAAATGCAGTTATAAGCTAGTCGATATTGTACGTTTCATCCTTGAGTTTGTCTCCGCTGGAATAAGTCCTATTGGGGCCCATAGGGGACCGTGAGTGTGTACTTACCCTCCCGTGGACATTCAAGGTCACAATGCTGGTATCACAATGCTGGTATCAAGCTAGTCAATATTGTACGTCTCATCTATGAGTTTGCCCTCTAGAAAATGTTCTATGGGCACCCATAGGGGAGCGCGTGAACGTTCAAGGTCAGAAATATAGGTATCAAGTTAGTAGATATTTACCCCTCATCATTGAGTTTGGCCATCCCAGGAATAAGTTCTATGGGCGTCCTTGAATCCTACACTTTCGAAACAAGATCGACCTCTTATGCAGTTACCACACTATATTTAGAGATAGACAGATAGATAGATAGATAGAGTTTGATATATGGTCCCCATTCACAATGTTCAATTTTCAACTCACTCTATTTTAAAAATACAGATATGTGGTTTTTAACACTTTACAACAAAGTTGAAAAGTGTTTATGACTTTGTTCATTCTGTCTGTCTGTCTGTCTGTCTGTCTGTCTGTCCGTTAGCACGATAACTGCCGTAAAAATGACTTAATCAAAATGAAATTTTAGTATGTTGTTCAGACGGTCTATAGGACCTATGGGAATATAAATGAATAATATCACCCAATTAGTTTTGGATTGAACCCAGGTTGAAAAAATGGAATACATTGAGCCCTATGGGACCTAATTTTTCAAGCATTTTTTAAGCGGATTTAAAATTCACAAATTGCTTCGAAAATTTTAGGCAATATTCAAATTGTTCCATAAAATATATAAAAAAAAATTCAGCGAAATATATTCAGTTGTTTTTTAAATAAAAATTAAAATAATAATAACACCTCTTATATGAAGCGATCACGTGTGCATGATATGAAACGATCACATGACCCACTTCAAAATGATATATGGCATCCATCTTGTGTCAAAATCGTGATTTTTAAAGTTTTTTTTAATTCATATTGAGTGTTGTATCCGTCCTAAAACTACTTTATTTTTGCCTAAATTCTGTGCATCTACATACTGAAACAACGCAATGACAATATATTTCAGTTTAAATGCTCTTTCAAATTTGATTATTTCTACTATTAAGCCTATTTTTCACCTATGTAAAATGTAAACAGCAAAATATGTAGAATGAGTTGTATTAGAATCGCTGTAATTCTTTAACACAAAATCATTTAGTCCATGGAGTCTGCTTATCTGATATGAATGAAATATTCATTGATTTTAGAAAGAGAAGGACGATATTTTTCGATGAAGTTACGCATTGAGTTTACTTAATTGTAGCTCAATGGTCTTAATTTTTAAATAAAATAAATTATTATAGTATTGTGATGAATGACATGAATGGGGGAATTATTTATGAATGAAATGTTGCTTTTATAGAGAGAGCCAGGCGTGTTATTTTTTTATGACGTCATTTGAATGAATTTCAGTTGTTTTCGATGAAGTTTTCAAATATAATAAATTATCGTAGTATTATGATAATTCTAAAATTATTACCGAGGAATGTATCACATTTTAGAGATGTTTAAACCAGGCAATTTATACTTTAATGCCGTCATTTGAATGAAGTTAATTTTTTTCGATGAAGGTTTAAGGTGTCAAATATAATAAATTAATGTGTGATAAGTTTTAAAATATTACCGAGGAATGTATTGCATTTTAGACATGTTTAAATAAAATTGCATTGAAGTTGGAAAGTGTTTCATAATCAATGCTTTAAGCATGATTGATCTTTCTTGTTTTTAATGATCTTGATGCATTAAAAGTAAAAATTTTCTGATTGACCAAATTTGTCTAAGGGGGTCGTATAAAAATTTAAGAAGTGTAACTTTTTGAAAATTAATGGGAGGACTATTTCAGTAACGTAGTCTTATTTCCTATCTTACTTTCAACATTTTTGCAATTTACATTACCCACTTACCTCCAACAGGTGAAGAATTAAAGCGGGTTTCAACCTTTTTGGGACACCCTGTATATGTTTGTATGTGTATGTATATAGTATATGCACCGCTTTCCAAAAATTGAGCACGAGATGCAAATTCTCAAATAGTGAACACATTCATAGATTTTATTGTGTGTAACTTACAGTTGTCATTGATGGAGATATAGAAATATCAAATTATATGTTCAATAGCGATATAGCGAATAGCGTATTTCCTCTGATGAACAGTACGAAAATTAGTATTTATAAAATCCCCGGTGACACGTTGCAGATTTATACTGATGAAAGTAGGGGTAATGGCGGCATCTCCGGTAGCGGGGTCTGCATCAGGCAGGGGAATGGCATTAGGACTTGTAGGAGAAACCCCAACTGCTCAGTTTTTCGGGCGGAACTCATAGCCATTGAGGAGGCCTTGAGTTATTGTGTCAAAGAGGGAGTCAATACAGACATATGGATACTAAGTGATAACCGTAGTTTTATTCAGCACTTGGCTGAATGGTGGAGATATGGTGACGGAACGACAGTGAATATTGTTCAGCATTTGGGTTACTTGTGTACCCATAATAGGATATTTTTTCAATGGGTGCCATCTCACGTAGACATTTACGGTAATAAGGTTGCGGATAGTCTGGCCAAGGAGGGCAGCCTTAGGAGTTCTATTGACGGTGGTTGTCTTTCTTTCTCAGAACTTGCCTCACGAGTCAAACTTGAAATCAACTCCACTTGGAGAAAAGTCCCCGTGCATGGGTGGTATAATTGTAGCCGTCCTGGTGCTGCTTTGATTGGGGCAGGTAGTAGGGGAGAACAGACGGCTCTGGCCAAACTCCGTAGCGGCGATCTTCGTGCTCTTCGGCATGTGTTGGGTTCTAAGGTTTATCCCCTCTGCCCGAAGTGCAATTTGGCTCAGGCCTTTCCTGCCCATGCCTTGACATATATTGGATGCCAGAGGAGTCAGCTGTACTCCAGTCCTGGAGTAGTTCTTCATATTTTGAAGACTCACGGGTTCATGAATTTGATCTGATGTTGCTGTCGGTCAAGTGGGATAAGAAACAACAACGACGAAAATTAGGCGTGGGATGAAAACGACTCGTTTGCGCCTAAAAGTTTCAATGCTTAAATGCTTCAATGCATTGGACCAATGCCGAAGTGCAGTGGTCCAATGTACTCTTAACGGACGAGTCACGAATTTCCTTAAATTCAGACGATAAACGTGTAAGGGCCTCGAGAGAACGAGGAACACGGAACCAGCCTAATAAAATCGATGGACACCACGCTTTTAATCTTGGTAGTGTTATGGTATGAGCTGAATTTTGTTTGGGATATAGTACCGACCTACACGTGATCACAGGGGGTAGTGTGACGACGGAAAGATATCGGAGAATTGTCTTTGCTCGTATAACTAACTCCTCCAACAACTCTCCAAGAGATGAAAACTGCACTTCTACAGGAATGACAGTTATTGCCCTCTGCTGAGCTGGATCACCTCAATGAAGACATGAAATGATGACTTTAAGCTATAATAAGTGAGCTTTAACAATATTCGAAATGGTTTCACAGACGTTTTATAGGTAGTAATTAATGTAGATGTATTGCAATCATTGTCGTCTTTATCGTCAATACTCGCAATTATCGTCAAAAATTGACTCAATTAGGGTCAGTCTCGTAGTCAATACTCTAAGTGTGCAAAGTTTCACTCTTCTAAATCAAGTAGGGGAGGGGCTTCTGGAGAGTATTGAAAGCATTTTCGACACATCCCATTTGAATGCCCAAGGAAGAAATTGAAAATCTGACTCAGGTTCTGTCTTGTGGTCAACGCTATGTGGACAAATATGGAGCCTTTTAAGAAAGAGTGACTTCTAGGGGTCTGGAAAGACTTCCCTAAAGCCCCTCATTTCCAGTATCAGAAATCGAAAATCCGGCTTTATTCGGTCATCGGTAAAAATATAGCTTCCTTTCAAAAGTGCTAATATGTCCATATCTAATGTGGATTTAAACAAAATTAATACAATTAAATTTTTTAATAAATTATAAAGGAATTTAATTGTTTATTTGCACATAATAAAAAATCTGATGCGGTCAGCAGATGACTTTCCCTATATAATGCAATTAATTTACTTCATTCACAGTGAAAAGGTGATGTATAATATCCATGGCACAATGTTTTTAATATTGAATTGTACATTTAGCAGTTTTACGAATGACAGCATATGAAACTATTTAGAAATACCAATGTAACTTATATTTCGCGCGACTCTAAATTGATAATTAACAATATTAATAGCATATAAATAATATTGAAACGCAATAAGTAATAAAGAAACGGCAGAAGTAATATTGAAACGGACTAAGTGATATTGAAACGGTATAAGTAATATTGAAACGCAATAAGTAATATTGAAACGCAATAAGTAATATTGAAACTTAATAAGTAATATTGAAACAGAAAAGGAATATTGAAATGGAAAAGGAATATTGAAACGGAATAAGTAATATTGAAACGCAATTAGTAATATAGTCCAGATATTAAAATATTTGAATAATTAATTCAAGTATTTGGCGTCATTTTTGCTAATTTAGCGTCATTTTTGAAATGTCAACGATATTTTCATCAATTTCTGACGAAATATCGCCAAGTTGGAGATATATTGCTATATTAGTCACCAAGCTCGTCAAATTTATCTCTAAGCAATACACACAGACAAAGAAAAGAGCTTTTCTTATATACAAAGGACTATTGGCCAATTGTTGGTAGTAAAAATACAAAAATATTACACGTGTATTTTTTCTCGTAAATAGAACGAACTAGATCCACAAGAAAGATGCTAACAAATTTGTCGTATAATATTGCATGAAAAGTGAATATATTTCGCGATAGTTGCATATATACTTTTCATATGGAATATTGCATATGAAAAGTAAACCTTTGTGATGATACTTCTTTTTTTAATTTCATGTAATATTTTTGATAAATTTATTAGAAAAACGTGCAATATCTTGAGAATAATTTATTCTAGCTTTCTAAACTTTGTGTCATCCGTTTTCTAATGAAAAAATACGTAAGAAATAATTATTTACATAACATTATTAAAGGTTCGGACTTTTAATGATTTTTTCAAAATTTCAATAAAAAATTTGAGGGTCTTCCGAACATTCGATTGCGTTGAAAATCAACGTGCTTTCAGTATTCACTGATTGTAATATTTGTACCTAATTCAGTTCTAAACAGTATATTTATTCGGAAGGTATCGCTTTCAAAGACACACACACACACACATCCCTCCAAAAACGTCCGATTCGAGTTCAGAGATCTTGAAACATGCTCTTCCGTCGAAATCTAGAATTCGAATTTTCGACTCCATCACAATACTCTCACTATACATTATACTATGTATATTGGAAAAGTAATGTTCTTAATGAGTTCAAAATTTCCTGTAATACAAAATTTAACTGTTTGAAAAATCCTTTTACATTAACTCCATGAATAGTTTCATTGAAGAAATCGTAGAAAACATTGCACGGTTGTTAAAAATTTAAATGTTTTAACTGAGAATGCTAAATTTCCCAGAAGAAATCATATTCATTAACAAAAATTATGCCTTTGATTAAAGTGGCCAATATTCTCAATTTTCAGTACGCCCGAAATATTTCATTTTCTATTTATTTAAAGTTTCATTTTCTATTTATTTAAAGTTTCATTTTCTATTTTTATTTTTAAAATTCTTAATTATGTTCTTAATTAATGGAATACAAAAATCATATCATATATGTAATATTAGTTCTTGAATGCTCTCTGGATTTATGCCTGTTTATTGACTGCTTGAATTATAAATGATATTAAAATTTAATTGCATATCATACGTTTTTATTCACGCTTTATTGAAAATTATATTTTTTGAATAGTGAAATTATGTATACTCCTAAAACTAAATTAATTGATATACAAGAAACAGAAATCATGAGTAATTGAGAATTATTCCCAGTTAAAAGGTATAATTTAATTAAGAACATAGCAGACGTATTTAATGATATATAAAATTATTATATATAAATTTAATTATACATTAATGTATTTATTTCATTATTGCTTGATATTAAAATACAATTGAAGTAGAAATTCAACGTAAGAAATTAATACGAAATATAATTATTTGTATTACATATATTTATACACATTTGTGAATACGGTAAGAATTCTTTTATTAGAACATTCTCATAAACCGAAATTGTCTAGCAGAAGCTGTTTAATAAAATTTACTAAAGCTGCTAGTACGCACATTTTTTAAAGGAATACCCTCTTGCCTCTGTCGTTTTAATTCCTCATCTTTTTAACCGAATCGGAAATTGACGTGCATTTTGGGGTATCTGTTTACAAAATACTTTCCCTACATGTATAGGGGAAAATTTTGTGATGGAGTGGAAAATTTGAATTAGAGTTTGTAAAGAGGCATACTTCCCCAACCCTCACAGCAAAGATCGTTACATGTGTGACTAAGGCTCCTCTATATACGAGCTGACTCGTCAAACATATTGAAGCCCACCCTAGCTGGAAGTGCAACCCATTATCATTAGCTCTATTCGTATTTTCATTTCAGGAAGTATAACTGAAATAATCATGGATGGTTGTTGTGCACCGAACTACTCTAATCATTCTAGAAAGGGTTTTAGGCTATTTCTCTTTCCTAGAAACGAAGAAAGAATAAAACAATGGCTAATAAATAATTGCATTCCCGGTACTGCAGCATACTTGTGCGAGCTAAGTTCTATAATATTCTAATTGAAACTTCTTTTTTTATATAAAGTATTTATTTTAAACACTTATTTTATAATTTCTGTAACCGTAGTATTGAACCCTGTGGGCTTCAATATGCTTGATAAGTCAGCCTGTAGTAGAGGAGCTCTATGAGTGACAGTGACGTTGTAGTCACGTGACACCTGGGTCACAATGTGACATCATATTTGTGACTTCAATGCGACGTTACGTATTAATAACTTTGTAACTTTATTGTGACTATATTCTGTGAAGCTTCCACAATTTAATTAACACGTAACAATGTGACGACATTACAATGGCAATTACAATGTGACGTCACAAACAAGTTAATATGCGACGTCACAAACGACCATGAAAATGACCAAAATGACTTCGCTGTGACCTCAATATGACAGACACGTACTGTGACGTCTTGTGACGTCCCAAAGTCACAGTGTGACGGAAATCTTACGTTACTGTGAAAGAAATTGCTGTTAGGGAACCGATAATCGAACCTTGTATCCCCGAACTGGTCAGCCGACTTTCTATCATTGAGCTATTGAGACGAACTTGCAAGCTCTTATCGTCGAAGTAGACTACGCATTCTTCACCTTCTAATGTCAGATTGGCTGACGACTTGCAATCTGACTGACCACCTCCTGCTACTTATACCTTAGATTAGTCTCCTGCTATTACTATTTTTACCTAGTTAAGTATCCTGCGTGGTCGCTATACTCTCAATTTGAAATCGGCGCTCAATCTTCCAGAGTCTACTGAATCCGTACTAGTCGCACTGGGGCCACTTTCAGACCTCTGACATCTTTGCACTAACCTACAGGGTTGATTTGTTTGGGCGCCATTGTAAAGTGCCTTCCTGCTCCAAACGGGAATCGAACCTTGGATATCCAAACTGGATAGCCGATGCTCTATTGTTGAGCTACTGGGACGTGATTGCAAGCTCTTATTGTCGAGTGGACTTTGCAAGTTTTCAAAGCACGTTTCAAGCAGCAGTGAAGAATCAAACGCTTTTGAGATGATGGGTGTGTGTACTCGTGAGTGTTTAGATGAGATATCTTGCGAACAAAATGTCCGTTTCGATCGAGACGAACTCGTGAACAGATCGAGTACACAGGTTATAAGAAAGATATAACTTTTAATAAAATTAACTTAACCTGCAAGCTTAGAAACCTAATATGAGAACAAAAACAACGTCTAACAAATAAATAACTAGTTACCATCTCTGAACAACTCCCTCGACAAGAAGAGGTTTTTTTTTGTCCTGTAAACATTTTATTAACTAAATCAAAAACTAAACGCTTTTGGGGGTTTCTGTTTACTAAGATTCAGTCCGTAATTTCTTGGAAACAAATCGAGGAAACGGGTTCTAAGAAAGAAATAACTTGTACAGAAATTAGCTTGATCTGTAAGCATAGAAACTTCATATGAGAACATAAAATAACATATATTAAATAAATTATTAACTTGCTATCATTTCTAAACAACTCTCTCGATAAGAGGAAAGTTTTTCTCGTGTTGTAAAAATCTTATTAACCAAATTAAAAATATAGACGCCTTTTGGGGTTTCTGATTACCAAAATTAATTCCTTAACGTCAATTAGCGCCTTCGTTGCAATGCTCACATTTGAATAAACTTAAATACTTATACGTCCAACATTTTACCGTTTGGACCGTGTGGTCAAATAGGTCAAAAATATTATATTTTTATCGTAGCGGTAACCCCTCAGGACAAGGCCATAGTAAGGCTGTCCTTTTCAAGGAGGTTGAGTCATAATTCTGTAGCCACAACACTGCCTCCTCTAAGAGGCACAATAATCCGAACTACAGTATTTAGTGTACAAGTTACTTGTATAACTAAGGTTGTGATTTTCGTACTGCCAATAGACTCTTCCAATTGTCGGGGCGGGCCTGATTTCGTAATCTGTGCCCCAGTCTGTCGGAAACTGCAGTCTTTGCTTAGCAAAAAATCTTTGTACTCTACCCGGTGAAGTTTTACGTTAACACGTCACCAGAGCTAGGGCCTCACTAAATGGGAGATTATTAACATGAGGACCGCCTCAATATCACCATAGGCCTTACGCTTGCCGTGGCGTATCCCTCTCCTGACATGCCCGAGTTGAAGACCCAGACCGTCCGACTCATCCGAAAACATAGAGCATCCATTTGGACGGCCAATAACATGCCCGAATGTAAGTCTACGGACGGCTACGGACATACGTAACGAGATTTGTTTTCCAAAACAACTGACTCGAATAAAATAAAATGTGGTAAACATTTTTGCTGTTACATGAAAGTAAAGATAACGTAACATCTATTTTATAACACATGAAATATCATCAGCAGTAGAAGTTTGCGCTATTTGCAATATTTTGCAGTAAATCTTAAATTATTCAATTTGGTAGGAAAATGGAATACTGCATATATGCGAAAACTACTGACTCGTATAACACCAAATGTGGCAAACATGTTAGCTGTTACATGAAAGTGAAGATAAAGTCCCATCTATTTTATAAACATGAGATATCATGAGCAGCAGAAGTTTGCGCTATTTTCAATATTTTGCAGTAAATCCTAAATTATTCAATTTGGTAGGAAACTAGAATACTACATATATGCGAAAACTACATCGCAATTTTCTAAAAAATGGTCCATATCTTTCGGATTAAGCGCATGCGCAATTTGCTATTATTTATAACAACAGCACTATACTTACCAATTCTTTATCCGTAGTTAGTTTATTGAAGAATCCCACCAAAAGTAAGATAGGCATCGTAACATTTTGGTCTAAATCTTTCACTGAATTTCTACTAACAAAAAAATATGGTTGTATGCCACTGCAGTTGAAATCCAAATTTTAATACAATAGGTTTTTAGAACTGTCATCAGAAATGAGGATTACTGTAACTTAAAAAAGTGATACACGTTTCGACCCGCCTACCCGAATCTACCATGTATTGTTGGGAGAGTGAAAATAAAAGTTAATTTAAAACCATATTCTTAGATTGTTTGAATTTCTGGGATCTGGATATATTCGAACTTTTATTATTCCACTTTGATTAAGAATTGAAAAAGATAATATTCTGCGCTTTGATCTGAAGAAAGTAATAAAGGTAAAACATATTGAACGGTGTTTATCTTCATAGGATACACAATATTTTATTTCGCTTTGTGAAGCTCTAATTTGTAAAAATTGTCTCCTTTGGGAATGAAAGTCGTTTTACACTTAATTGCACATGCAAGTTTACGCTTACTTCAATTTAGACCTTTACGCGATCTGCCAAATAATATATTAAAAAAACTGACTTTAACTCTTTCGCTAATTTGTCTAATATTTATAGAATTAAATTGACATTTCGACGAAATGATAAATTCTTTGCAATGTAAAGGATTTTTAAATCTGTAAATAAACTATTCTGAATAACATTCTCAAGCTCTTTTTTGGTCATTAGTGTTTTATTCTAACACTACAAGATTCTCTGACATACGTAAAAAGAATATTTCCGAGACATATATATATATATATATATATATATATATATATATATATATATATATATATATATATAAATATATATATATATATATATATATATACACACATATATATATACATATTTATACATATATATATGTATATATATGTATATATATATGTATATATATATATATATATATATATATATATATATATATATATATATATGTATATATATGTATATATATGTATATATATATATATATATATATATATATATATATATATATATATATATACATATATATATACATATATATATATATATATATATATATATATATATATATATATATATATATATATATATATATATATATATATATATATATATACAGGGTGATTCAAAACGATGGGACAAAACTTTAAGTGGTGATAGAACACACCTAAATAAACACTTTTCGTCATACAATGCATGGTCGTAGCAGCGGTTAAGCACTAGGGGTTAGCACGTACTGTTGCATGAAATGATGGAACACAAGAATGACAAAGGAGGTATGAGGAAAATGGATAAATTACAGAGAGCATTTTATCGAACAACTTACAGAAACTGTTCAAAACAAGAAATCGAAGAAATTATAAAGTAAATTGTAATGAATAGCTTACAAAAACTACTCAAAACAGCGACTGACACGCCAAAAAGAATGCAGGCCTCACATCTGCGATGTAGTGATCGTCGTACATTGGCGAAAACACCAGACATTTCTCGTACGGCGGCAATAGCAACAGAAATTCTGGCAACAAGGTCCTCATCGGAATCAACGGGGCTATCGTAGATGAAGCTTCTCATATGGTCCCATAGGAAAAAGTCCAGACATAAGAGATCGTGCGATCGTGACCACCCAGACCAATCCATCATCCTGGGAATGCTGCATTCAAGGCTTTTCGCACAGCCATGCTTAAATGGGGTGGCGCTCCATCGTGTTGGAACCACATACTGATTTGAGCTTTTCTCGAATTCCCGTCCGCAGCTCTGTATATGAAATGCATACCAGAATTCTCCTGATTCGTGAAACAATCCATCCTTTCTGAAATCTACGGTAGAACTAACGACGAATGAGACAACAACCGTTTAATGCGTTCGCTGGATAGCGCTCTCTAACGCTTAACAGCATACGTTACGACCATTCATTGTATGACAAAAAGTTACTCAATAAGTGAACTATAATTTTTTGCGAAAGATAAGAAAAACTTAGGCAACATATATAAGCACAAATATCACAATAATGATACATTATTGTGTTATTTGTGCTTATATAGCTTGCTCAAGTTTTTCTTTAGTTTGCTACGTCCAAGATTTATTTCTTACCAATTTCCAGTGCACTCTTTTGAATTGTTTAATTTTGTTAGTTTTGTTTATATTCACAAAACCGATTTATTCTGTCACTAATATTATTTTAATATATTTCAACTTAATATGTAATATAACGATCGTAAAAGTTCACTTAACTGAGAAACAGGAAAATGTTTAAAATGTTATATCTATTCTGTTCAAAATGTTATATATGTATGTACATCATCTTACATCGGTAACATATTTTAAAATGTCGTCAATTTCATGTACTCTACATTTTTGTGTTGAATTATTTTACTCACCAAGGAAGTAAAACTTATTGAAAGGGTGAAGTTCAATATAAATTTCACTTGTAATTCCAAAACATTCTTCAATTTAAAATGGCAATCGCTCAGTGACTATGTATTTAAGTTGAAAACTCGACTTGTGATTAAATCACCATCATAGTTTTGTTTATCTACATCGGTTAAAATAAAACGGTTACTTAATCAACTGCTAAAAGCTTATCTATTAGGAAATATGGTACAAGTTACAATCACACTATCTCCCTTATTTTCTCTAGATCAGTACGAGGTAAGTAAAATTGTGCTTCAGCAATGTGTTTGCGGGGACTTTTTGAGTACTTTTGCCTTCTTGAATCTTTTTATATTTTTAATTATGAATAAAAAGGATATTTAGATAAATTTGTTAAAATATCAGATTTGCATGACTTTCCCTTTGTGTATTAAAATATATTTATTTTATTATCTCACAATACAAAACAAGTATTGAGAAAACTGTCAAACTAGAGTTTCTTTTACAAATATAGGGTTTGATTTAGTTTTCATTATGACATATGGCAAGTTAAACATGGCGCCTGCTACTGGGTTGGTAAATATTCACAAAACGTCCGCTATCTAACCGATTAGATGTCAGTTTGATCATCTGTTGATCGCGCAACGGAAAATCTAAGCGACCTACGGCTACGAAATTTGGTTTAGTGATACAGGTCCTAAGACACCACGTAGCAATTTTTCTTTAAAGTTAGTTTTTTAGCTATTTCATGTTGAAGCGCAGTTTTCAGCGAATTTTGTATAAATCGGTTCCTTAGCGAGAGAAAATATTTTTAAAATGTTTCCGTTTTGGCACCAACAGGAAGATCAAAGGACGATATTTTCAACAAGCGAACGATACTTTCAACTGAATCCGTTTATAACTCCTTCATATTTAAAGTATTTGAACATTCATCGAAATATGCGTATTTTATGCAGTTTCATTTTTACTTCTGCGCTTTGGCTATTTGAAGATTCTCACGATTCTAGTTTTTAGCATGAATATGAAGTTTTACCTTCGCAAATTTTATTCTAGAAGATCTACTTTTCTGTAACGAAATTACAGCATACTATTATGATTCAATTTCTTCCACTGGTTTGTCTAATGCTTATAAAATTAAATTAACCGTTTCTGCCGACACGAAATAAAAAAATATATATTCTTCCTCTGCGACGAAAGAGAAAGTTAAATCTCCGAAACAAAATTTTGTTCCGAATGATATTTTTCAAGTTCCCTTTCCGTAATTAGTATTATGTCCTAGCACACCAGGATGCCTATGAAAATAATTTTTTTTACATACATTGTTTACAGACGCTATTTTTATGAGCGTAGGATGAAAATAAAATGTCTTTTTTTTTATTTGCAAATTCTTCACAGCTGAAACAGTGAGGTATATTTTTGCGCTTCAGTAAATTCTTTCATGAATCTGATGCTGAGCAATTTGTTTTATTTCTTGAAATTTTTATCGTTAAAACTGGGAAAATATTGGCATTGTATTAATTCTTAGAAGACAACTATAATGGAATTTAAGAAAATATTAACTTTTATTGAAATTTAATAGTTTTTATTGGTAACTTCTAAAAATTCTTAAAATTGTCCTTTAATTCAGTAGTTCATTTAAACAGTATTATCGAAATATTACACTTACACTCTCCCTTTCTTTAATTAAGTGTAGAAATGTATTAAAGAGATACACCGATTATATATATGTTTGAAAGTGGTATACAGACAACTTCTATATCTGAAAAGAGGGTACATTGATAAGATCTATGTCTGAAAAAGGGTGCATCGATAAGATCTATATCTGAAAAGTGATTAGCTTAAAAGATTAATATCTCTGGTTTGCCAATAAGATCTATATCTGAAATGGGGAGACACCGATTAGATCTATGTCTAGACAGAAGTACATCGATAAGATCTATGTTTTTAAAGTGGTTGGCCGATAAGATCAATATCTGAAGATGAGCATGCCAATAAAATCAATGTTCGAAAATTGGTACTAGGAGTGGTACGTTTTAAAAGTGATACGCCGATAAGATTAATCAAAAGAACACCAATAGAATCAATGTCTGAAAAGGAGTACTATGATAAGATCTGTTTCTGAAAAATAGTACGCGGGTATAATCAATGTCCTCAAAAGATCGTAAAAATACTGTTTAAAATGGTGTACAGCAATATTGAAATTTAAGAAATAAAAATCTGAAAAAGCAAAGAATTTTTAATCATAATATAAAAAGCATTATGTTTCTCTGGAGAGTAACAACTTCAAAACAAGTGCAATAGTGTTGTTGAAATAAGCAAAATATTCCCATTTCCCCATTTTGCAGGAAAATGTTTCTTCAATGTACGAAAAGCCGTATTCAGTTTTTCTTCCGCGCCCGATGCTGCATGACTTCGGTGATCTAACGAGAACCGGTGTTTTCAGCACGGTAGGGCCGTTGGCTCTCTCCTTGTAGCGTTGACAAACCTTTCTTACTCCAGATTTGGTAGCTCCTCACCCAATCTTTTTGCGATATCCTCGTATGTGTAGCCTTCTTCGTGAAGCGTAATAGGTCTGCTTCTCTTTGGGCGACCAATCAGTACGTTTTGGCTTCGGAGGAGCCATTTTCAATAATATGAGAACAAAAACACACAACCTCACTTTACAACAGGCAATGGCTGACTAAATTGCAAGACTACTCATGTTGCATCTTAAAGCGTCCTGATTGGAGCATGTGACAATCCCATTCTCTCTTTTAATTGGTTTAGACTGAACACGTGACATTGTAGTGTTGCCATAGCTCTTAAACATTATTCCACGAATTTTGTTGTTTGCAAAACAATTACTTTAGAATACTTTAAATTCACTTAAATAGCTATCTATAACTTTTTATCATCATATGGCATGTTCATTAATCTGTATAACACAAGGAACATGAGAAAAATAACTTCTAAAGGGTTGTATATAAAAAAAGTTGTTTTTCATACAGTCAAACCACAAGTTACAAGAAATTTCAAAAAGTGTCCACACTTAAGTCCACTACTGTAAACCAAACTCTTAAGGCTAGAGTAGATGTTGAATCAATAAATTGACATTGAATCAACTTATTGTGGGAACTTGCATCATGCGAAATGTAAGTTGAAAGGTACAACTTCTTGAAAGAACCTTTTCCGCTGCAAAGGTTCGACGAATTACACAATTTCTTGACTGTAACTGACCAATCAGAATGCTTACTGCGTATGACGTACCGATTTTTGTTTATATTTTATCACTGAAGTTGTGCTTTGCTCGTACATGAGTTTCTTTGACTACTTTATTTATGCATTTTTAATTGAATTAGTTTGAATTTAGTGTATTTAATTTTAACTTTTATTTACATGTTTTTATTTTTCTTCTCTCTAATTTTACAGTAAGATATCAAAATCAAATGTTACATTTTTTTTATTTAACTTTATTCGCAATTACTGTCGTAAGACAATTAGTCATTAATTATTGTAAACTAAAAATTTTATTTAGCGTAAATTTATGATGCTTTGTTTACATTGCTTTACTTTGTTTACATTATGATGCTTTGTTTACATTTAAAATGCTTTACTACGCTCACGATTTAATTTCATATTTAATAAAATTTATGCCAAAATTATTCAATTTTATTTAACACACATTTATTTTCATGATATGATTTTCCTTTTTCTCTTTCAAAGCAATTGCCAAAGCCATGTGGGCAGAAAGTTGTATCATCAGAACCGACATCGTAAACATTCGAAAAAATGTTTATAAATTAAAAGTACTAACACATGTAGAAATAAAAAGTAATGTATTTACAAATAATAACGAAGTAATCAAAAATATAGTAAATAGCAATAAAATTGACTGAGCACGCAAAACCGAACTTTAGATGCAAGCTAACTGCGGACGAATAATAAGACAGTTGCATATTCAATGAGCTGAACTGTGTAAATAGACCAAATTTGCATGAGTGAAGAAAACAGTTTGTTGAATATATCGCCTCGTGTAAATACCAAGTTAAATGGGCGAAACTTGAACGCTCAATTTCTTGAGTCAACTTCTTGTATCGTGTATGGAGTCTTTATACTAGTTTGTCTAATATTCATAAAATTAAATGAACCATTCTCTACGACATTAAAATACAAAAAATTAATTATCGTATTGCAAAGAAACTAATCATTAAATGTCTAGCAACATCTTTTTTACAATAACATTTCACAAACTTCTTTTTTTCAATTAGTATTATGTCTCCAAACCAGGACTTCTACGTAAACATTATTTTTACATACTTCAAAAAATTTATTTTTTATAAGTGTACGCTGAAAATAAAGTGTTCTTTTATTTACTAATGGGATATAGCTGCAGCAGTGAGATTTCTTTTTACGCATTCAATGAATTCTTTTAAGAATCTAACCCGAAGGAATTTGTGTTTTTTCTAGATATAGTTTTTATATATTAACCTGTCAACATTGTTAAAACATTGGTATTTTGGAAATTTTTTGAAAGAAACAAAATCAATCGAATTCTTTATTTTTCAATTTTTTTCATATTAAGACCATTCGAAACTATTGTTGAATATTTTCTTTTATTGAATTTTTTTTGTCTGATACGTTATCAAGCATAACATAATAAAAAATCACATAAAAAGCTATTTTTGTAACATTTATCAGAGTAGCTATTTTTATAATGTTTCAACGATAATTGAAAAAATAATGTTTTAATTATTGAGAGCCTCCCATTGGTCTGATCTTCTCCAAAATCAGTAGGCTTAATAAGTTATTTAATCTAGTTCTTTAAAAGGAAATAATTACTAAATCTAACATAAGGAAACAGGTTTTTCTGTTCGTGTATGTCGTCTGTAAGGGAAAATCTAAGTTTCGGACAGCCACAAAATTCGGTACAGGGTTCTTTGAACCCCAGGACAATAGATTTCATCAATTTTTTTGTTTCAACCCAAAGGTCACGGGAATATTGGGGTGTCAAAATCCGCGCACTTTGCCCGAGTTTGACTTTAAAACCACAATCTTCCACTTTAACTACATAAATTCAGCCTGAACAGCAAGACATAGTTGACGTAATTCTACGTTGTAGGAAACGGCACAGTTGATACTGTGCATCTTTGAATTTTTAATTTCCATTAGTTTTTAGTTATTTGTGTTAAGGCACAATTTTGAACTATTTTCACATAAATCGGATCCTTAGTGATCGAAAATATTATCACAGAGTTTCCATCTGGACATCATTAGAAAGATCAAAAACAGTTCTTTCCAACGATCTTTGAACAAAATTCGTAAGATAATTCTTTCATTGTTATTTATTTATTTTTAAATACTTCGAAATGTGCATGTTTTAGGTTATCAGATTCTTATTTCGTCACATCCAAGAGTAGAAGATTGGCAGAATTCTAAACTTTGGCAGAAATATGTGTGTATATTTTTGCGTTCTAATACAACATATTTTAATTACCTTTTTTTTATTTTCTGTGAATTTTCAAACAAAATCATAAAAACTGTTATGCACTGAGTGTTGCAACTGACGTCAAAACAAAGCAATGACGCATTTATCAGGTGGGTAATGAATTAATGGCATTTTTCGAACACAGTTTTGAATTAAATTTCGGTTTGAACAATTTTCTGTGTTGTAACAGTAACGCTATATAAGTGAATTTTAATATTTTATATGAATATTCTTAACCTTACTGATAATTAATTGTACTGATAGTAATAAAAATATATTTAAGTTTACTGATAATTCGGAATTAATTGTGTGCTGATAATATTTAATTAATTAAACTTTACAATTTTGATTAAGCTTTTTGGTAATTTGATACGAATAATTATCTGTAAGTATTCTCGATATGAGGTGTTTTAAAAGCAATCGTTTATTAAAGCAGCGGTACCTATTCATGAGGAGTAACATCGAATAGGATAAAATCCTATATAGAAAATCTGATGTGGTCAGTGCAGGACTTTCCCTACATAATGCAAAGATATTTTTTTTTCACAGCAAAATAATGACGTACAAGATCGAAAGAACAATGTTTATGGCATTGTTTTAACACCATGTTAATTGAAATTCAGTACGTTTGACAATTTATTAGTCAAAACAAAATTACTTATTTTTACTCACTTGCACATCCTCATGAAAATGCAATATATATATATATATTATTTAATTATCCTGTGAAATTAATGACTACTAGCGAATTCTTTGGCTTCAAATTAGTTTTTCTTTCAATTCGGTTATATACTTGTTAATTCCAGTCTGATTCACTGATACTTTTGAATTGTTTAATCAAGTTATACTTTCATTTAGTTGATGAAGTTAGCTCATACAGATTCATAAACCTGCTTTTTCTTTAATTTATGTTACATTCTTCCTTGATTCAGTCTCAACCATTGGTCATGTTATAGTAGTTTGATTGATGAATTTAATTTCCGAAACAGGTTACTTCCTTTTACTATGTTCATCTTAATTATTGCCTCATGCAGCTGTAATTTTGTTATCTTTCTTCCTTTACAGATGTTTGTCTATTTCCTCCTTCCTCCTAATTATTTTTTTATCAATAATTTAACGGTTCATATTTTAAATCTCGTTTCAATGCCGTCTTTCAGACCTGTTTCGTAAGCGAGGGCAGGGGGGAGGGTCTTTACACACCTATGTTGATATCTTTAAGGTTAGGTTTTTATTTTCAATGGCTGATACCACCCGTTCGCAAATTTTTACATTGGGTGTTCTTGCTCTTTGAATTTTCTCTTTGACTGACTTGTCGCAGTTCGTTCTTAGCGGTTGTTAAAAGTGCACACTGTTCTTTTGACCTGATAAACAGGGTTCGAAACGCCCTAGAAATAATTGTAGACAATTTACAGACTCCACACAAATTTACCCTGTAGGTTAGTGCAAAGATGTCAGAGGTCTGAAAGTAACCCTAGGACGACTAGTACGGATTCAGTGGACTCTGGAAGATTAAGTGCCGATTCCAATTTGAGAGGATAATGACCACGCACGATACTAACCTGGGTAAAAATAGTAGCAGCAGGAGGCTAACCTGAGGTGAAAATATCAGGAGGTGGTCAGTCAGATTGTCAGTTGCCCGCCAATCTGACATTAGAAGGAGGAGAATGCAGAGTCCACTAAGAGCTTTCAATTTTGTCCCAGTAGCTGAACGGTTGATCGTCAGCTGGCCAGTTCGAAGATTCAGGGTTCGGTTCCCGGATGGGGCAGCAAGGTTCTTTACAAATTGGCTTATTCCTGCTTTCTTCAAGGAAGTATTGACAGTTATATTTTCACAAGCAGCAGTTTTACTTATTGTGAATCTTCAACCAAGTTTGTTTAGCATTTTTAAAAATAAATTGACGATTTCTAACAACAAAAAAAGATAAAAACTGACTTTTATTTCTGAAACGAAGCGGATAGTTAAAATCGCCGAGTTGCATTCTTCTGAATGACACTAAGTTTCATAGGGATAAATCAACACCCTTTGATGTCTCTGGAATTAATGTTCACATAAGTCAAAAACGCTCTTTTTTTTAGTACGCAGAAAATAAAGCGTTATTTTATTTCCTAATTCTTAGAGCAGTGCAATATTTTTTTTTTCCAATGGCCAGGCAATTGATATCATTCGCCTATACTCCGGCCAGAACCGTGAACCTGTTAGCCGTCACATGACGTTGCCACAGCGCCCAACGACACAACATCCATGCCTGAAGGTGGGACTCGAACCCACAACCTGGCAGCCGAACGATCGCTAGGAAACGCTTGCCTTGACCGTCCGACCACACACACTGATTATTTTACACTGATTTATTTACACTGATACATTGTATTTACACTCACAACACTATTAAATGAGTATATAAAATTTTTGGTATAATACCTGGTAGTATGTACTGATAAAAAATTCATTTAATAAAAGAAATTAGAGTAATTTTTTATAATTTTTTTCTATTTCATAAGAAAAATGTTCAATATCTCAAGAATGATGCATCGTGAATATGATGCCATTCGCTTTAAAATAATAATCATATATAAAATATAAATTTTGTAATACTTTTAAATTAACAATCAATGTAAAACATTTTTTGCGATTTTTGAATTAAACGTTTGAAAAATTGAGGATATTCCCTTGGTTCCACTCACCCTAAAAATCAGTAGCCTCTGACGTTCATAGTTTGAAATAATTTCACCAAATATCATTCGATTTGCTCAATTTGTTACAGAGATACCACACTTGTAGACATACACATATAAACCATTAAAAATGATTCATTCTTACTCAAACTGTTGTTGTTGAGACCCAGACCGTCCGACCTACCAGAAAAGTGTAAGGTAACCGTTTAGACGGCCTGTAAGTGCCACCCAATTTAGACCGGAACCCAGTGGGGGAGGCATCCACAGGGACCGTACCCTCCGTCCCCTACCACCAACCTCTCGGAAGGACTTACGGATCCACATGTTTAACGTGGTCGTACTCCGCATGAACTCGGCGGCAGTTGTGGCAGCGTGCAAATCCAGCTCGCAAACCACCGGGCTACCGCGCCTGAAATGTGCCAACATCACGCGGTGCTTATTCAAACTGTGTAAATCCACCAAAATCCAGAGTGGCATTTTTCATTTCATCACAATAATTTCCCTTTACATATATGTATTATGTACTTAAGGGCAGTACAAATGATTTAATAAGTCTTCTTTCATGTAATGTGCCTACAATCTAACTCAAAATATTCAGCTGATTTGTTTAAGTTTCATGAAATTAAATTAATAATTTCTGATGATATAATAATACAAAATTAAATTCTCTTTCCGAAACAAAAGGATAATTAAATATCTGAGAATCTCCTTAAATCTCCTTTGTTCTGAATGCCATTCAAGATCTCTTTTTGCAATTAATGCTTTGTCTCAACACGCCAGGACGTCTATGGAAATAATGTTTTTACATCATTAGAAACGCTCTTTTTGTAAGCCTACGTCGAACAGAAAGTATTCTTTTGTTTCATAATTCTTGATATCTGAAGCAATGATAAATATTTTGCCATTCAGAATGTTTTAAGCAGTCTAAACCCGAGGAATTATTTCCTTTCGAGGGTTTTTTTATTATTTTACACTGGCAACAACGTTGAAACACCGACTTATATATAATTCTTCGAAGAATACTCCAAAGGCATTTCGCAAGTGAAATGACATTTTCGTAATTTAGAGATGTTTTGAAACATGTCTTAATGTTTTGGTCCCTTTTACTTTCCCTGCAATACATGGTAATGTATTGCACTTGTGGGTTACCCTGATGTTGATTAGATTTTGGTACGATTCGGAAAAACATGACCTGCCTTTTTCTGCAAAATGGCCCGCAAAAACCGTCCAAATCTAAACTAAAGAACTGGGTATGCTCAAATATATCCCTTAAATGTTGATTTAATACGTAATTTTTAACGACGAAAAGAATAAGACCAACCCCATTACATTAGGACTAGCCGTTCTCGAGATATTTTAGTTTTTCGTACTTTTCCTACCCCACCTTTGAAAATAAGCCCGGTTACCAAATGAGAACGAAAATTGAATTAAAAGTGAAATAAATTTAATTAAAATAAAGAGAACGTGGAGTCTACAGGGAAAGTCATGTGCTGCCCACATAAGATTTTTACTTTCCCTGCAATACATATGGTAATGTATAGGGAAAGTATTGGAATCATGCCGAAAATCGCAACTCGAGTTTTCGACGGATCTACACGTTTCGAGACCTCTAGAATACGAAAAAACCATTTTTAGCGTGACGTCTGTGTGTGTGTCTGTATGTCTGTGTGTCTGTATGTCTGTGTGTCTGTGTGTCTGTCTGTCTGTGTGTCTGTCTGTGCATATTTTGTATCCAATCTAACTCAAAAACTAATGGACCGAATTTCACAAAATTTGGTAGGTAAGTTACTTGTGAGCGAGTCTGGTGCTGATTAGTTTTGGGTACAATTCGGGATAAAAGAACCCGCCTTTTTTTTGCGAAATGGCCCGCAAAAGCTTGTATCCACTCTAACTGAAAACCTAATGAACCGAATTTCACAAAATTCAGTAGATGAATCACTTGTGGGTTACCCTGGTGTTGATTAGATTTTGGTACGATTCGGAAAGAAATAACCCACCTTTTTTTTGCAAAATGGCCCTCAAAAATCACCAAAATCTAAAACAAGAAAGATCAATCATGCTTAAAGCATTGATTATGAAACACTTTCCAACTTTAATGCAATTTTATTTAAACAAGTCTAAAATGCAATACATTCCTCGGTAATATTTTCAAACTTATCACAATACTGCATTAATTTATTATATTTGAAAACTTAAACCTTCATCGAAAAAAACGAACTTCATTCAAATGACGGCATTAAAATATAAATTGCCTGGTTTAATCATATCTAAAATGTTATACATTCCTCGGTAATAGTTTTAGAATTATCATAATACTACAATAATTTATTATATTTGAAAACTTCATCGAAAACAACTGAAATTAATTCAAATGACGTCATAGAAAAAATAACACCCCTGGATCTCTCTATAAAAACAGGATTTCATTCACAACTTTCTCCCATTCATTTCATTCATCACAATACTATAATAATTTATTTTATTTAAACATTTTATTTAAGACCATGGAGCTACAAATAATTAAACTCTATGCTTAAAACTTCCTCGAAAAAAATCGCCCTTCTCTTTATAAAATCAATTAATATTTCATTCATATCAGCCATGGAGACTCCATGGACTAAATTATTTTGTGTTAAAAAAATACAGGAATTCTAATACAACTCATTCTACATATTTTGCTGTTTACATTTTACATAGGTGAAAAATAGGCTTAGTTGTAGAAATAATCAAATTTAGATGAGCATTTAAACTCAAATATATTGTCATTGCGTTGTTTCAGTATGTAGATGCACAGAATTTAAGCAAAAATAAAGTAGTCTTAGGACGGATACAACACTCAATATGAATTCAAAAGAACTTAAAAAATCACGATTTTGTAACAAGATGGATGCCATATATCATTTTGAAGTGGGTCATGTGATCGTTTCATATCATGGTCACGTGATCGTTTCATATAAGAGGTGTAATTATTATTTTAATTTTTATTTAAGAAACTACTGAATATATTTCGCTGAATTTTTTTTTTATATATTTTATGGAACAATTTGAATATTACCTTAAATTTTCGAAGCAATTTGTGAATGTTAAATCCGCTTAAAAAATGTTTGAAAAATTAGGTCCCATAGGGCTCAATGTATTTCATTTTTTCAACCCGGGTTCAATCCAAAACTAATTGGGTGATATTATTCATTTATATTCCCATAGGTCCTACAAACCGTCTGAACAACATACTAAAATTTCATTTGATTAAGTCATTTTTACGGCTGTTATCTTGCTTACGGACAGACAGACAGACAGACAGACAGAATGAACAAAGTCATAAACACTTTTCAACTTTGTTGTAAAGTGTTAATAAAAAACTACGCATGCTCAAATATATCCATTAAATACTTGTTTAATACGTAATTTTTAACGAAAAAAAAAAATAAGCCCATTACACTAGAACTGGCCGTTCTCGAGATATTTCAGTTTTTTCATATTTTCTCTACGCCACCTTTGAAAATAAGTCCAGTTATCAAATGAGAATGAAAATTGAATTAAAAGTAAATTAAATTTAATTAAAATAAAGAGAACGTGAATATAAATCTGCAGGGAAAGTCATGTGCTGCCCACATCAGATTTTTACTTTCCCCAATATATATAAAATAATGTATGGGATAAGTATTGGAATCGTGTCGAAAATCGAATATCGAGTTTTCGACGTATCTATTTATCTGTTTCGAACACTCGTGAACATGAAAAGCCTATTTTTTGAGTGATGTCTGTGTGTGCGTGTCTGTCTGTGCAATGTATGTATCTATTCTAACTCAAAAACTAATTGACCAAATTTCATAAAATTTGTGGGGTACTCTGTTGCTGATTTTGATAAGATTCAGGAAAAAGAACCTGCCTTTATTTGCGAAATGGCTCGAAAAAATCGTATGTATTTACTCTATCCGAGAATCTAATTAACCAAATTTCACAAAATTTGATAGATAAGTCACTTCTTGTAAATTACCTTGATGCTGATTATATTTTGGCGCGATTCGGAAAAAATATCTGCATTTTTTTTTGCAAAATGGTCCGCAAAATTCGTTAAAATCTAAAATAAAAGACTACATATGCTCAAATGTATCAATGAAATGCTTATTTTATACATAATTGTTGACGACGAATAGAAGAATATCCCCATATCTCTAGAACTAACCATTTTCGAGATATTTTATTTTTTTGTATTTTTGCCACGTCGTCTTTGAAAATACGTCACGTCCCCAAATTCAACGTAATTTCAAACAATTATCCGTGTTATTTTGAGCAATTAAAATCAATTTAATAAATTAAGAAAGAGAAAATGAATTTGGGTCCGTAAGGAATGTGTTATGTGCTAGCCAAATCAGACTTTTACTTTACCTAAATTATATAGTACTGTATAGGGAAAGTATTGTAATCGTGTAGAAAATCGGAATTCAAGTTTTCGACAGATCTATCTACACTTTTCGAACACTCTACAACACGAAAAACCTATTTTTTACGTGGTGTCTGTGTATGTCTGTTTATGCGTGCAGTGTGTGTATCCACTCTAACTCAATAACTAGTCACCGAAATTCCCCCAAATTTGCTAGGTAAGTCTATTGTGGGTTACCCTGGTGCTGATTGGATTTTGTACGATTCAGAAAAATCGAATCATTTTTTGCAAAATGACACGCAAAATTCGTTAAAATAGAAAATAAATAACCAAATATGCTTACATGAATTGCTTAAATGCTTGTTCTATCCGCAATTTTTTACGAAGAAAAGAATAAAACATAAAACTTCACTATAAAATTGATAAAATTAACCACCGTTTTCGAAATATTTCAGTTTTTTTTTACAGTTTTTTTAATTTTTGCAACGCCGCCAATTGAAAATATGACCGGTCGCCAAATAAAAACGAAAATCGAGTTAAAACTGCAAATTTGGAGTAATTTTAGATAAGTATCCATAAATTTTGGGCAATTAAACTCATTGCATCATGAAAGAACGAGAAAATGAATTTGCATCAGAAGGGAAAATCATGTGCTACCTACATCAGATTTTTTTTTAATTTTTTTACATTGGCAACAACGTTGAAACACCGGCATGTTGGAAGTTCCTCAAAATATATTCCAAAGGAATTTCGCAAATAAAATCACATTTCGCAATTTAAAGATGTCTTTAAACATGTTCTGATGTCTGGGCCCCTTTTTATTTGACTTCGGGTTTGTTGATCTGTTTTTCACTGAAAAAGTGCATCCTACGTAGCTTCGAAACAACTACTATGCTACATTGTTAATTAATTTGTGCTTAATTGCATTGATAAAATTTTCATTATGTGTTGATGCGTATACTTTGCTTTTAATTTACCACAGCAAACAGCAAACAAGAGTTTTAGATGGAACTGCCAAAGTGTCTTTAATTTATATATCTACTTTGTGTAAGATTTTACTTACATATTACCCCCGGGGACCAGTGAATTTTCTAAAGTTAAAGCGAGCTTAAATTAAGAAAAGTGGTTTTGAAAGAAGTTCCTTTTGTGTTCTTAAATTATTTTTTTGAGAATCTTTAAGTCTGGTCCTAGAGTCGGTGCCTTGGCGTGGCCGGGGGACTCCCCTTAATAGGGGCAAGACCCGACTCAGAAGACGTTTCTATCCATCAGTGCTCATTGAACTCCCCTATTGTCTACAAATATAAACTTTTATTTGTAATAGTAGCATTAAGTATAATTCTTTGGAAGAGTTGCATATTGCTAAATTTTAATATGGCAACAGGAAATGATAGCAACGAAGAGTATGTATACCAAGAACAGTCTACAATAGAAGTTGAGGCTGACTATAACGACTATGTTAACAAAAAACTAGCTGCTCAAGAGAATATAATAGCAACTATTGTGTCACAGAAAGTGAATGTGGCCCCACAGGTCAAAATAAGAGAAGAACTAAGTAATTTAATTAAAATAGTTATTGAACAACAAAAAATAATAGCTGTAGAAAAATCGAAAAAAGAGGAAAGAGGAAGAAAAACAGTTTCTACGTACGCACAGAAACTTGTTGAGGGAGAAAAGCAGGATAAAAGGCAAAGATCCCGAAGTAGACCTCCAGTATACGTAGCATCTATGATACAGAAAATAACTAAGACTTCGGAGACTACCAAGAAGGAAATACAAAATTTGATCAACCCCAAAAAACTAAATATTAGTGTTAAGGGAGTTACGAAAATTGGCAGAGGTGGGATACTCCTAAAAACGAGTACTAAGGAAGATATCGATAAGCTCATAAGCGAATTCGCAGAAAGTGACCAACTAAAGAAAGACTTTATAGTAGAAAAGCCAAAAAAGAAATATCCACAGACACTGCTTTATAACGTGGATTTGGAATACAATAAAGAGACACTAAAGCAGGATATTATAGACCAAAACGAAATACCTGATACAGCTGAAGTTGAAATTAGACACAATTTCAAAAGTAGAAGGGGAAACAATTGGTTGATTTCAACCGATCCAGGTACATTTAAAATACTTTTGGAAAGAAAAAGATCAACTTAGGCTGGAGTAAAGTTGATATAAGAGAATATATCAGAGCTACAATATGTTATAAATGTTTCAGATTTGGACATATTAGTAAATATTGTAGAAGTGAGGAAGTCTGCAAAAATTGTTTAGATCAATCCCACAAATCCAATAATTGTAACAACAATACAAAGTGTACAAATTGTGACAAACACGATATCAAATTTGGTTCAAGTTTTGACACAGGACATAGTTGTTTGGACAAAAGCTGCCCAATTCAACAAAAAGAGTTGAAATTTGTAGCAACTAAGATTGATTATGGCGAATGAGATCAACGATGAGGAAATAGCATGCGTGATGCTGAATTTAAATCATGCCAAAGCTGCCAATTTACAATTGGCACAGGATATGAGGAATGATAAAATTGACGTAGGCTTTTTGAACGAACCCTATTATTATGAAAATAAGTTAGCGGGTTTTCCACTTAGCTATCAAATCTGTGCAGGCACAGATAAACCAAGAGCAGCTATTATTGTTAGCAATAACAGCATTAAATATAATATAATATTGGTTAATAGAGATGTGGTAGCCATTCAAATAGAATGGAAACGAGAAAAGTATATTCTAATGACAATTTATTCTCCTCCTTCCGAAGATATCAATTTTAGGATTAACGATATGGAGTTAATTCTTAATAAATATATAGAACATAAGATTATAATATGCGTAGATTTTAATGCTAAATCTCCGGCATGGAGTCCCAGAAGTTAGGATACAAGCGGTGAAAGACTCATGAAGTTTATAGAACATTACATATTGAAAATGACGCAAACAGCTTACCCACATATTTCTGTACTAAGGGTACTAGTTGGTAAGGGTACTAGTTGGATAGATCTATGTCTTACTAAGAATTTAGAAAATGAAATTAAAGAATGGGAAATTTTAGACAAAATAACGCTAAGTGACCATAATCTTATGAGATTCAGTATACAAGTTAAAGTAAATGAGAAATTGAATTCTAACAGATGGAAAATCAATAATCTAACTTGGTTAGATGTTATAATGGAGATTCAAAATATGGTAAGAAATATTGAGAATGTAGATATAAAAGACGCTGAAACGTTAAATCGACAGTTAGAAACAATAGAAGAAGATCTGGTGAATATTTGTAAAAGTAATATCAAAAGAAGGAAGAAAAAAGTGAGACCAAATGCTGTTTGGTGGACACCGAAACTTGAAACAATGAGAAGTAGAACAAGAGCCTTAAGGAGATTATTTCAGGCTGAAAAAGAGGAGATAGCTAGAGGAATTAGAAGAGCACTGTTCAATAGACAGTTTAATCTTTATAAGAAAGAAATGATCAAAGCTAAGCAAGAGAGCTTCAAAAGCTATTTAAGTAGTGTTATGAGTAATAATACCTTTGGAGCACACTATAAAATTGTTAGAAACAAATTACATAGCCATCCAATCACGAGCTGTGTGCTCAGAGAAGACGGCACTAAAACGGAGTGCCCTTCAGAGATAGTCGAGGAGATCCTGAGTTATCACTTCAGGTAGACTGACGTGCACATTGGGGGTGAAACTTCGACGGAATACCCTTCTGACTCTGTTGAGGATGTCCCTAATGCTGCGTCCCTACCGGAGTACCCTTCCTCTTCAGTCGAGAGAGACCGCAATTTCGCGGAACACTCTTCAGGAGAGGTCGAGGAGGTCCAGAGTTCCCTGGTCAAAAGAGACACAATGACTCGGTTGGACGAGGAAATGGAGAAGCCAAGATATCCAGACTTTACGGAATATGAACTTAAAAAAATTATATGGAGCATGGACGAGAAAAAGGCTCTTGGAATGAATAGATTAACCTTAGAAATTATAAAAGAATTATACAATGGAAATAAAATGTGGTTTTTGAAGATTATGAATAAGTGCTTAGGATTGGGAAGTTTTCCCAAGGTATGGAAAAAGGCAAAAATTGTCCTTATTCCCAAAGAGGGTAAAGACCCTGAGCGACTAGAATCATATAGACCCATATGCTTACTGCCTGTATGGGGCAAGATATTAGATAAACCAATTACAAACAGATGCCGACGTAGTGGTCGAATGGTCAAAGGTAAGCGTTTCGTCGTACTCGTTCGACCGCCGGGTTGTGGGTTCGAGTCCCACTTCAGACATGGATGTTTGTGTTGCTGGGCGCAATGTGTTCCCACCTCCACTGGTGCGCTGGGGCAATGTCATATGATGGCTAAGAGGTTCACGGTTCTGGCCGATGTATAGGCGAAGATGAAAGAGTCAGTGCCTGGCCATTGGAAAAAAAAAATACGAACAGATTAAATTACGATATCAAAGAAAAATTAAGCAAAAAGCAGTATGGTTTTATAAAATATAAGAGCACTATAGATGCTCTAAATATAATATTAGAAATATTAGAAAAATTAATAAGGAAAACAAAGAAATCACTTGCCTGATTTCATTGGATATCAAAAACGCTTTCAATACGGTAAAATGGAAGGATGTACGTGAATTACTTCAAAAATTTGAAGTACCAGAAGAACTACGTGCTATTATTGGAGATGTTTTAAAGGACAGATATGTCCATATAGAAGCAGGAAATATCTTTAAAAAAATATAACGTGGGAGTACCGCAATGTTCCAGCCTTGCCCCTATACTATGGTTACTAATAGCAGACGATGTTATGAAAATGGACTTCGAAGACGAGAGAGTACAAATTCAAGCTTTCGCTGATGACATAACATTGATTATAAGAGCAACCGCTTTCTATCTCTTTAGTGAGATGGGTACAAAAGCCATTAACAAATTACAAGAATGGGCAAATAAATATGACTTAGAATTCAGCACAGAGAAAACTAAATTCACTATGTTTCCATTTAGGAAACTTATCACAGCGATACCCAATATCAAACTAAAAAATAAACGGATAGCTTACACCAAAGAATTTAAATATCTTGGACTAACGTTTGACCATTGGACGCCACACCTGAATAAGGTAAAAGAAAAAGTTGCTGGATTTCAACACAAGATAAAAAGGTTTACAAGAGCCACCTGGGGACTGAGTCCTAAAGTCCTTAAGGAAATTTACCTTAGAGCAACAGAAATATGCATCAGATATGGAGCGGAAATATGGTATAAAGATATTAGAAGAACTAACGATAAATTACAACAAATACATAGAATCGCAATGCTTGATTTAACCAAGTGTTATAAAACAGCACCTACAGCTGCCATGCAAGTATTGGCGGGTTGTATACCATTAGATATAAAAATCAAGAATGAAATTGCTCTCTACAAATTAATACATTGGAAAAAATCTATAATGAAAGAAGATATGGAAATCCAATATCAGGACGTAGAGGAAGCGGTAAATCACCAAGCAAAACCTTGGATGGAAAAGAGTATGAATTGGGACAGCAATTACCCAATAGCAAGAATAAAGATCTTTACTGACGGATCAAAGATGAATAACAAAGAGTGTGCTTTCTTCATCTATCAAGATGAAGAAATAAAAATGGAAAAACAATATAGATTGAATAATAATACAACAACCCTTCCCGGTCGTCCAAATAGTTACTCAAGTCCTCTGGATGAGTCGGACGGCCTGGGGTTTCCACAACAGTATATAACGCGGAAATTTTTGCTGTTTACAAAGCGATCGAGCAAATTTATACAGAAAAATATAGTGAAGCACATATCCTCACGGACTCTGCATCAACCTTGTTATCTTTGAGTTCCTATAATATCCACAATAGGATGATTGGAATAATTAAAGATAAAATTATCAACTATAAAGGTGGAATACATCTTCACTGGGTAAAAGCCCACATAGGTATTGGTGGAAACGAAGAAGTTGATATAAAAGCAAAAAGTGCCACTCAATTAAATGACATAGATTATGCATTCAAATTAACAAAAGACCAAGTTAAAGATCTGATCTATAAGTGTAGTATCAAAAGTTGGCAGCACAGATGGGACTCAACCGAAGAAGGAAGAGTCCTTCACTCTCATATACCTAAGGGCGCGGTAGCCCATTGGTTAGCGCGCTGGAGTTGCACTCGGTAGGCCCGGGTTCGATTCCAGCCACTGCCAAAAATTGCCGCCGTGTTCACGCGAAGTACGATCACGTTAAACATGTGGGTCCGTAAGTCCTTCCGAGAGGTTGGTGGTAGGGGAAGGAGGGTACGGTCCCTGTGGATGCCTCCCCCACTGGGTTCCGGTCTAAATTGGGTGTCACTTCCCGGCCGTCCAAACAGTTACCTTACACCTTTCTGGTAGGTCGGACGGTCTGGGTCTCAACAACAACAACTCTCATATACCTAAGGTATCCATTAAAAGAACCATGGGAAATTTTTACATTAACCAAGTATTGACTGAGCACGGCTGCTTCAGAAAATACCAACAGAGATTTTTTGGTAAATCGGAAATTTGCGTTTGCGAGAATGATATAGAACCGCTAAGCACAGTATATATGAATGTGATATGTGGAATAATATTAGAACTATGTATTTCCCATATAATTACAAAGAAGTTATAATGGTAAATTTGTGTAAAGGACCAAAATCTAAGAAGGGGTAGTACAGATAGTTGCTAATCTTCTCTCTAAAGAGATGGACTCGTAATTAGAACTATTCGGAGTGTATATATTTTTTGTTTGGTGCTATTAAGTAAATAGCTTTTAAGTTATCTTAAATGTCTAAGATCTTATTGTAAATACGTTTGTACAGTTTAAGTGCATGTTTCTAATATGTAATTCAAGACAAGATGTAAATTGAATTGTGATCTATATATAGTTAGTGTAAATAGAAATTGTGCTAAGACCAAGAGTGTTTTAATTTCTTGTGTACATGTACGTCTGTTGTAAAGTTTTGTGGATAAAATGAATTTTGTAGATGCAGGATATTTCATTATATGGTGTAAAATATCTGAATTTATGCAAATTACTTGATTTTATACAGTACAAATTACTTCTATATTAGAAGATGTAATGTATATATGATGGAATTTAAAAAATTTGTTCGCATTCTTCTGTGTAACTACTTAGCCTGTAAATTGCATTTGTAGGAACAAGTTGTTACACTTCTTTGTCAATAAAGACGCTGTTGAATTCCAGTTCAGGGGATGACTCCCTCCAGATTGCAGGCTTTTGTTTTGCGCGGCTTTTGGTTCGGTTTGCGGCTTTTGGCCGTTTGTTCTGTTTGTGGTCTTGGGGGGATTTCTGTGAGTGCTGCGTTTTTCCGCCCTGCCGCTTTGCGACTCTGGCGACTTGAGGAGCTTGTGTGCGGGGTGTCCTTGGTGCGCTACCGCAACGATAGAATTATCTTTACCGGACACCTTCGGGTAGGGCGGTATACTTTTAAGGTTTCCTTACATTTTAGGATTTCGTAGTTAAATATAAAATCTCTTAACAAGTTATTTTATTCGTCATGACCTCCCTTTTATTTTTGACGTGCTCAACCAACAAACTTGAAATTTGGCATGCAGGTGCATGCTCTAATAACATTAGGCGTAGTCAAATTAAAAAAAACAATTCCGGGAGGTAGGAGGAAGAGGAAAGACGCTTCTCAAAAACTAAAATACATTTAGACAGAGTAAGATATCAAACAAAAGGGCACATCAAGGCTTGAAGTAAAATATTTTTTTCATTTTTGACACAGTGGCGGGAAAAAGAGAGGTAAAAATATAATTTTTGTTTTTCTAACTTGTGGAAAAAGTTGTGAACGGAACCTCTAAAATAATTTTCAGAGATACATCATTCCAATTCGAATACAGAGAAAACCACAGGTATGCTTCAAGTTAATGAGAATAAGGGCAGGGTAATAAAATATTGGGGATGAAAATTAAAAAGAAATAAAAGTATTCGAACGGGTATCAAAAAATTGGATGCATCGAGATTAAGAGGAAAAATAATGTTTTTTGTATTTTTCCATTCACTGAGAGGAGAGGGAGCGATAAACTGCATTTCTTCCCAGTTGTGGAAAAAGAAATGCACAAAATATTATGAATTTGTTTCAGAAACACATCATTGCAACCGAAATATAGGAAAAATAATAAGGCACTTCAGTCTGATTAGAAAAGGGTGTACTGATAAAAACAACTGTAAATATTTTTGATAACTATCGTGAAAACGTCGTTAAAACACAGTATAATACAAATTAGAAACGGTGTCAACTAGTCTCGTAGGCAAAAGACAGCCTTTTTCAAGATAAAAAGACACAGCAATCACACCAACAAAGTTAAGGATTAAATTATTGTAGTAAATTTTACTTATAGCACGTTATTTTCGATATAGATAACTTGGATAAAGAAATACTTTACCGTATATAATACTTTGCTGTAATTCTTGTACGTCAGTGGTAAAACACTGTCTTACATTATAACAAAGGAAAAATGATTTTAGATTGAAAATGGATCATGCCTTAGATTAAAATCGGTATTACCTGACCGAATACCTAAATAAGATAGGAATTCTCCCAAATAATGTGTGTGCCCCATTTGTAGTGCTGGTATTATGCACACAAGTCACCTCTAGCGTGCTCGAGTTTAGATAAAGATTCCCAACAGCAAGGTGATGTTTGCAGATTGTATTGGGAAGCTAGAACTTATATGAACTGTCCCTGGAGGTCGCGACTCCTTCGACTTCTTCTTATTGGGCTTTGTGTTTGATTTGTAATATTATTGTTTTGTGTTTAGTTTGTTGTTTGTTTTTTGTGTTTAGTTAGTGTTTTCTCTGTTTTGTATTTCTACCTTTGTCTCTTAGTGAGATGCAAGTTATGTAATGGATTGATTTCCAATAAAGCATATAACAACACATTATAACAAATAACTTTTTACAATTTATTTTCAAAAATAGAATTATAAAATTTATTACGAATTTTAAATGACATTTCCAAATGACTGTATGCATCATCAACCAAGCACAGCACTATTTCATCAGTGTTGCTAATAAAAACAAGATTATTTTCTGCTACACATTGAAATCTATTTCGCAGAGAAATATTTTCTTTAGTCCTTCGTAATACCATCTTCGACTTTACTTAAAACTTAGTTGTTCATGCAACTATTAATTTATTTTCATAATGTATCCAATAATAATGGCTTTAAGTTTGCGGGATTCACCTAAAAGCTGATCCAAACCTTTTCGTTTTGTTTCTCCAATATTTATAAAATTAAATTGACCGTTTTCAAAAACAAAAGTCAAAAATTAAATAATCTTCTTGCAACGGAAGAGATCGTAAAATCTCGTGACATTTTCTTTTCGACTAAAATTTTTCAAGACCTCTTTCTGTAATTAGTCTGTTGTCTCAACACGCTGTAATATATATTTAAATCGTGTTTTTATATACATCAGAATCTTTCCTTTTTAAGACAGTCGCTGTCCGTATTTTTTAATAACTGAAGTATCAGTAAGATATTTTTTATGCTTTCGATTAATTCTTTTAAGAATCTAATTCCCACGTTTATTTCTTTTTTGCAATCTTTATAGTAATTGTCTAGCATGTTATTGTCTTTCTAGACCCTCCAGACCGCTCCACCGGTGATCTAGAAAACTGATTCTCTGTACAGTTTTAGTTTCAATCACGTAAAAGAGCCTGACAGGTTTGGATTTTCGAATCCCCCCCCGAATGGAGAAAATGAGAAGTATTCTAGAAATCTTCCAAGGCCCTACAGAAGCCCCCCGGGCGAAATCTTTGACGGAATTTAAGACGGAATCTTTGCACACTTATAGTATCAACTACGGGATAGAACCTAACAAAATCAGATTTCCGATCCCAATTCGGGAGCGAAAAGACATTTTTGTCCTATCCAAGAATCGAACTACGGATGGAATTGCAAGCTCTTGTCGTCAAAGTGGACTTTGCGTTTTCCACCCTCTAATGTCAGATTGGCGTATAATTGGTAATCTGACTGACCTCCTCCTACTATTTTTATCTAAGGTGAGCCTCCTAATGCAATTTTAATCTTCCAGGTTAGCTTGCTTACCTCCCGATTTGAAATCGGGGCCCAGTATACCAGAGTTTACTGAATCCGTACTAGTCGTACTAGGATCACTTTCAGACCACCAACATCTTCCCTAACCGACAAAGTTGATTCGTTCGGGCGCCAGTGTAAAGAACCTTGCTGCCCCAATCAAGAATCAAACCATGGATCATTGTACTGGCTAGCCGACGTTCTGCCGTTGAGTTACTGGAACGGAATTGCAAGCTCTTATCGTAGAAGTAGACTTCGCAAAGTGCATCCATGTTATTACGAATACATAACAGGAAACCACTGTTATAACTTGAAAATCCAGGTCCCGTGACCGTGGTAAAAATTTGGCAATGACTACGAACTTGGCAAATTATCAGCAGTGGCGATTTTTTCGAGTTGTGGAAACTTCTCAAATATTTTAGAATGACTTAGAATTGCACTAGGTACGTGCTTATACCAGAATTTTCCGCACAGTGTATATAAGCTCGTCATTGTTCTATTTTGTTGTGGCTTAATACGAATAAAAGGGAAATGTGAATTTATTTGTGTCTGAGAGAATCATGAAATAATCGTGACGCTGATGAAACGAAATTATGTAGCAGAAATGCCACTATATTTTCCCTGTTGAACTTAATACAGAACACAATACGTAATTTTTATTCTGATTATATACAGGGTGTCACAAAAAGATTGAAACGCGCTTTAATTCTTTACCTGTTGGAGATAAGTGGGCAATGTAAATTGCAAAAATGTTGAAAGTAAAGTAGGAAATAAGACTACGTTAATGAAATAGTCCTCCCAATAATTTTAAAAAGTTACACTTCTTAAATTTTTATACGATCCCCTTAGACAAATTTGGTCAATCAGGAAATTTTTATTTTTAATGCAACAAGATCATTAAAAAAACCCGCATATCTGTATCTTTAAAATCAACTGAATTATGATAAAGGAAAAATTCTGACTTATGCCACTTTTCCGTACCATGTGAAAGGCTGTTTCATCAGTGAAAATAGGGATCATAAACAAATTGACGATGGAAATTGTTTAGATCAGTAATACGTTGTGTCAAAATTTTTTATCACAAATGCATCTAAATAAAGCATTACACAGACAGAGATCATATAAAGCAGTGGTACTCATTACGCGGTTGGGTATCCTATGTATTATTATCCAGTTTTATCTTTTTTGTAATATGTCACAAATTTACATTTCTAATTTGATATATGGTCCCCATTCACAATGTTCAATTTTCAATTAAATATAACTCGCTCAATTTTAAAGATACAAATATGTGGGTTTTTTTAATGATCTTGTTGCTTTATAAATAAAAATTTTCTGATTGACCAAATTTGTCTAAGGGGGTCATATAAAAATTAAAAAAGGTGTAACTTTTTGAAAATTAATGTGAGGACTATTTCATTAACGAGTTTTATATCCCACCTTACTTTCGACATTTTTGCCATTTACATTGCCCACTTATCTCCAACAGGTAAAGAATTAAAGCGCGTTTCAATCTTTTTGGGACACCCTGTATATTCTTTAAGCTTTATTATAAAACAATTCTGGTATGAAATTGTAAACATTTATGTTGTAGATCTGCGACATTTATCCATTGACATTTGCTCTATACGCCACTATGCACTTATGCTTGCACCGACCTTACTCTCGAGCAATGGAGAAGCTGTTAACGTTGTTCTTCTATTAAATCTGTATAATTTAAAAAAAAATTAAAAAGAAATAAAAAGTATTTAAACTTTTTCCTATTTGTTCCTTTTACTATCGTTACACATAACGCACATCATTCTCCCATTCGAAATATGCTAAAGGATTGATGTTTCACATCAATCTATAACGAGTAACTGAGTTACTCCCTTTTATTTTATTTTTATCACAGCTGTATATTCATTTCTCCATTTGCTTTTATCATACATTAAAACAATAATAATAACTGATTTGTCCTACACCCAAAGGGATTATTAAATGTTCGCAAAAATTTTGTTCCGAATGTCATTAACACTTTACAACAAAGTTGAAAAGTGTTTATGACTTTGTTCATTCTGTCTGTCTGTCTGTCTGTCTGTCTGTCTGTCTGTCTGTCTGTTTGTCTGTCCGTTAGCACGATAACTGCCGTAAAAATGACTTAATCAAAATGAAATTTTAGTATGTTGTTCAGACGGTCTGTAGGACCTATGGGAATATAAATGAATAATATCACACAATTAGTTTTGGATTGAACCCGGGTTGAAAAAATGAAATACATTGAGCCCTATGGGACCTAATTTTTCTAACATTTTTTAAGCGGATTTAAAATTCACAAATTGCTTCGAAAATTTTAGGTAATAGTCAAATTGTTCCATAAAATATATAAAAAAAAATTCAGCTAAATATATTCAGTAGTTTTTTAAATAAAAATTAAAATAATAATTACACATCTTATATGAAACGATCACGTGACCATGATATGAAACGATCACATGACCCACTTCAAAATGATATATGGCATCCATCTTGTTTCAAATTCGTGATTTTTTAAAGTTCTTTTTAATTCATATTGAGTGTTGTATCCATCCTAAAACTACTTTATTTCTGCTTAAATTCTGTGCATCTACATACTAAAACAGCACAATGACAATATATTTGAGTTTAAATTCTCATTCAAATTTGATTATTTCTACAATTAAGCCTATTTTTCACCTATGTAAAATGTAAACAGCAAAATATGTAGAATGAGTTGTATTAGAATTACTGTATTTCTTTAACACAAAATAATTCAGTCCATGGAGTCTGCATGGCTGATATGAATGAAATATTAATTGATTTTATAAACAGAAGGACGATATTTTTCGATGAAGTTTTAAGCATAAAGTTTATGAATTGTAGCTCCATGGTCTTAATTTTTAAATAAAATAAATTATTATAGTATTGTGATGAATGAAATGGAGAAAGTTATGAATGAAATCCTGCATTTGTAGAGAGATCCAGGCGTGTTATTTTTTCTATGACATCATTTGAATTAATTTCAGTTGTTTTCGATGAAGTTTTCAAATATAATAAATTATCGTAGTATTATGATAGATTTAAAAATATTACCGTGGAATGTATTGCATTTTAGAGATATTTAAACCACGCAATTTATATTTCAATGCCGTCTTTTGAATGAAGTTCATTTTTTTCAATGAAGGTTTAAGTTTTCAAATATAATAAATCAATGTAGTATCGTGATAAGTTTTAAAATATTACCGAGGAATGTATTGCATTTTCGACTTTTTTAAATAAAATTGCATTGAAGTTGGAAAGTGTTTCATAATCAATGCTTTAAGCATGATTGATCTTTCTTGTTTTTCAAGTTATCTTTCTGCAATTAGTATTAGGTCTCAACACAACAGGATGACTGTGGAAGTAATATGTTGACTTACTTGAAAAACGGTTTTTTATGAGCATAAGATCAAAATAAAGGGTTATTTTATCTCCATTTTCGCTAAAATAGTGAGATATTTATTTATGCATTCAATGAATTCATTCAAAAATCTAACCCCGAGGAATATTATATTATTTCGCGAAAATGTTTATATCGTAAACTTTCGACATTATACAAACGCTTTGATATCACTTTTAAGAACTATTAATGGTAATATCCACTTTTAAGAACTATTTAAGTAAATATTTGTGCTTTCATTTTACTTTCATATATAAAACATTAGTAAAATAGTTTAATTTTTTTTTTACTTTTCTCATGATAAAGGAAACGTATTGAAGAATTAGCAAACATTTATTGGGAACTAGCAGTATACCCGTTCTTCGTACGGAGTATATAATATAAAGAAACTTATAATTCGCAATTATGTGCAAATTCTGTTAAAATATTAAATTTATTGCTCCTTAAAGGAAGTTTAAGAATATATGTTCTCACTATGCAAAATTATCTTCACGAGCAGATCTGAAGAATAAAACATCCTGGTCTCTTTTGTAAGCAAATTTACAAAAAAAGGAATTGAATCAATATATGCAACCCCATACTACTTATATTGTCGCAGATTAGAAAATTTGCCAGTGTGTTAGTAGAAGATTATCCGTATTACTATATATAGTCTCCCAAAATACTCAGGGCTCCTATGAAAGACCTTAAGCATCCCAATAACTTTGTAAGGAAAGGACTATGAGTATGCACTTTAGGTTTATCTATGGTAAAGTGCCTATCCCCGATTCGAATAAAAGTAACTGAAGCGCCCCTAGCGGAAATTTAAAAAAATAAAGACACGAACTCGGCATCAAATCGAGACAGACGAAACAGTAAATTACAAAGTTTTAGAGCATCGTCCAATTAGTAGGAATCGATACCAGGAACGCACGAAACGCGCATATAGAGAGCAAAAAATGTCTGGTAAAAAGTCATATCATTAGGGACTGTAAGTCGATGACACATGCAGTTCTTCTCAAAGATGCGATATTTTCCTTTTTTCGAATTCAAATGTGCATTGTTGCTGTTGGGGGGGGGGGGGCATTTTGAACAAGCTGTCCATTAGACTTCTCTGCATGTGTGTTGTTTATTTTAGAATTCCTGAATAGAACAGAAATTCTCCAATATCTCTATTGCGTCAAATAAATGTCTTCTGTAACAGTTTTATTGCCAATTACTACCCATTTTACAATGCTGTATAACTTTGTAATTGGTCTTTTACATCTACCTTGCTTTATTTCCGAGTTCGATATCCTAATTTTTTAAATTCTCCGCTAAAGGCGCTGAAATCACTTTTAGTCGATAGGGCATGATCACTTTAATGCAGACAGACATAACGTTTATACACTCGTGCATCTTACAACGTTATTGGAAGACTTGCCACAGAACCCTGTATGATTCACTTCAGCTAAAAAATGTTTGAATAAGATAACTGATTTACACAAAGTACTTCATTCATTCATGACTTAAGTTTGCTTAATTAACTAACGTAAAATTATAAACCAATATAGCTCTAAGTGCTGTCACTTGTAAATTAGAACTTGCTTAATTACTCTGATTCGCTGATTCATTACAAAATGTCCTCCAACAAACGAAATTAGGGAATTGTTCCTTTTTCTCCATTGATAGATGTTAAATTGTTGACATCGCAAGGGTAAAGATGAGCAAAAAAGCTAACATCCATCTAATTAGCGGACAGCATCATAATGTAAAGCTATGAAATCAAATTATCTCAAAGATTTAATCAAAATTACCGAAGTGCAAAAATATTTCCAATTACTCAGCTGTTTAAAAATACCTGAGAGGTGTATAATTAGATAAGTAACAGCAGACTGTCACTTTCGTTTTAAAAAGACGTACTCTTTTTCGGTGGATAAATATCTTCCTAACCATTTTCATATTCTTGAAAGATTGATAATTAAATGTCAGTCATTACCGACTTATTACTTTCGCAATTATTTTCGTAATAAGTTTATTTAATATTAAAATTGGATTACTTCTTGTTACGTTTGACAGCAATGGTGGGAATGAGAAATAATTAGAATACCTCATAAAGAATATGGAAGAGCGGACAATTGTATTAGTTGTAATTGATGATCAGCCAAATTCGATAAATAATTTGACGTTGAATTATGAAATAAAATTAATGGCTTAAGATTTTTTGTTTTCTTTTTACTTATTCCTATTTTATGTTAAACTTTCTGTAATCATTTGTTATGAGTGGAAATCTTATTTAATACCTTGTTAGCAGTCGAATTTACTACCAGATCCAATTTTTACATTCCCTACAAGAGGTAGTATAAATGGTTCTTGGGAAAGTTCTTAAGAACCTCAATAATTTGTAAGGAAAGGGCCACGGTAGGTCTACGATAGTAAAGTGATCATGCTCGATCGAATAAAAGGGATTGCAGCGCCCCTAGTGAAGAATTAAAAAGTCAGGGTAACAAACCCTGCAGCAAAGCGAGATAGACGAAGCTAATTATAAAGTTGTAGAGCATATTTTAATGAGTAAGAATTGACAAAACTGCTACAGAAAACATTTATTTGATACCATATGGTTGTTGACGAATTCAGGAAATCTAAAATAAACAGGACCTACGCAAAAAACTATAGCCTGTTCAAAAAATCCCCTTTAGTAACAACGCACATTAAAATTGAAAAAATAATATTACCACATACTTTGACAAACATTGCAAGTGTTACCGTGTTACAAGCCCTGATAATATAACTTTGTTACAGATATTTATTACCGTTCATATAAGCGTTTTGTTCGTTTATGGCGTTGAATTTTACTAATTAGATAATAATGTTTTTTTCGGCCTTAAAAGGTACTTAAAGTCTGACTTCATCAGCAGAAAAACGAAGATTATAATCTACAAAAGTTTAATCAGACCCATTCTTACCTACTCTGCTGAGACTTGGGCAATGACAGAAAAGGTTAAAGATATCATTTCTGTTTTTGAGAGAAAAATCTTGAGAGGTATTTTTGGTGGCTTAAATTGTAACAACATCTGGAGAAGAAGAACTAACTCTGAACTTTATAAGTCTTTTAATGAACCAGATATAGTCAATTACATCACGATTCAGATAATTAAATGGGTGGGTCACCTGTGCAGGATGGCGGAAAGCCGTACAACGAAAAAGATCTTTTCGGCCAGACCATTCGGCACCCGTAAAAGAGGAAGACCTAAACTCAGATGGCTCGACTGTGTGGAAAAGGACTTTAAAATTTTAAAAGTTTGAAACTGGGGGTCTTTGGCCAGGGATAGGGAAGCCTGGAGTTCTATACTGCGGAAGGCAATGGACCATCCTGGGCTGTCAGGCCACTGAAGAAGAAGAAGATAATAATGTATAGCTTGGTAATTGGCTTTTATCGTGTATCTTGCTTTATCGTCGAGTTCATCATCTAAAAATTTTATATTCTGCGCAAGGGGTTCTCCAGTCACTTTCATCCGATCGGGTATAATGACTTTACGTGCTATTGATAGATCCAGAATATACACTCATGGACCTTATCCTTACAAAGTTATTAGTGTGCTTAAGGACTTTTCTAGGTATAAATAGACTTCCAATAAGAAAAATGATTTACACAAAGTACGGTATTCATTTATGCTGTTAGTTTGCTTAATTAACTAACGCGTAGAGTTATAAACCAATCTAGCCCAAAGTGCCAACACTTGTAAATTTGAACTTGTTTAATTAATCATTGATTCATTCAATGATTCATTACAAAATATCCTATTAAAATAATACGAGAAATTATTGGAATCATACCTAAAATCGCAACTCAAGTTTTTGATGGATCGACACGTTTTGAGACCTCTAGAACACGAAAAACTATTTTTAACGTAACGTATGTGTGTGTGTGTTTGCATGTGCAATGTCTGTATCCAGTCTAACTGAAAAATTAATTAACCAAATGTCATAAAATTTGGTAGGTAAGTTACTTGTGGGTGACCCTGGTGCTGATTAAATTTTAATACTATGTGAGATAACAGAACCCGCTTATTTTTCGAAATGGCGTGCAAAACTCGCATGTATCCACTCTAGATAAAAAACTGATTAACCAAATTGACCAAAATTTGGTAGATAAGTCACTTGTAGGTTACCTTAGTGCTGATTAAATTTTGGTATGATTTGGGAAAACATAACTTGCTCTTTTTGCTAAATGGCCCGCAAAATTCACTAAAATCTGAAATAAAATACAACATATGCTCAAATGAATCAATTAAATGCTTGTTTTGTACGTAATTTATGATGATAGAAAGAATAAGACCAAACCCATTACTCTAGCATTAGCCGTTCTCCAGATAGTTTAGTTTTTCGCATTATTGCTACTCCGTCTTTGAATTTCAGTTGAAATTTATTACTATTTTTTTAAGCGATGATGAGATTTATTGATTTTCGGGGTGAACGGTTCAGAATTCTGTTTTATCCCAGTTTCTTATATCTCACTGTATTTATTTATTGCTTGTTTAATCGATTTTAGGCAGTATATGTCTTTTTAACCCAAAAGCGGTTCTTATTCTCCAACAAGTACTACTGGGAATGGAGCATTTCTTTAAGCAACAATGACAATCAGTCTTCAGTCTCCCATGCTCCTTTAAGCAATAGTAACTATCAGTCTTCGATCTACCATGTTTCCTTAAGCAATTTTAAGCAATAATGACAATCAGTCTTCAGTCTACCATGTTTAAGCAATTTTAAGCAATAATGGCAATCAGTCTTCGGTCTCCCATGTTTCTTTAAGCAATTTTAAGCAATAATGACAATCAGTCTTTGGTCTCCCATGTTTCTTTAAGCAATTTTAAGCAATAATGACAATCAGTCTTCAGTCTCCCATGTTTATTTCAGCTTTAAATGAGAAGCAACCAACCCTTTCTTTCCACAAAAATTATAAAAATAAACTTATATCTAAAACAAAAGTCAAATCTTTTCACTTTAACTACTATTATCATCTGAGAAAGAAACAGGGTTGAGTGAATCAATGGAATATTTTTCTATTCGCCAGGGGGTAAGGAAAATAAGAATTAATGATTTCACATACTCGAAACTAATAAGGAAATCTTAGAATGATAAGAGGTATGTGAGAGAAAACATTATCTCAATCCCAAGTACATTGCTTGGAAAAGGGCTAGAGATTTATGGTTTTAGAAACTCTCGTAAATTGTAAAAATGGTCTTATATATTATACATTGGAAAAGTTGTGTAAAAGGAAACCCAAATTATTTTTAATATGTTAGAGAAAAATGCCTTAAATTACTAATCTGTCAAACATAAAGTATTAGAATGCAATACATTGTTTGTTAAATATTAGTACATAATTAAGATTAATGTTATATTTTTCCGTGCTTTATTTCAAGGACAGCAAGCAACTTACTAAATGGAATAATGTGGTTAATTCAAAACCAGTCTTTAAGCACAAGTAATAAATATATATATAGCAAAGTAAAATGATACGCAAGTAAAATGTAAAAATCTGATCATCGATTTGAAAACATGTGATGGGATTTCTTCAATACGAGCAAGAAAAGAGCCGAATGAGCTTATCAATTTAGGCGACTGCTTTTACAGGCCATTTTTTTGTTTTATTGTTCTAATTTTTGAGTCTATTTTTTCTGGTTTTATTCATTTTCATCTCCTTCCTCTCACTAAGTGGCATTGCCACTACTGGCTTTAAACAGTCACTAAAGTCATTGAAGTCACTAAGTTGATCAGTCTACTCACACTAACTCTCGGTCTGCTCGCACTACACAAAAGTACATTGAATGCTTTCTAAACGATTGCATTTTATTTGCTTTTTACATTTGCATTTTACATTTTTGCTTTACACATTTTTATTTGAACAGAATTTTGAGGCGTAATTTATTCATTTCTTTGTATTTCTATTTTTAAGAATTTGTATCCTTAATTTGTACGATTTTAAGTGGTGTTTCAGATATATAGATGATATTTTAGTGTTGGTTGATAATAATTACGATCTTGCTAATTTGCTTAATTTAATTTATTCTGTTGACACTTGCATTCAGTTTACTCATGAAGAGGAATGAATTAATCAAGTAAAATTTCTTGATGTTTCCGATACGAAAAATGGTTCCACATTCTCAACTTCTGTTTTACTTAAACCTTTTCTGTTTCCATGTCTCCTAATCCTCGTTCTAATCATTCTGTTCAGCAAAAATCTTCACAATTTTATACTTATGTTTATCGTGCCTTAAATGTTTCTGATTCTTCGACATTTAATTATTAGCTATCTTAAATCTTTGGCAGATAATCTTTTTCAGATATATCTATAATATATTCAGGTATATCTATATTCGCTATTGTGAAACAGGTTTTGGTTACGATATTAGAGCACCGTATAAATAGTGAAGTATGAAATTAACACTTTCTAAAGTGATCGTATAAGTATTGTGTCGACCCAGATCCAAATTCCCTGGCCGGTTCAAGAGCCGGTTGGCCAGCTGAACTACGAAACTAAACGTAAGAGCATACATTACTATACAACTAGTGGAAAGCAATACAAATCAAATTATTTAAATATAAATATGTTTATTAAATCAACTGAATTAATTATTTTCCGAAAATACAAATGCTCTATTTCCATAGACGAAGAACCTTGTTCGAGATTAAGAACATATCTGCTCACAGAGAATAAGAAGTTGTACTTACAGATATAGAAGAACACATCAGTAGTGAGACATATCGGATCAAGGAGAGGGGATACTTCAGGAATTCACTCTCTACAAATTTCACCGGCACGAATAAAATTTCCATCGACGATTTTGAGATCACATGGCAGGATTATATAAACTCGTGCATCACGCACCATTTCGAATTCTGCACGCCACGCAAATTACACGAACCACAGATTCTAAACTTGAATAACATCGAGATTCAATGGTAATAGAATTTTACGAAGGTAAGCTAATTCTTTAGCTCTCGTTTTGCTCCCGAACCAGAGAGCTTCTTCCATTCCGAAATTAATATTCATAGAGTTTCGTCCAGAACAGAGCACCAGGCGCGAAGCGCCTTTAATCTCCAATCTCTAGGTGTGGTTCTTATCTTCGTACTGTGACATTATTTCATTGGTCCATAGTTGGAGGTTCGAGGTTTTTGATTTACTGTTTTTATTACTTGTCCTAGCTCCTAGTGTGGCAGTTTGTTGCACATTAAGAGTTTAAGCAGTTTGGGGGAGTTGATGCAGATCTGAGGGTAACCTAGCAGTTTAGAATTTTAAACATTTTGTAGAAAACCAAAGATCGCGAGTTTTCTTTAATATCAACTGATTAAGGTGGGACGTTCCTAGTACCGAATATCAAAAAATCGGACTTCGTGAATTCCATTCTTTTTTGCCGAGCTTACACGGCTTCCTCACACCTCGAAAGATTCGAACCGAAAGCCCCGCTCTTTCCTCGAACCGTTCAAACGTCACTCATTAATTGAGCCCTCATTGGCTAACCAACCTCTGCATACGTGACGTAGCGTAATTAACACCTGCAGTGTACGTCATCTCTAGACAGCACTGGCGTCTGCCGAAATAACAGTCTCCAACAAAACCACAGATTTATGTGTATTCTAATAAAAACAAAAATTATTTCCGCAAAATAGCTCGGAAAAAGAAATGGCTGGGAAGGTGTTCCAAAAGACAATACGACACTATAATCCTAATATTATTGATAAAGTATTGCATAAATACAAGCCGAGACTGGTTTTGAATCTTCAACGTCGCGATGTTTGACTACGTATTTATATTACTCGTATTTTCCCTTTTCATTCATTTGTTAGCTATAAGGACTCCACATCACGTTTCGATTTTAGGTGTTTCTTTAAACCTCTAAACAAAATTCATTTCCTTCTTCTTAAAGACCCTATCTTGAATCATTGGGGGTATTTATCATATTCCATGCGAATGCAAATTTAATTACTGCACAAGAGACAATCATTTTAAATCAGAAATGGAAGATATTGCCGGTGATGGGCAATTAATTGCGTCATACAGGGTTTTCAGGAAAGTCCTTAAAAAACAATAATTTTCATGTGAATAACATCTATGCTTGAGGTTTCTGTGGCGGAAATCGGAGCATTAGAAAAATGCAAACACTTTGAACGCTTATATCACCGAACCAAATAAAAAGAAAAATTTAAAAATTTTCTCGTATTATCGGGAATAGGGTCTATGTTATGAATATATAAAATAATTTTAATATTTTGATCTTTTTTTTTTCGAAAAACTTTTAAACATCTCTATCTGAGCGAGTGTTTTTATTATTTTTGTTAATTTCACTCGAAATATCTTAGAAACTATGAAAGATATATAGAAATAGTAAAAGACAAAAATATTCATTAGGAAATGTAATTTCTAAATCTATATTTATTTTTAGAAAAAGCTTTTCTAGTTTTCGAGTAGTCATCTTGTCAAGTTGAAAAAGATTGAAATTTCAAGTTTGTAATGCTTATATCCGAAAAACGAAAAGTGCTAGCTATAAACAATAAGAAAGAATTTGTAGTTCATTAAAATCCCTACAAGTATATATAATTGGATTTTGCATCGAGCTCCTAGTTTTCAAAGTATAGTGGTTAAAATTTCGATATTTTATTATTTTAACCTGAGTTTTTTAATACGTGGAAAAGCTGTAATACTTAAAATGCCGCTATTGTTGCAGCTCAATCTGTTACTTACTCTGTGTGGTCCTTTCGATTATTATTTCCTTCAGTTGGCATTATAATTTATGTTCCTTTAAACTAACCATCCTAACTGGTTCGGTTGTTAGACAAATCACCGAGCTAATCAGCATTTTCTGCGTTCCTAAGGTAGAAGTAGTTATAAATTGGGGGTTATGCGGCGGATGGGGAGGCGCAGCAGGAGGAGAGGCCCTCTTTGGGAGGGAATTTCCCTCTTTGAGAGGATCCTCTTTCGGGAGGATGCCTCTTTGGAGTGTCTTCCCTCTTTTGAGAGGAAGCCCCTCTTAGAGGGTCTTTAGACCCCCAGGATGCCTCTCAGTGCCCCCCTCCCCTCTTTTGGAAGTTTGGTGAGGCGCAGCACCGGATGCCTCTCTTGGGAGGATGCCTCTTTCCTAGTATTGCGAAAGAGGTCAAGAGGGCAATTGCGAAAGTCTTTCACGGAGGCCTGATGACTCATACGGAGTGAGTTTCACTTTTGAGAGGGAATGTCACAATCGCTGACCTGAGGAAGTGGTTTCAAGCGATGTCGCAATCAGCGACTGACCTTTGACCTGAGGAAGAAGTTTCAAGGGATGTCGCAATCGATGACTGAGCATCACACAATCTGGAAATGACGTGTCGCGCCTTGGAGCTCCTTAGCACACGTCCTCCCTCTCTGCTGGTCAGCGACAGAGTGAAAGATCTTATCAGCGTGAAGTAGTTAAAGCGCCCTCTGGCGAATTTTGATGAAGTGCTGCCATCTATCGGCATTTTTTTTTTCCAAAAGAAATTAATGTTTCACTTGTCAGGAGCTGGATTCGATCTTGGGTCCAACTGATTAGAAGTCGCGCGTCTTACCATCGTGCCAAAGCACCCGTGCTTTATAGGCAGTTAACTTCGAAGTGTACCTTATCAGTGGAAGTTAGATTATTTTTCAAAGTTCATTCGAATAGCGATGCAAGGGTGCGTTTTAAAACAGAATGCTACGGAGTGAATATAGATCTGTGTATTATAACATTATGATTTTTTAAAACAAATGTATACACAAACTTTAAAAACACGAATGTAATAATTAGCTAAAATTGTATTCAGTGGATTTTTTTTTAAAAAATAAATCAATACGATTTTTATAATAATAACGAAATGATTTCAAATGTTTAAAAACAAATTGATTACGGATTTCCAATGAACACACAAATTGTGTTCAGCGAACACACAAATTGTGTTCAATGAATACGATTCGACCATTTTAAGTGTTGTGTATCTAAAAACAAATGTATACACAAACTTTAAAAACACGAATGTAATAATTAGCTAAAATTGTATTCAGTGGATTTTTTTTAAAAATAAATCAATACGATTTTTATAATAATAACGAAATGATTTCGAATGTTTAAAAACAAATTGATTACGGATGAACACTCAAATTGTGTTCCGTGGACACAAAAATGGTGTTACATGAATACGATTCGACCATTTTAAGTGTTGTGTATCTAAAAACAAATGTATACACAAACTTTGAAAACACGAATGTAATAATTAGCTAAAATTGTATTCAGTGGATTTTTTTTTTTTTTTTTTAAATAAATCTAACTATCAATATAATTTTTTTTTAAAATGATTTGAATACACCCAAGTATAGTTACGCATTTTCAAAATGGTGTTAAGTGAATAGCATTCGACCATTCTGAGTGTTGTGTATCTAAAAACAAATGTATACACAAACTTTAAAAACATGAATGTAATACATAGCTGAAATTATGTTTTGTGAACAGGATTCGACCATTCTAAGTGTGTGTGTGATTTTTTAAAAATAAATCTAACTATCAATACGATTTTTATAATAATAACGAAATGATTTCGAATGTTTAAAAACAAATTGATTACGGATTTTCAAAGAACACACAAATTGTGTTCAGTGAATAGGATTCGACCATTCTGAGTGTTGTGTATCTAAAAACAAATGTATACACAAACTTTAAAAACACGAATGTAATAATTAGCTAAAATTGTGTTCAGTGGACACGAAACTTGTATTCAGTGAATAGGATTCGACCATTCTAAGTGTGTGTGTGTGATTTTTGAAAAATAAATCTAAAAGTATATAAAATAATAATGAAAATTAGAACTCACAGAACGACCTCTTCACTACCCGCTAGTCAAACTTCAAATGAGTGATACACTCTCATTACGCTATTAAAAATTAGATATTATCTATAATGACGTCAGCAGTATGAGGTGTTGCCACCTATTTTTTCTAATAATATATTTTAATAGTTGGATACTTCAAGGGTCTGATTTGGTACACGTAATCTGAAATACATCATTTTAATGATATTACGCATTGAATATGATTCGGCCATTTTTAAAATGGTGGATGTAATTGAAATATCGAAGTTTAGAATTTAACAAACTAACGAATTTTCACCCCCAAAAATTTTAGCATTCAGTTTAAATAAAACCCAATGAATATGATATCACCATTTTAACATCGTAATTTTACTACCATTATAGAACTTAGAAGTGAGTGTACATTATTTTTTTCAGGACACCAACACATTTTAAAATCTATTGAATAGGAATAGACCATTTTGCACATACATGTACCTAGATTTCAACACCCGGTATTAAAACCTGCTAAACATGAAACGAGTAAGTATTGTGTGAGATTTTATCACACTAACTTTCAAACTTTTAAATTTTTAAAAATGTCCGAAATAGTTGTATTTCATCGGTAGACATAAATTGTATGGAACACATTTTTATGAAAAAAATATCTGTTTCGACAGCTTTTAAAAATAGATTTCTACAGTTGTACACTACGGTTCTAGAATTTTCTATATACGAATCGACTGTTTGAATGGTGGTTTTACCGATGCAAATATTTACAGGACAAATATTTCAATGAAACCGAACTTAGTTGAAGCTTCTAAGTTTGAATATTTAGAATCATTTCATATAATTTTTATATTCACATTGAAAATAGTTAACAAAATTGGAACTCACGGAGCGACAACTTACTGTCCACACTCCAAATGAGTGATACACTCTTATTACATTATTAAAAATTAGATCTTATCTATAATGATGTCATTATGTTGCCGTATTGCCACCACACAATTATTCTTTCCAAATTATGCATTTTTTTTCTTTTTTCTTTTTAATAACTTGCTACTGTCTTATGCTATCCATTTTTTTTTTTTTTCATATAAGCAGATATTCCATATACCTTCTAAATGTTAAGTTGTAATTTAAAAAAAAAAAAAGCATTAGAGGTGTATTTTACGTCTGAATTCGTCCAAGTGGAAATCCGACAATTGCAAATGCATGATTGCATCCTCACATTTCAATAGACACCACTAAAATGTGTGGATCTTATTTTGAAAAAGCTGCTCTCAGAAAGAATATGTATATGAATACATATTTTCCATAAATATACCCCCTCCCCCCCACAATACACACAACATGCAGGCCAAAGACTCACCCAAAATACATTCCAAATCGGCTCTATAGCTTATCGCGCTTATCAGTGTAACAGATAGTGACCCAATGTTCATGTTCGCAAAGCGAGTTAATTGCAATGTTATTGTTTTAAGCAGTTCCCATATTTAAATGAAAAATTTATCAAATTATACAATACATACAAGAGCTGGAAGATCATAGCATTTCAATATTATAGAATACTCACGAATGTTTTTTTTTTTTCCCCATTTAAAATTATCAAATTTTAATGCAATTTGACAAAAATTGCACAATACTTAGTGTATGACTATCAAATAAGAGCTAGGTTTTATTGTTACAACAACGTTTAAGATCATTAAACGAGTATATATATATATATATTTTTTTTTTTAAAAAGAAGAATAGTATATAACTTACTGTTTTTAAGGATAGGTGATTGTTAACATTGAATTTAAATGAAAGAGTGACCCTCTGAGACAAGTACAGTACATTGCAATATCATTAAAAAATATGAAAGATATGCAATTAACACCTTAAAAGAAACATGTAATGAGTTATCTTAATACGAGACATTATTGACATGCACATAGAAATGTCACAATTTTGTGGCTGTAGGTGCTCCATAAGACCTCTCTGCTCTTAATAAATGATCCCATTTGAATGTACATATTTAACAACACACAGAAAATGACAGGACCACAACAAAATTTTACACCTATTACAGAATAACTCCCAACTTCATAGATTTTTAAGAAACTACAGTCGAATTTTCACCGATTCTTAGAGATTGAAACACAACATTGTTTATGAATCTTCATACTTTAGAGAATGGAACATAAATTAGCATTTATTTTGAATGAATTCAGAATTTTGACATTGATTATAAATTTATGATTTAAACTCTGTAAAGTGTAAATATCTTTTGTCATGAAACTCACACTGTAGACATTTGATATGATTCGAATAAATCTATTTTTAATTTTTTATATTTTATTTTAAAAAGTGAGATTAGTAAACCTGTTACACTTGAATGCATAGATACATAACTCACAACAATATAACATTTCTTAAATGGAACATGCTAAAAAAAAAAAAAAAAAAAAAAAAAAAATAGCTAATGAGTATAAATAAGGAATTCAATTTGAAAGATAACAACCATTTAATGAATCTATTATTAATGAAATACACATTAACCATTATCACTTGTACATTTAAACAAATAAGTTAAAATAATTTCCTTATCGCACTTTCATAGTCCTCTGATTTGAATGACTCGAAAAAATTTCTATCATAGCAGTAAAAGACTTCTTCACCACGCAACAAAACTTTCTTAGCAATGTTATTAATGTCAAGATTTAGAAGTACTTGTTCAGACACTCTGTCAAACATTTGTAATGGAGTGCTGTAAAGACATTCATGGTAACTTAAATCTGCAACTTGACCAACACAGCCAACACATTTGAAAAGTTTTCTTACATGACACATGACGTTGTCATGAATACAAGAGATTAATTGTTCGAATGCAAAATTTTTGTCACAAATAAGTGATGGTAGAAAGGTTATAGTGTTCTTTATTTTTAATATTTGAGCAGGAAGCCACTCTATAAATATACTTTCTCGAAGATGTATACTAATGTTGTTAACACTATTCTGTAAACATGCTATTTGATTTTTATCTAAGGTAATATGACACTGTGTTAGACAAAATTTTGAATCATATAATTGAATTATTTTCTGCAGATGCAATTTTCCGTTGTCATTGAAACAGAACAACTCATTGCGACTGACGAAAGAGGTATCTGCATATAGAATATTGAACGACCACAATTTTTGAGAAAATTCACTCCATGTAGCCGGTGACAGTGTAACACCTTCACGCGTAGGCTGTAATTCATTTCGATCGTTAGAGAGATATTTCCATATATACACTTTTAACTTCCCATGACGAAGTTTCAAATACACATACACATTAGAACCTAAATGCCAACGACGGAGTGCATCTTGCATAAAATCTGAAGAAGTAGATTCAGTCGAAACTGATTCTGCATTGGAAGATAACAGTCCACTATGTGTTAGAGCACAAGAAAGCAGATCATGAGTTGAGTTTTGAACCTCGGTGAGAACTTGTGAATTGACAACGGTAGATGTTTCTGCTGGGGTTTTGGAAGACATAAGATAGGTTTCTAACCAATCCACAGCAAATTTTTGTGAGGGTGAATTAATCACATCTGAGACAATGTCCACAGATTTTGTTTCTTCTAGGGCAGGAACAGTCAACTCCGCACTATTTACACTAGAAATTATTTGCTCGAGTGATGGCATACTTTGAATTTTAGACATTCTTTTTAGATAGTAACATCCAACTACGACATTCACAGTATAAGATTTATTTTTAAAACACTAACATCTTAAAACATTATAATTTTGTCACAACTATGAGCGAAGCAAACCTATCCACACAACCTCCAAAGTTGAAATGACTTATCAAACAACTTCATAAGTATAATCACGTAACCTAAATCGAGTGTCGTGTGCAAACAGATCACATAAGATATGAAGTGATTAGAACTTATAATTTTTAATGAATCGTACAACATTAGATTGTGGTAAATACAATTGTTATCTACATGAGAAAATTTCTATATTATTTCATTCAGCTTCGAAATCATAGAGTGAAAATATGTACCAAACTTACTTAAAGTTCCGAATTTTAAATCACATTAACATTATATACTTAGAAAAATTTTATATATATTTTTATAACTTTAGGTGATATGTATCACGCGGAATATACAAGAATAACTACCAAAAACACGAAAATAACTAACAGTATGAGGCCTTCACAAGTCGGCATCCAAACTAGAAATGAACGATAAACACACTAATTGCAACAATTAGATGAGAGCTTATCAGTTCTTATCTTATCTAAGATTCCACATAAAATGACGTCATCACTCCAAAGTTCACAAGATGACGTCATTGGTCCAAGGTTCGCAAGATAGCCATTTGGCCATGAAGTGGTGTTTTTTGGCCAAAATCGATAGTAAAATTTTAATTACTTCTTAATTTTAAAAGGCCAAATGGCTATCTTGCGAACCTTGGACCAATGACGTCATCTTGTGAACTTTGGAGTGATGACGTCATTTTATGTGGAATCTTAGATAAGATAAGAACTGATAAGCTCTCATCTAATTGTTGCAATTAGTGTGTTTATCGTTCATTTCTAGTTTGGATGCCGACTTGTGAAGGCCTCATACTGTTAGTTATTTTCGTGTTTTTGGTAGTTATTCTTGTATATTCCGCGTGATACATATCACCTAAAGTTATAAAAATATATATAAAATTTTTCTAAGTATATAATGTTAATGTGATTTAAAATTCGGAACTTTAAGTAAGTTTGGTACATATTTTCACTCTATGATTTCGAAGCTGAATGAAATAATATAGAAATTTTCTCATGTAGATAACAATTGTATTTACCACAATCTAATGTTGTACGATTCATTAAAAATTATAAGTTCTAATCACTTCATATCTTATGTGATCTGTTTGCACACGACACTCGATTTAGGTTACGTGATTATACTTATGAAGTTGTTTGATAAGTCATTTCAACTTTGGAGGTTGTGTGGATAGGTTTGCTTCGCTCATAGCTGTGACAAAATTATAATGTTTTAAGATGTTAGTGTTTTAAAAATAAATCTTATACTGTGAATGTCGTAGTTGGATGTTACTATCTAAAAAGAATGTCTAAAATTCAAAGTATGCCATCACTCGAGCAAATAATTTCTAATGTAAATAGTGCGGAGTTGACTGTTCCTGCCCTAGAAGAAACAAAATCTGTGGACATTGTCTCAGATGTGATTAATTCACCCTCACAAAAATTTGCTGTGGATTGGTTAGAAACCTATCTTATGTCTTCCAAAACCCCAGCAGAAACATCTACCGTTGTCAATTCACAAGTTCTCACCGAGGTTCAAAACTCAACTCATGATCTGCTTTCTTGTGCTCTAACACATAGTGGACTGTTATCTTCCAATGCAGAATCAGTTTCGACTGAATCTACTTCTTCAGATTTTATGCAAGATGCACTCCGTCGTTGGCATTTAGGTTCTAATGTGTATGTGTATTTGAAACTTCGTCATGGGAAGTTAAAAGTGTATATATGGAAATATCTCTCTAACGATCGAAATGAATTACAGCCTACGCGTGAAGGTGTTACACTGTCACCGGCTACATGGAGTGAATTTTCTCAAAAATTGTGGTCGTTCAATATTCTATATGCAGATACCTCTTTCGTCAGTCGCAATGAGTTGTTCTGTTTCAATGACAACGGAAAATTGCATCTGCAGAAAATAATTCAATTATATGATTCAAAATTTTGTCTAACACAGTGTCATATTACCTTAGATAAAAATCAAATAGCATGTTTACAGAATAGTGTTAACAACATTAGTATACATCTTCGAGAAAGTATATTTATAGAGTGGCTTCCTGCTCAAATATTAAAAATAAAGAACACTATAACCTTTCTACCATCACTTATTTGTGACAAAAATTTTGCATTCGAACAATTAATCTCTTGTATTCATGACAACGTCATGTGTCATGTAAGAAAACTTTTCAAATGTGTTGGCTGTGTTGGTCAAGTTGCAGATTTAAGTTACCATGAATGTCTTTACAGCACTCCATTACAAATGTTTGACAGAGTGTCTGAACAAGTACTTCTAAATCTTGACATTAATAACATTGCTAAGAAAGTTTTGTTGCGTGGTGAAGAAGTCTTTTACTGCTATGATAGAAATTTTTTCGAGTCATTCAAATCAGAGGACTATGAAAGTGCGATAAGGAAATTATTTTAACTTATTTGTTTAAATGTACAAGTGATAATGGTTAATGTGTATTTCATTAATAATAGATTCATTAAATGGTTGTTATCTTTCAAATTGAATTCCTTATTTATACTCATTAGCTATTTTTTTTTTTTTTTTTTTTTTTTTTTAGCATGTTCCATTTAAGAAATGTTATATTGTTGTGAGTTATGTATCTATGCATTCAAGTGTAACAGGTTTACTAATCTCACTTTTTAAAATAAAATATAAAAAATTAAAAATAGATTTATTCGAATCATATCAAATGTCTACAGTGTGAGTTTCATGACAAAAGATATTTACACTTTACAGAGTTTAAATCATAAATTTATAATCAATGTCAAAATTCTGAATTCATTCAAAATAAATGCTAATTTATGTTCCATTCTCTAAAGTATGAAGATTCATAAACAATGTTGTGTTTCAATCTCTAAGAATCGGTGAAAATTCGACTGTAGTTTCTTAAAAATCTATGAAGTTGGGAGTTATTCTGTAATAGGTGTAAAATTTTGTTGTGGTCCTGTCATTTTCTGTGTGTTGTTAAATATGTACATTCAAATGGGATCATTTATTAAGAGCAGAGAGGTCTTATGGAGCACCTACAGCCACAAAATTGTGACATTTCTATGTGCATGTCAATAATGTCTCGTATTAAGATAACTCATTACATGTTTCTTTTAAGGTGTTAATTGCATATCTTTCATATTTTTTAATGATATTGCAATGTACTGTACTTGTCTCAGAGGGTCACTCTTTCATTTAAATTCAATGTTAACAATCACCTATCCTTAAAAACAGTAAGTTATATACTATTCTTCTTTTTAAAAAAAAAAAATATATATATATATACTCGTTTAATGATCTTAAACGTTGTTGTAACAATAAAACCTAGCTCTTATTTGATAGTCATACACTAAGTATTGTGCAATTTTTGTCAAATTGCATTAAAATTTGATAATTTTAAATGGGGAAAAAAAAAAAACATTCGTGAGTATTCTATAATATTGAAATGCTATGATCTTCCAGCTCTTGTATGTATTGTATAATTTGATAAATTTTTCATTTAAATATGGGAACTGCTTAAAACAATAACATTGCAATTAACTCGCTTTGCGAACATGAACATTGGGTCACTATCTGTTACACTGATAAGCGCGATAAGCTATAGAGCCGATTTGGAATGTATTTTGGGTGAGTCTTTGGCCTGCATGTTGTGTGTATTGTGGGGGGGAGGGGGTATATTTATGGAAAATATGTATTCATATACATATTCTTTCTGAGAGCAGCTTTTTCAAAATAAGATCCACACATTTTAGTGGTGTCTATTGAAATGTGAGGATGCAATCATGCATTTGCAATTGTCGGATTTCCACTTGGACGAATTCAGACGTAAAATACACCTCTAATGCTTTTTTTTTTTTAAATTACAACTTAACATTTAGAAGGTATATGGAATATCTGCTTATATGAAAAAAAAAAAAAAAATGGATAGCATAAGACAGTAGCAAGTTATTAAAAAGAAAAAAGAAAAAAAATGCATAATTTGGAAAGAATAATTGTGTGGTGGCAATACGGCAACATAATGACATCATTATAGATAAGATCTAATTTTTAATAATGTAATAAGAGTGTATCACTCATTTGGAGTGTGGACAGTAAGTTGTCGCTCCGTGAGTTCCAATTTTGTTAACTATTTTCAATGTGAATATAAAAATTATATGAAATGATTCTAAATATTCAAACTTAGAAGCTTCAACTAAGTTCGGTTTCATTGAAATATTTGTCCTGTAAATATTTGCATCGGTAAAACCACCATTCAAACAGTCGATTCGTATATAGAAAATTCTAGAACCGTAGTGTACAACTGTAGAAATCTATTTTTAAAAGCTGTCGAAACAGATATTTTTTTCATAAAAATGTGTTCCATACAATTTATGTCTACCGATGAAATACAACTATTTCGGACATTTTTAAAAATTTAAAAAGTTTGAAAGTTAGTGTGATAAAATCTCACACAATACTTACTCGTTTCATGTTTAGCAGGTTTTAATACCGGGTGTTGAAATCTAGGTACATGTATGTGCAAAATGGTCTATTCCTATTCAATAGATTTTAAAATGTGTTGGTGTCCTGAAAAAAATAATGTACACTCACTTCTAAGTTCTATAATGGTAGTAAAATTACGATGTTAAAATGGTGATATCATATTCATTGGGTTTTATTTAAACTGAATGCTAAAATTTTTGGGGGTGAAAATTCGTTAGTTTGTTAAATTCTAAACTTCGATATTTCAATTACATCCACCATTTTAAAAATGGCCGAATCATATTCAATGCGTAATATCATTAAAATGATGTATTTCAGATTACGTGTACCAAATCAGACCCTTGAAGTATCCAACTATTAAAATATATTATTAGAAAAAATAGGTGGCAACACCTCATACTGCTGACGTCATTATAGATAATATCTAATTTTTAATAGCGTAATGAGAGTGTATCACTCATTTGAAGTTTGACTAGCGGGTAGTGAAGAGGTCGTTCTGTGAGTTCTAATTTTCATTATTATTTTATATACTTTTAGATTTATTTTTCAAAAATCACACACACACACTTAGAATGGTCGAATCCTATTCACTGAATACAAGTTTCGTGTCCACTGAACACAATTTTAGCTAATTATTACATTCGTGTTTTTAAAGTTTGTGTATACATTTGTTTTTAGATACACAACACTCAGAATGGTCGAATCCTATTCACTGAACACAATTTGTGTGTTCTTTGAAAATCCGTAATCAATTTGTTTTTAAACATTCGAAATCATTTCGTTATTATTATAAAAATCGTATTGATAGTTAGATTTATTTTTAAAAAATCACACACACACTTAGAATGGTCGAATCCTGTTCACAAAACATAATTTCAGCTATGTATTACATTCATGTTTTTAAAGTTTGTGTATACATTTGTTTTTAGATACACAACACTCAGAATGGTCGAATGCTATTCACTTAACACCATTTTGAAAATGCGTAACTATACTTGGGTGTATTCAAATCATTTTTAAAAAAAATTATATTGATAGTTAGATTTATTTAAAAAAAAAAAAAAAAAATCCACTGAATACAATTTTAGCTAATTATTACATTCGTGTTTTCAAAGTTTGTGTATACATTTGTTTTTAGATACACAACACTTAAAATGGTCGAATCGTATTCATGTAACACCATTTTTGTGTCCACGGAACACAATTTGTGTGTTCATCCGTAATCAATTTGTTTTTAAACATTCGAAATCATTTCGTTATTATTATAAAAATCGTATTGATTTATTTTTAAAAAAAATCCACTGAATACAATTTTAGCTAATTATTACATTCGTGTTTTTAAAGTTTGTGTATACATTTGTTTTTAGATACACAACACTTAAAATGGTCGAATCGTATTCATTGAACACAATTTGTGTGTTCGCTGAACACAATTTGTGTGTTCATTGGAAATCCGTAATCAATTTGTTTTTAAACATTTGAAATCATTTCGTTATTATTATAAAAATCGTATTGATTTATTTTTAAAAAAAAAATCCACTGAATACAATTTTAGCTAATTATTACATTCGTGTTTTTAAAGTTTGTGTATACATTTGTTTTAAAAAATCACAATGTTATAATACACAGATCTATATTCACTCCGTAGCATTCTGTTTTAAAACGCACCCTTGCATCGCTATTCGAATGAACTTTGAAAAATAATCTAACTTCCACTGATAAGGTACACTTCGAAGTTAACTGCCTATAAAGCACGGGTGCTTTGGCACGATGGTAAGACGCGCGACTTCTAATCAGTTGGACCCAAGATCGAATCCAGCTCCTGACAAGTGAAACATTAATTTCTTTTGGGAAAAAAAAATGCCGATAGATGGCAGCACTTCATCAAAATTCGCCAGTGGGCGCTTTAACTACTTCACGCTGATAAGATCTTTCACTCTGTCGCTGACCAGCAGAGAGGGAGGACGTGTGCTAAGGAGCTCCAAGGCGCGACACGTCATTTCCAGATTGTGTGATGCTCAGTCATCGATTGCGACATCCCTTGAAACTTCTTCCTCAGGTCAAAGGTCAGTCGCTGATTGCGACATCGCTTGAAACCACTTCCTCAGGTCAGCGATTGTGACATTCCCTCTCAAGAGTGAAACTCACTCCGTATGAGTCATCAGGCCTCCGTGAAAGACTTTCGCAATTGCCCTCTTGACCTCTTTCGCAATACTAGGAAAGAGGCATCCTCCCAAGAGAGGCATCCGGTGCTGCGCCTCACCAAACTTCCAAAAGAGGGGAGGGGGGCACTGAGAGGCATCCTGGGGGTCTAAAGACCCTCTAAGAGGGGCTTCCTCTCAAAAGAGGGAAGACACTCCAAAGAGGCATCCTCCCGAAAGAGGATCCTCTCAAAGAGGGAAATTCCCTCCCAAAGAGGGCCTCTCCTCCTGCTGCGCTTGCTGCGCCTCCCCGATCCGCCGCAGAACCCCCAATTTATAACTACTGGTAGAATAGGAATATGTTTCGGATCGTGAGGCTTTCGATGTTCTTGAATAGAGTGTTCTTGAGTAGAGTGTTCTTGGAATGAAAGAAGGGTTCTTCAGTAGACTATGGATTCGAGTAGTGAATGGAAAGAAACCCTATTCGATACAACGATGACTAGGAAGAGTCTAGTATTCGGGGTGTGTCCGCAATACGAGGCGAAGTAACAGAATGGCGGGGTATATAAGCTTTGTAAATGCGTATCCATATAAGCAGTATCTCCAGCCTAGTATATTGTAGGAATTTGTAGATTTGTAAATTATTTTGGGCATGTAAAATAACAATTAGTATCTATGTTATCCGTTGCTTTAAACAGCTAACTGCTGTAATTTCTGTGAGGTCCCCAATATACAGAATTTGATTTAAAACAGTGCCGTCCTATGACCGAAAGGTCGAAATATCAAGTACTCTAAGTTTGAGTTAAGTCACTTTTAACAGATAAGTAAAGAAATCCTCTACAAAGGCATGTAAAGAGAATAGCGAGACAGTTAAGCTTTACAACTCATTGGTGAAATATGGGTGCATAAGAACGGGATATTTTATTTTGTTTAAAAAACTAGGAGGTTAAATGAACTTGGGAATTCTAAAGATGATTAATGATTAATGAGGTTTGAACAGAATAGATGAAAATATGCGTATTCAAGTACGCATTTATGTGCCTCCAGGCAAGTTTATAAATTAACTTGAATGTAAAATATCATCTAATGTATAAGTTTAATTTACATACCGAAAAGCAAGTTAGTAAAACAATTTACTATTTTGACATGAAATCTATGGTCGGTTCTCCAGATGAAATCTGTGAGAAAACTAAAGTACTGACTAGCTATAAATAGTTAGCGAGCAATTTGTAAGCATGTAAACGAAATAGATGTATCTGAAAAAATCGAATAAATTCATTGAAATTTACTGAAGTTTTATTTTACAAAATGTTATTCCCGCAAAACTTTTCTACTCCATCAGACTGGAGCCACCGCTGATTTTTTTTTAAAGAAAAGACCTATGAATGTACACGTTAGGTTTATCTATAGTAAAGAGGCAATGTCCCGGGCAGTAAAAGTGATTTGCATAACACGCAAAGCATTGTGCTCTAATACTTTAGGTAAGATAGAGCAGTTATTTGAAATATTTTCCGGTAATACCTTAATACTTTAGGTATGACAGAGCAGTTGTTTGAAACATTTTCCGCTAATACTTTAATACTTTAGGTATGACAGAGCAGTTATTTGAAACATTTTCCGCTAATACTTTAATACTTTAGGTATGACAGAGCAGTTATTTGAAACATTTTCCGCTAATACTTTAATACTTTAGGTATGACAGAGCAGTTATTTGAAACATTTTCTGCTAATGCATTGAATGGTGTTTAGCTGTCCTTTCATACAATTTCCGTCACTTAAGATATAACATACAAGAAAATTTTACAATATATGAGATTTTTCTAAAGTCGCTAATCTTCAGCCTTTTACCAAGCTGTGTACTTGTGATTGAGATGATGTTTTCTCTCGCATGTCTCTTATCATTCCAAGATTTTTTTATTAGTTTCCGCTGTATGAGATCATTAATTCTTATTTTCTGAACCCTCTGGTGGATAGGAAACTATTCCATTGATTCATTCCATCCTGGTCCTTTCTCCACTGGTAATCCGTAGTAAATAAAATGAGAAGAAGTGACTTTTGTTTTAGATGCAATTTTTTTTTATAATTTTGGGGGAAAGAAAAGGGTAGTTGCTTCTCATCTAAAGCTAAAAGAAACGTGTGAGTCTAAAGGCTGATTGAACTTAGTTCTTAAAGCAACCATCCATTCCCAGTACTACATGTTGAAAAATAGGAAGTGCTTAGGGATAAAATGATATATATTACATGCCATAATAGATTAATCCAATAAATAAATAGCAGCGGTGGCTAAAATATTCTGCTTTGTTGGACAAATGACTTTCCATACATATTAACAAATGTTGATATTATGAGAAAACAATAAAATAAATAAGAGCTGTCTTATAACTTGGTCTCGCTAAAAAGCAATTGGTTCTTTTATGTTAACAATTAGAACAATAAAATAAATTAAAACTGTATTATAATTTTATCTCATTAAAAATCAACAAGATTTTTATGTTAACTATTAAAAGAATAAAACAAATGCAAGCTTTCTTATAACTTGATTGCTTTAAAAATCAATTGGTTTTTTATGGTAGCTATTAATACAATAAAATAAATGCAAGCTTTCTTATAGCTTGATTGCTTTAAAAATCAATAGGTTTTTATGTTAGCTATTAAAACAATAAAACAAATGCAAGATTTTTATAACTTTCTTGTTTTAAAAATCAATAGGTTTTTATGTTAACTATTAAAGCAGTAAAATAAATGCAAGCTTTCTTATAACTCGATTGCTTTGAAAATCAATAGGTTTTTTTATGTTAACCAGTGAAACAATAAAACTAATGAAAGCTGTATTATAACTTGAATTTGCTAAAGATCGGTAGATTTTTCCGTTAACCATTAAAATAAATGAGACCTGTCCTATTATTTGATCTCGCTAAATATTAATAACATTTTGATGTTAATCATTAAACCAAGAAAACAAATGAGAGCTGTCTTGTAAGTTGATCTTGCTAAACATCCATGAATGTTTTCTACATTAACAATTAAAATAAAACAAATGAGAGCTGTATTAAGTACATCAAGAAATATTTGATGTTTATCATTAAAATAATAAAACAAATTAGCGCCGTCTTATAATTTGATTTCACTAAACATCAATCAGTTTTCATGTTAGCCATTAAAACGATAAAACAGATAAAAAGCTGCCTTAAAACTTGATCTGGTTAAAAATCAATAGTTATTTTTGTGTTAACTAGAAAAACAATAAAACTGATTAGAGCTGTCTTATAATTTGATTTCGCAAAAAATCAATAGACATTTTTATGTTAACCTTTAAAACAGTAAACCAAATGGGAGCTGTAGTATAATCAGATTTCACTACATATCAGTAAGATTTTTAATGTTAACCATTAAAACAAAAAATATGAGAACTTATAACATGATCTTGCTAGAAAATCAATAGGTTTTTTTATGTTAACTATTAAATTAAGCATACCCAAGTTCGTCTGATTATTTAGATATGCATTGCGCTTTCTGTGTAAAAGTAATATTTCTGATATTTCTATACTCGTGATAACTATTAAATAAAGATGCCCTTCCACATGTGATTAAAAGTATTTACAAAGCATTCACCTATTTGATAATAGTGAGAGTAAACTCGCATTTTAAGTTTGTCTGTCAATATCTTAGAAGTAAAATATATATTATTCACTTATATAAAATATATGACTATTTCTAATTGTGTACATGCTTATAGATGTATTTCCCACTTTTACATTCATTTATGTATTACTACTATCGTACTTAAACAACTTATTTATTTTCAGCTTACCTAACATATGCCCTATGCTTTAGAAATATTTCGTTATCGGAAGAAAAATGTGCTCCTAAATATCGCCACCTCATAGAGTTATCAGAAAATGTAAATGAGGAGCGAAATGTGGACCAAGGGTTACGAGAATCATGCTGGTAAGAATAAAAAATATATTTTCTAAACCAGTATATAGATGATTTTTTCCCTCTACATTAATTTTCCCTCTACATTAATTATAAATTTGTATAAATGCTTAATGTAAAACATTAATATTTTTACTTCTAGAACGAATTACCAGTCAGCTCCAGGGTCTTAAATAAGCGCCCACTATTTCTAAATAATTAAATAAGCGCTCGCTATTTAAATAATGCATTTAAAAACAATTTAAAATGGCTTAAATCCGGAAATAGCATGCTCCAAATTGCACGTTTTCCGCAAATACATAAAAAAAAATGAGGAAGGAAGCCATGGCTTAAACTCTTAAGCGGTCAAGCGCAGCAATAGCCACCGATAGCACATCTACTGGTTTATATCAAATGGTCTACATATCAAATTTCGTAACTGTACTTTTTTACGTCTGTTCGCAATGCAGGGACTAAAATTGGCAGGATAGTTTTTTAATATAGAGAGATTGCTGTGAAATCATAAACGTTAATGGCTGCAAAAACGTAACAAATTTTATATGAGAATATATGGTAAATATTAAAAATAAATATGTATAAGAGGTATATTTTCTTGTACAGTAATCTAATGTGAAGAATAGTTTGCCTATGCCCGCGCAACGGTGAACTTATTGGTGACAGCAAAACATTTTGTTTCCAAATATGTTTTAAAAATAAAATTCTGGACTAAAGGCTTTCATTCCGCACGCAGTGGCGAAGCGCGGTAAAAAAATCTGATGTGGGCAGCACATACTTTTCCCTATATTATGCAGTGAATTTACTTCTTCCACGATGACAAAATGATGTATAAGCTCCATAGCAGAATGTTAACGTTTGTAAATTTGGCATTTTTTGGATGATAACGTACAAAACTATTTCGGAGTATCCAATTAACGTTTATGTCGCGCAACTCTAAATTGAGAATTATCAATAGTGATAGCACCTGCAATACAAAGTGATTAAAAAAGATGAGCCAAACTTTACGAGGTAGTAGTACACACCAAACCAAGCATTTTTCGTCATAGTTTACCGGGTCGGAAATGAAACGTAAAGGCGTTACAGGGCGCTGACTCGTTGGATAGTGGCCGCATAGCAAACTTAAAATCGCCATTCTGGTTGTTATTTTCTGGTTGAAGAAGAAAACCACGAATGCAAATTTCATCTGGAGAGGAAGAACCCTTATGCCAATTTTTATAATTGGGCGAGAGGTAAGGAACTATCTGAACGTCACTTTTCCGAGCCGATGGATTGGGTGATAGGGTCCCATTAGCTTGGCCCCCACGATCGTCCGATCTGTCATGTATTGACTTCTTTTTGTGGGGATATCTCAAGAGTATCATCTATGATACTCCCCTTGAATCTAAAAAGGAAATCGTTCCCAGAATTTCGACCGCTGCTGCCGAAGTGAGCAACATTCCTGGTCTGGTCGAGAGAGTTCGCCAATCCCTCCATCGCCGCTGTGAGACGTGCATTCAGGTTGGCGGTCGCTCTTTTGAGCCATTATTGTAATTATTGTTTATTAAGTATCATTTTATAACTTCTAAGTCATTTTTGTGTTTTCGCCTCACCTCATCAGTTTCACCATTAAGCGCCCACTGACGCCTTTACGTTTCATTTCCGATCCGGTAAACTATGACGAAAAATGCTTGGTTTGGTGTGTACTACCACCTCGTAAAGTTTGGCCCATAAATGAGTCGCTAAATTTATCTGCAAGCGTTACAGACAAACAGAGAGAAGAGCTTTTTTTTTATATAAATGACTATTGGCGAATTGTTACTACCACCTCGTAAAGTTTGGCCCATATTTTTTTAATCATCCTGTATAGATCATGTATTAAGGTATTTTAATAATAAATTATAAATTTGGTGTCATTTTTGTTAATTCAGCGTCATTTTTGCAATGTTGATCATATTTTCGTCAATCCTTCAATATAATCAAATTGGATATATATAGCTAAATTAGTCGCCAAATTTATCGCCAAGCGTTACAGACAAACGAAGAGAAGAGCTTTTTTTTTTGTATATAAATGACTATTGGCGAATTATTAGGCGTCAAAATGCAAAGCTATTACTCAAAGTATCTTTTCTCGTGAATAGAACGAACTATAAATCCGCAAGAACGAGGTTGACCAATTTATCCATAATGTTACATATGAAAATTAACATATTTCACAATAGTTAATACTTTTTTTAATTTTATGTGATTTTTCGATAAATTTATTTGAAAAATGTGCAATATCTCCAAAACGATTCATGCTAGCGGATTAAAGTATGTCATTCGCTTACCAATGAAAGATAACATAAAAAAATTATCATTTGTGTAACTTTTTGGAAGATTCTGATATTTTAATGATTTTTTCAAAATTTGATTCAAAATTTTGGAAGTGTATCGAACATTCGATGGCGTTTAAAATCAATAGGTTTCCATATTCTACCGATTGTAATATTTGTACCCAATATCGTTCGAAACGCTCCATTCGTTCATGCGATATCGCATATCACCTCAATTCGAGTTCAGGGATGCTTAAAACGTGCTCTTCCATCGAAAACTCGAATTCGAATTTTCGATTCCATCGTAATACCTTTCCTATACATTATACTATGTATATAGAGGAAGTAATAATCTGGGAAAACATAATACTAAGGATCAAAATTAGCAATTAAAAAGTTTCATGCTGTATATTTTAACACAGTTATAAATTAAAATATTATTAACATAATGTATAAAAACCAATTACAAAACTGTGTAGAATACTGTCCAATAAGTAAGAAGAGACAATAAAGCTATTGCAGAAGGAATTTATTTCACATAATATGGTAATTGCCGAATTGATGTATATAGGGGTAGTAATAATCTGGGGATACATAAGAGGGACCAAAATTAGCAAATAAATAGTTTCCTGCTGTATATTTTAACAAGGTAATAAATAAAGTAAAATATTATCAATATAATGTATAAAAAAACAATTACAAAATTGTAAAACATTGTCCAATGAGTAGGAACAGACAATAAAACTATTACAGAAGGAATTTACTTCACATAATATGGTTACTGCCGAATTGATGTATATAAGGGTAGTAATAATCTGGGGAAACATAAGAGGGACCAAAATTAGCAAATAAATAGTTTCATGCTGTATATTTTAACAAGGTAATTAATTAAGTAAAATATTATTAATATAATGTATAAAAAAACAATTACAAAATTGTAAAACATTGTCCAATGAGTAGGAACAGACAATAAAACTATTACAGAAGGAATTTACTTCACATAATATGGTTACTGCCGAATTGATGTATATAAGGGTAGTAATAATCTGGGGAAACATAAGAGGGACCAAAATTAGCAAATAAATAGTTTCATGCTGTATATTTTAACAAGGTAATAAATAAAGAAAAATATTATTAATATAATGTATAAAAAAACAATTACAAAATTGTAAAACATTGTCCAATGAGTAGGAACAGACAATAAAACTATTACAGAAGGAATTTATTTCACATAATATGGTTACTGCCGAATTGATGTATATAGGGGTAGTAATAATCTGGGGAAACATAAGAGGGACCAAAATTAGCAAATAAGTAGTTTCATGCTATATATTTTAACAGAGTAATAAATTAAGTAAAATATTATTAATATAATGTATAAAAAACAATTACAAAATTGTAAAACACTGTCCAATGAGAAGAAACATACAATAAAACTATTACAAAAGGAATTTATTTCACATAATATGGTTACTGCCGAATTGATGTATATAAGGGTAGTAATAATCTGGGGAAACATAAGAGGGACCAAAATTAGCAAATAAATGGTTTCATGCTGTATATTTTAACAACGTAATAAATTAAGTAACATATTAATATAATGTATAAAAAAACAATTACAAAATTGTAAAACACTGTCCAATGAGTAGGAACAGACAATAAAACTATTACAGAGGGAATTTATTTCACATAATATGGTTACTGCCGAATTGATGTATATAAGGGTAGTAATAATCTGGGGAAACATAAGAGGGACCAAAATTAGCAAATAAATAGTTTCATACTGTATATTTTAACAAGGTAATAAATTAAGGAAAATATTATTAATATAATGTATAAAAAAAACAATTACAAAATTGTAGAACACGGTCCAATGAGTAGGAATAGACATTAACATTTTTATAGAAGGGATTTATTTCACATAATATTGTTAGTGCCAAATGATGCATATAAGGGAATTAATAATATGGGGAAGCATAATACCAGGGACCAAACTTGGCAAATAAAATGTTTCATGCTGTATATTTTAACAAGGTTATAAATTAAATAAAATATTATTAAAATAATATATAAAAACCAATTACAAAGTTATAGAGCTTTGTGCAATAAGTAGAAAAGACTGTTACAGAAGGTGTGTATTTCACACAATTATAGTTACTGCCGAATTGGTGTTGTGATACAGTTGCTCAAAAGGTATGTTCATATTTCATAAATGGCTCTGTGATAAGGCGGCAATCCGCCGAAGACTCGATGATGCCTAATTGTATAATGGGCGGACAATTTATTTAAGAGCAATAAATTAAGAATGACAGCATGGGAAATACAACTATGGACTCAAGCGAACCTGGTGGGTATTATGAAATAACCAATGAAAACCAATATAGACCACGCCCAGATGACTGGAACAAATTGGCACATAGATACTGTACAACCAAGAAGAGCCAAGGGGGGGGGGGAATCAAAGTTACTGCTGTGGATCAAGTGAAGGTTAAAAAAACTTTCGAAATTTTGGCTGTGGTCTAAGCACATCAAAATATGTACCCAAGAATCTCTATGAATTCCATTGTGAACTAAGCACATCAAACTGTGTTACTAAGACACGCTGCAAATTTGCCGCTGACTGAGAGCATAAAATGTGGTCATATAATTATCCTAAAAGTTGTTTCTGTATATGAAGCAGTAATTCTGTGTGTCCACCCTTCGCTACAATGGCGAATAAATACGCAAAAAAGTGCTTTTCATGAAAGATGTTGCACAGTCCACTCCGATGATAAGAGCTTGCAATTTCGTTCCAGTAGCTCAACGGTAGATCGTCGGCTGGCCAGTTCGGAGATAAAGGGTTCGATTTTCGGTTGAGGCAGCGAGGCTTTTTACAAGGGTGCCTGAACAAATCAATCCTGTAGGCTAGTGCAAAGATGTCTGAGGTCTGAAAGTGACCCAAGTTTGACTAGCACAGATTCAGTGGACTCTGGAATATGGAGCCCGGATTTTAAATTAAGAGGATAACAACCACGCTGGATACTAACCTGCAGTAGTATCAGGAGGCTAACCTGAGAGGTAAAAATAGCAGGAGGTGGTCAATCAGATTGCCAGATTCATGCCAATCTGACATTAGAGAGTGGAGAATGCAGAGCCCACTTCGACAATAAGAACTTGCAATTTCGTCCCAATAGCTGAGCAGTAGAGCGTCGGCTGGCCAGTTCGGAGATCCAGGGTTCGATTCCCGGTTGGGGCAGCAAAGCTCTTTACAAGGTCCAAAGATGATCTACTGTGCTCCAAAGAGCAAAAAGGTAAACTTTTGCATCATAATATGAGAAATTGTGTAACATGACGAGACGTCAGTAGCAGATTGCAGCTGTATCACTACCGACTTAGTTAAGTTAGTGAAATTAGTAAAGGTAGCGAAATTAGTTGTACGAATTAGTAAATTGTAAAGATAACTATTGATTTGAAGTAAGCTATGCTAAAATTTAATATGAAGTATAATAATTAATAAAATTATCTTTGAACAAAATTAATGTCAATTTATTGGATAATGAAAATTAAATTTAGGTGTATTAATCAAATTGCTTTTCAGGAACGCAGGGTGACACAATTAACTATGGTAGATTATCACTTCGGCAATATACAAAATTCACGATTAGAGGCCATGTTTTACAATAGCAATGTTGAAAGTAAATATTAATAAAATTAACATAACCAAATAGTAATTTTTATACTCAACAGGTGTATACAGGGGAAGTAAATAATCAGAGGAAACATAAAATCACCGACCAAAATTAGCAAATAAAATTATTCATGCTGTATATGTTAACATAGTTATAAATTAAATTAAATATTATTAAAGTAATATAAAGAAACCCAATTGCAAAGTTGTAAAGCATTGTTCAATAAGTAAAATAGACAATAAATGCTGTTAAAGATGGTATTTATTTCACACAATATTGTTACTAGCAAATTGATGCTCAATTCAGGATTGCTAAAATAAACAACACATACGTAGGAACTTAACGTACAGTCTACCAAAAATGTCCTCCATTAGCAACAATGCACATTTGGATTCGAAAAAGAATATTGCGGTGTACTTCCATAACCATTGCATATATCACTGAGCGATTATACTGATTATACGACTGATTATACGACTGTAATCAGTTGCTATAATATATCACTATAATATATCACTATAATATATCACTCTGATTATACGACGTTTTGACAGATTACTAAAAGTGCTTAACTATGACTGTATTATATCGGGAATTTTAAGTGTAAAAAATAAATAGAATAAATTTAATTATGAATAATTATTGATCTCCCCACTATTGAAATTCTCCTACAGTGGAATTTAAACATTCATAGTGTCCTACGTGCAGCACCAGAAAATAGGTGGGTTTAATTTTTAGACATAACGCAATAGAAAATTAATATTGTTACAACGCATCCTCCAGAATCGTGGGTGTGTGCACAGAATACAAGAATGAGTCAAAATTTCTGGATAGCTAGCACGTTTATTCACACGCGCAGCGTAAACAAGAACAATATACAGTAAACAGAGCTTAAATGCTCCACTAATTTCACAAAACAACAGCAACTATTCTTAAAACACTGACAAATATCATAGTTCAATGTTGCTCGTATCACGTCAACTACCATCCAACTGATCCTTTTACAGACTCTATAGAAACTTCTAGAAATTTCTCATATCTCTTAGAATATTCGTTATTTCGAGGTGTTTCTCGAACCTTCGAAAAATCGCTAAATGTCCCCAACTTGGCAACAAATCGTCTAATCTGGCAATCCCCTTTCGAACTTCATCTGGCAACCCTAGGTTCAGGCCATATGAAAGGTTGCCTGTACGAGTGTTTTCTCCGTCTGATTTTTAGAAGTGACTCCATTTTACACGTTAGTAATAATATCAACATGTCTTTCGGCAATTGGATTAAAATTTAAAAATTTTTTAACAAGTAATGTTTCATCAAATAATTAAGCAACTCAACATATTTGGCACCACAGAGTATATTGTTTATTCTCTTTTTGTATTTATGCCATATTTTAAATTGTTTAAAATATAAAAGCTGGAAGTCAGTTTTGACACACATCAATTGCCTTACATTTTAGAGGAAATGACAAATAAGTGATTAAGTTTTAAAATACAAAACACATAATCAAATAAATAAAATCCTTTTAGTCATACAATTTAACACATCAGAGATAATAAAATAAATAAAATTATTGAAGTCATACAACTTAACACATCAGATATGTATTACACCACACGGACAGGGAAATCACTGATCTTCACCCTCTTTCAGCTTTCAACAGATGAATTCATAGATCCTTCTAGTTTGTCATTAGAGCATTTCGCAAGCACAAAGTAAATCATAAACGTTGTCAACATTTTAAAGAAATCACTGCTGAATGACTTAAAAAGACCCTTCCTCCATCATCTGAAATGTTACTATTTCACTGTGACAGGTTGAACTGCATTTCATATTATTAAACACAACGGGGGACAAACTTTGTTGATTTTTGGCTTTGGTTCAAGGTTTTATCGACCATTTCAGAACGAAAGAGAAGGATGAAAATTCCTCCATAACCTAGAAATCAAATGTAAGAATTACTAATTATCTGTAGATTATTATGTACTAGTAATTAAGCCTGTAACAGACAGGGAAACAAATACTCTTAGAATTAACTTCAATGTGGCTCAACTTGTCTTTCTCATACCCGAATTTATTTTCTTTTCCAAATTTTACAAACATTTGAAAAATCTGTATCGTGGACCCAAATGATTACAGCTATAGCGTGTTACCAAGGGTTTGAAAAATCCTTCGATTGATACCATACTTAACAATGTAACTCCCCTCCCCCTCCAAGAGTTGCTTGCCCACCAAGGGAGGTTAATGACGTCACGAACAAAAAAAAATTGTATCGCGGCTATATTTTTTACAACAATGATTGAAACTGTTAAGTCATGTAATCATTGAGCCAGAAATAAACCCTTTTATGTATAATTGTGTCAAATTTTGTCCTATGCTGCCCTGCTAGAAAAATATAAAATTTCGAATAAATTTCGAAGTTTTCGCTCGAATTTAAAGAATTCTATATAGTTCTAGATTTTTTTTATAGCACAGCCGGATATAAGGTTTCGTGAAAATCCATTAATACTTGTGGCTGTTATCGTGTACACCAGGAATCGACCAGAGACATCAGACAGACGGACAACACTCCAAAAATAGACAAAACGTGTTCAGAAGTTTTTAAAATATGTCTCGAAATCGAAAAATTTTGGAAAAACAATACTTTCTGAATACTCCTCATGAGAAAATAAAAATATTTCGTTATTAAGAACGATAGCGAAAAGATTGTTCTACAGGCAAAAAGATTGGGAACCACAGGTAAAAGGATTGGGAACCACATGCAAAAAGATTGGGAACCACATGCAAAAAAATCGGGAACCACAGGCTTAGAAATACACTCCAACATAAATATTCTTAATACAGTGGCGCTCACTTACGAGCTGTGTGACGAAGTATCGTTTATTACGTAGCGACGTTATTACGTTATAGGTAGCGAAATACCGGTTATTACGATTTTTTCTGTCACTTTGGATCCTCAATACTTTTATAATGTTAAACGTATCGCTTATAGCGAACAATTAGATAGATACCTGTACATCGAATAACTGCGAAGTTTTTAATGTGGTAAAAAGTTTTTAGTGTGGTTTTAGTATGGTAAAAATCAATATTGATAGCATGGTAAAAAAACAAATTATTTTCATGGAATTTTTTGGAGTAAAAACAAAATCAAAAAGAAACAATGAGTTTAGTAACGATAATTCATCCCCAGATATATTGACACTAAACACATTCCCAAATACGGTGGGATAAGGCTATCCCACCGTATCTGGGATAAACATGCCCAGAGATAAACACATGAACATTGCCTGCAAATGTTTAGATGAGACCTGGCATATTGTTCATCTGAAAACCGAGAAAAACTACTGGAAATTAGATACTGTGTTAGATTTCTAGGAGAAATCCAACAATCCTTCATTTCAGATCCCGTTTACGAAAATGGAATATATTACGAGGAAATGGTGTTTTACCAGATCTTACTTTTATTTTTATTTTATTTTATTTTATTCAATTTACGTGGCACTACAGATGAAATCCAGTTACAGTAGCTACACAAATATAAAAGAACAGAACATAAAATACAATAATACTAAGTAGTATACATGTCAAGCACATCCAAACAGGCTATTTTAAAACAGACAGGAGTCAAATTAAATATATCAATATCAGTGCAATAGGTATTATATAGATCAACAAATTTATAGATAGAATAGCATGTCATGTAATTGTGTTTAACAGTAGTATTGTGAAACAAAGTTTTTTTCTAGTATTATTTACAGGTATATTAAATTCCAGGGAAGAAAGTAGAGTTGGGCAATCAATAGTGTTATTTAAAACTTTATAATAAAACAAGAGGCAGGACCATTTTCTTCTTTTTTCAAGAGACATTAAATTATATTTTTGTCTGAGATCACTCGTATGCATATCATAAGGATAATAGCCAGTCAATCTGTAATCCATAGTGCGTAAGAGTTTATTTTGCACGACTTCTATTCGATGAGAATGCAGACTGTAAACAGGGTCCCAGATCACTGCACAATACTCCAAACTTGGCTTAACAAGGGTATTATAAATGCAAATAACCGTGTTTTTGCCAGTATCAGACCTGGCAAAAACACGAGATCGTCTTAAGGTGAAACCAAGGCTTTGGTAGGCTCTTTTAATAGTATTATCGATATGTCTCTGAAAGTTAAAAGTATCATCGAAGGTGACACCCAAATCAATAATATGAGTACATCGAGATAGAGGTAAATTACTTAAAATGTAAATGTAATTTTGACGATTATGCTGCATGCGATGATTGTGCTGAAACAGATGCACAAAAGACTGTTAATGCCAATTTTACTTCAGTTATTGGAACGGCTAATGAATTTAAGGAAAACGAAATTGACTCAAAAAGACAGAGGATAACCTCAAAAATTGCTGTGAAAAGCCTTTAAAATGTGTGTGGCTATTTCAAAGTCCAAAACGTTCACCGTAGTGACAATTCAGAAACAATAGACAAAATCTGATATGGGCAACACATGACTTTCCTTATATAATGTAATGAATTCACTCCTTTTACAGTCAAAAAATAATGTATAAGATTCACGGTACTGTGTTTTTAACGTTGAATTGTACATTTGGCGATTTTCCGGATGCCAACATGTAATAATATTTCAAAGCACCCAAGTAACTTACATTTCACACACCTCTAAATTAACAATTATCAATATTGATAGCATCCTCAATAAGAGATATAGTCCATATATTAAATATTTTAATAATTAATTCATCAATTAGGCGTCATTTTCAGTAATCCAGCTTCACTTTTGCAATTTTTACGACATTTTCATTAATCTGGAGCGAAATAGAGCCAAGTTCGTGATACTTTGCTGGATTATTCGCCAAGTTTGCTAATACATCACCAAGTGTGACAGTCAAATGGAGAAAAGAGCATTTCTTATATACTAGAATATATGCCTATCATATGGCGTAAATTAGAATTTGCGAAATCAATTTGAGACATTTTTGTCACTTTGGCAACATTTAAAAAAGGAGCTAAGTTGGCGACGTCCCACTAAATTTCTCACCAAGCGTTACGGACGGAGAAATGGGTTATTCTTATAGCCTGTTCTTAAGTTCTTTTCAAGATTTTGAACTTTCATCAATTAGTCGTCATTTCATAGATTCAGCGTCAGTGTCATCAAATTGGCGGATTTTTAACGATTGGGTAACATTTCTGTCAATTTGGCAACATTTAAAAAGTCACCAAGCTGGAGATATTCCAAACAATTCTTCACCAAAGTTTTATCCAAACGTTACGGACGGAAAAATAGGTTATTCTTATAGTACTCGTAGATTCTTATATTCTTTCCAAGATATAGAATTTTCGGCAATTAGTCGTCATTTTCATTAATCTAGCGTCAGTTTTATAAATTTGGCGACATTTTCGTTAATTTTTCAATATTTAAAAAGTCGCCAAGTTGGCGACCGCTAAAATCTCGCGAAGTGTTATGGACGGTGAAATAAGTTATTCTTATAGCAGATAAATGACTATTGGCTTCCAACTACAAAAGTATTACCCAAAGTATCTTTTCTCATGAATGGAACGAGCTAGATCCACGAGAATGATGTCACCAAATTTATTGCATGATACTCGTATTACATATGAAAAGTGAACATATATCACAATAGTTAATATATTTTTTATTTTATGTGATGTTTTGATAAATTTATATCATAAATGTGCAATATCTCGAGAACGGTTCACGTTAGCGTTCTAAAGTTTGTATCAATCGTTTTCTAATAAAAAATTACCTAAAAAATGACTATTTAAGTAACTTTATGAAAGTTTTTGATGACTTTTTCAAAATTTCACTCAAAAATTCAGGGGAGTTTTGCACGTTCGATTGCGTATAAAAACAATAGGTTTCCAGTATTCACGGATTGTAATTTTTATACCAAATTTCGTTCGAATCGGTCCATTCGTTCGTCAGTTATCGTATCCACAGACTCACTGACACACACACACACACACACACACACACACACAGACATCACCTCAAAAACGTTTGATTCGTGTTCAGGGATGCTTGAAGCGTGAGCTCCCGTCGAAAATTCGAATTTCCGACTCCATCACAATACTTTCTATATGCATTATACTATGTATATAAGGAAAGTAAAAAGTTCTATGCAAATAAATGTGTTGTAAATTCAAATGTTCAAAAGAAATTTACAGATTTTCTCATAAATAAAATAGCAATATATTTCAATCTTAATATAATGATTTTTTGTTTCACAGTATGCTGTCGGATAAATCTTTCTTATTATTTATCTCATAAGTAAACATTTTATCGATTTCAATAAGTGAAATACACTTTGTGCGAAGGACATGGGAAACATTAGCAACGTATATAAGAGTATATGCAAATAAAATGCTAATGCGACATACAGCTGTTTCGAGAATATCTTGAATCCCTTTCATCACTGCAAGACAACCAACAAACCCGAAGTCCCAAAAAGGAATGAGAGAATGGAGGGATGTTCCTTTTTGGATTTCGGGTTTGTTGGTTCTCTTGCACTGACGAAGGAGATCCAACGTATCCTCGAAACGTATGCATATTGCATTATTATTTTATTTTCGCTCATAGAAGTTGCTCAAGTTTTCCTTATTTCTATCTATTATCGCGAATATCACCTATAACGACTATTTTCTATCCCTTCCAACTGTAGCTGCTATAATCCAATGCAAAATTAATAGTGTTAACCGGTTTTGAGAGCCCCCTTCTTCATTAAGATTCTTTTGTATAACAGCCTTCATTAAGACAAGAAACAACAAACATGACTGCACCTGGTGAAGGGTGTTGTTAACAGCGAGAGGAAGAACAAGGAAGATCAATCATCCATAAAGCATTGATTATGAAACACTTTCTAACTTCAATGCAATTTTATATAAACATCTCTAAAATGCGATACATTCCTCGGTAATATTTTTAAAATTATCATAATACTACAATAATTTATTATATTTGAAAACTTCATCAAAAATAAAAGGAGCTCTATTCAAATGACGTCATCGAAATATAAATCACCTCTATAAAAAGCAGCATTTCATTCATAAACATTTTTCCATTCCTTTCATTCATCACAATATTATAATAATTTACTTTATTTAAAAACTTAAAACCATGGAGGTACAAGTAATTTAACTCTATGTTAAAACTTCATCGAAAAGTTCGTCTGGTTCTCTGTGTAAAATCAATGAATGTTTCATTCATATCAGCTATATTGCAGACTCTATGAGCTAAATAATTTTGCGTTAAAGAAATGCAGCAATTCTTATACAACTCCTTCTACATAGCTTGGTGTTTACATTCTCCATAAGTGAAAATTAGGCTTCGTTGTAGAAATAATCAAAGTTTGATGATCATTTAAACTCAAATATATTGCAATTGCATTGTTTCAGTATGTAGATGCACAGTATTTAAGCAAAAATAAAGCGGTTTTAGGACGGATACAACACTCAATATGAATTAAAAAGAACTTTAAAAATCACGATTTTGACACAAGATGGATGCCATATTTTTTTTAAATGGTTCACGTGATCTCTTCATTTAAAGAGTGTAATTATTATTTTAATTTTTATTTTAAAAACTACTGAATATATTTTGCTGAATTTTTTTTTATATATTTTATGGGATAATTTGAGTATTTCCAAAAACTTTTGAAACAATTTATGAATTTTAAATGCGCTTAAAAAATGTTTGAAAAATTAGGTCTCATCCAATGTATTTCATTTTTTCAACCCGGGTTCAATCCAAAACTAATTGTGTGCTATTATTCATTTATATTCCCATAGGTCCGATAGGCCGTCTGAACAACGTACTAAAATTTCATTTTGACAAAATCATTTTTACGGCAGTTATCGTGCTAGCGGACAGACAGACAGACAGAATGAATGAACAAAGTCATAAACACTTTTCAACTATGTTGTAAAGTGTTAAAAAGCGGTAAAAACCATGGAGGAAGGAATGAGGGATACTATGATTGAACGATAAAATACTAAAGAGACTTCAGAATAGCCTGCCGTCTAGGTCTGAAAGTGACTCTAGTACGACTAGCACGGATTCAGGGGACTCTGGTATATTGAATGAAGATTTCATATCGGGGGTTCAAAAACCAATCAGGAAGCTAACCTGGAGGATTAAAATAACAGCAGGAGGCTAGTCCAATGTAAAAATAGCAGAAAGTGGTCAGTCAATTTGTCTGTTGCACGTCAATATGACATTAGAGTGTGGAGAATGCAGATTCCACTTCGACACTTGCAATTACGTCCCAGCAGCTCAACAGTGGAGTGTCGACATTTCAATACGAAGATGCGGGGTTCGATTCCCGGTTATAGCAGCAAGGTTCCTTTCAATATACACACATACAGAGACACTAAAATCACCTAAAAATATTCGATTCAAATTCAGTGATGCTTTAAACGAGTTCTTCCGTCGAACATTAGAACTCGAATTTTGGACACCGTCCTAATACTTTTCCTATACATTGTACTATGCATGTAGGAAAAGTAAAAATATATAAGAAATTCAATTCAGGCAGTTAGCTGATTAGTCGAAATAAATTAGTAGAAGTGAAAAGTTATTACATATAAATAAAATACAAAGCAATATCTCGCAAACGAAGGCAACTCTTAGAAATTTCTTCAATTCTTTTTGATCGAGGTCAAGGCATATATTTTTAGATGGAATAAGAAAAAAATAATAGAAATTCTGCTAATGTTAAGAAAAATCTTATTTCTTTCAATAATAGGGGGCTGATCTATCTCAAAGCAAAACTAGGAAAATACAACTTTATCGAGGACTAACAAATAGTCAGTCAATGAAAACGGGAAGAAATGAAATTTAGAGATTTTTTTTTCTGTGATATTAAGAATCCCCAAAAAAGTTTGAACAGAAAATAAATATAGGGATGCAGCCAAACTTTTGAAACATCTTTATGACCCACTATTCATTTTTAGTTATTTTCTTTCAGGATGTATATATATTTGAATAGGAACTTTTTTTCATCACTAATGGTCCTAATACCGGTATACGAAACAATTTTTAATTTTTCAAATTTCATTTCTCCTGTCCAATTTTAATTCAATATCTTGAATGCAGTTAACATCACATAGTTAACATGTTTTACAATTAAAATCACGTGTGCATTTTCCAAAAGGAAGGTGTCTCAAAAAATATTCTTTTGAAATTGCATAAAGAAATATTTTTACGAAATGACCCGCAAAAATTTCAGGTATCCACTCTAGCTAAAATACTAATTGACCACATTTCACAAAATTTGAAGATGGAATTTGAATTAGATAAGTTACTTGTGGAATTTTTGGGGCTGATTAGATTTTGGTACGATTCGGGAAAGAACAACCTGTCTTTTTTACGAAATAGCCCGCAAAGATTGCAAAAATCTGAAAAAAAAAAAGGCTACGTATGATCAAATGTATCAATTAAATCTTTGTTTTGTTTCATACGCAATTTTTGACGAAGAAAAGAATATAACACACTCCATTATACTTTAGGACTAAGTTCTCAAGATATTTGAGATTTCTGGCATTTTTGTTACGCCGCTTTCGGAAATTTTTCCAATTACCAAATAAAAACAAATATTGAATTAAAAATGCAAATTTAGTGTTATTTTGTGCAATTAAACTCAATATAATAAATTTTTGAAGACGTGAAGGAAATATGAATTTGAGTCTGCAGGGAAAGTCATGCGCTGCCCACATCAGATTGTTTACTTTCCCTGCAAGACATGGTAATCAATGCATAGGAAAAGTATTGGAATCATACCGAAAATTGCAACTCGAGTTTTCGACAGATCTACGTGTTTCGAGACCTGTATAATATAAAAAACTATTTTTAGCGTGACGTCTGTGTGTGTGTCTGTGTGTGTGTCTGTCTGTGCAATGTATGTATACACTCTAATTCAAAAACTTATGGACCAAATTTCATAAAATTTGGAGGTAAATCACTTCTGAGAGGCCCTGGCACTGATTAGTTTTGGGTATGATTCGGGATAAAAGAACCCGCCTTTTTCTGTGAAATGGCCCGCAAAAATTTCATTTATCCACTCTAGCTGAAAAATTAATGGATCAAATTTTACAAAATTTGGCATATAAGTCACTTGTGAGTTACCCTGGTGCTGATTATATTTTGGTACGATTCGGAAAAAAATAACCTGCCTTTTTTTGCGAAATGGCCCGCAAAAATCGTCAAAATTTAAAATAAAATACTACGTATGCTCAAATATATTTATTAAATGCGTGTTTTCTACATATTTTTTTAACAATGAAAAGAATAAGACTAGCCCCATTATACTGGGGCTAGCCGTTCTCGGGATATTTAGTTTTTTCGCATTTACGCTGAGCCACCGTTGAAAAACCGTGCAGTTACCAACTGAGAACGAAAATCGAATTAAAAGTAGCAATTCAATGTCATTTTAGATAAAAGTGAACGTTATTTTGTGCAAGCCGTTCTCGAGATATTAGTTCTTTCGCATTTTCGCTATGCCGATTTTGTGTCCGCTATTTATGTGTATTATTTAGTGCATTTAAACTAAATTTAATGAATTATTAATGAAATAATGAGACTATGAATTTGAGTCTGCAGGGAAAGTCAAATGCTGCTCACATCCGATTTTTACTTTCCATGCAATACATGGTACTGAATAGGGAAAGTATTGGAATCATGTCGAAAATCGCAACTCGAGTTTTCGACGGATCTAAACATTTCGAGACCTCTAGAATACGAAAAAACCATTTTCAGCGTGACGTCTGTGTGTGTGTCTGTCTGTCTGTCTGTGCAGATTTTGTATCCAATCTAACTAAAAAACTAATATACCGAATTCCACAAAATTTGGTAAGTAAGTCACTTGTGAGCGAGTCTGGTGCTGATTAGTTTTGGGTACGATTTGGGATAAAAGAACCCGCCCTTTTTTTGCGAAATGGCCTGCAAACGCTTGTATCCACTCTAGCTTAAAATCTAATGTATCGAATTTCACAAAATTAGGTAGATAAGTCGCTTGTGGGTCACTCTGGTGCTAATTAGATTTTCGTGCGATTCGGAAAAAAAATAACCTGCCTTTTTTTGCAAAATGGCGAGCAAAAATCGACAAAATCTAAAATAAAAAACTATGTATGCCGCAATATATCCATTAAATTCTTGTTTTATACGTAATTTTTAACGAAGTAAAGCATTAGACCAACCCCATTACACTAGGCCTAGCCATTCTCGAGATATTTCAGTTTTTTCGTATCTTTTCTACGCCACCTTTGAAAATAAGTCCAGTTACCAAACGAGAACTAAAATTGAATTAAAAGTGAATTAAATTTAATTAAAATAAAGAGAACGTGGATATAAGTCTGCAGGGAAAGTCATGTGCTGCCCACATCAGATTTTTACTTTCCCTGCAATACTTGGTAATATATTGCAGAGAAAATATTGGAATCATACAGAAAATCACAACTCGAGTTTTCGACGGATCTACACGTTTCGAGGCCTCTAGAATACGGAAAAACTATATATAGCGTGACGTCTGTGTGTGTGTCTGTGTGTGTGTGTCTGTATGTCGGTCTGTGCAATGTATGTATCCACTATAACTAAAAAACTAATGGACCAAATGTCATAAAATTTGGTAGATAAGTTACTTGGAGGAGACCCTGGTGCTGGTTAGTTTGAGGTAGGATTCGTAAAAACGGAAGCCGCCTTTTTTTGCGAAATGTCCCTCAAAAATTTCATGTAACCACCCTAGCTAAAATACTAATTGACCTAATTTCACAAAATTTGATAGATCAGTTACTTGTGGGATACTCTGGTACTGATTAGATTTTGGTATAATTTGGAAAAGAACAACCTGCCGTTTTTTACGAAATGGTTCGCAAAAATCACCAAAATCTAAAAAAAAAAAAAAAATAGGCTACGTATGCTCAAATGCATGACTTAAATTCTTGTTTTATACGCAATTTTTGACGAGGAAAAGAATATAACACACTCCATTATACTTTAGGACTAACCGTTCTCAAGATATTTAAGATTTCTTGCATTTTTGTTACGCCGCTTTCGGAAAAATGTCTAATTACCAAATAAACACAAAAATTGAATTGAAAATTCAAATTTAGTGTTATTTGGTGCAATTAAACACAATCTAATGTATTATTAAAGAGATAGAGAAAATATGAATTTGAGTCTGCAGGGAAAATCATGTGTTGCCCACATCAGATTTTTACTTTCCCTGCAATACATGGTAATGTATAGGGAAAGTATTGGAATCATGTCAAAAATCGCAACTACCAGTTTTCGACGGTTTTACATGGTTTGAGACCTCCAGAAAACACGAAAAAACTGTTTTTAGCGTGACGTCTGTGTGTGCGTGCATGCGTGCGTGCGTGTGCGTGTGTGTGTGTGTGTGTGTGTGTGTGTGTGTGTGTGTGTGTGTGTTTGTGTCTATGCAATGTATGTATCCACTCTTACTGAAAAACTTATTAACCGAATTTCATAAAATCTTCTAGGTAACTCCCTTGGGGGTGGAACTGGTACTGAGTAGATTTTGGTACGATTCGAGATAAAAGGACCCGCCTTTTTTTGCAAAATGGTCCGCAAAAACTGCCTGTATCCACTCTAGCTGAATACCTAATAAACCAAATTTCATAAAATTTGGTAGATAAATCACTGATAGGTTACCCTGGTGCTGATTAGATTTTGGTATGATTTGGAAAATAAGCTGCTTTTTTTGCGAAATGGCCAGCAAAAATCGTCAAAATCTAAAATAAAAGACTATATATGCTCAAATATATCGATTAAATGCTTGTTTTATACGTAATTTTTGACGATAAAAAGAATAAGACCAATCCTATTACTCTAGACTAGCCGTTCTCGAGATATATTAGTTTTTCCCATTTTCGTTACTCCCCCCATTTTTGTTACTACTATAATTATGGCTGTTACTTGGTGCAATTAAACTCAACTTGAATATGAGCCTGCAGAGAAAGTCATGTGGTGCCCACATTAGATTTTTTTACTTTCCCTGCAATACATGGTAATGTATAGAAAGAATATTGGAATCGCATCGTAAATCGCAACTCAAGTTTTCGATGGATCTACACACTTTTTAGGACCTCTAGAACACGAAAAAACTATTTTTAGCGTGACGTCTGTATGTATGTGTGTATGTCTGTCTGTGTATGTCTCAATATATGTATCTATTGTAACTCAGAATCTAATAGACCAAATTTCATAAAATTTTACAGATAAATCACTTATGTGATCCTGATGCTAATTAGCTTTTGGTACGATTCTTAAAAGAAGAACCTGCTTTTTTTCATGAAATGCCAAATTTGCCGAATTTTAAACTAAAGGCTACATATACTCAAATGTATCAATTATATGCTTGCTTTATACGTAATTTTTGACGAGGTAAAGAATAAGACCAATCACATTACTCTAGGACAAGCTGTTCTACAGATATTTTATTTTTTTCACATTTTTGTTACGTGGTTTTTGAAAACGTATCCAGCTACCAAATAAATACAAAAATTTAATTAAAAGTGCAAATTCAGTGTCATTTTGTACAATTAAACTCAATTTAATGCATTATTAAAAAAATAAAGAGAAAATAAATTTAAGTCTGTAGGGATAGTCAGGTACTGTCCACATCAAATTATTTTCAACTATATAAATAAAATTGAAATTTTTCTGTGTACCTGTTCGTCACCGCTTGGAAACGGCTGTATCGAATTTCATGAAATTTTGGTTGGTAGTCTTAATATGATTCAACTAAAAATTCGTCTGTCCTTCTGTTTGTCTGTTTTCGTGTGCTTCTAACTCTTTCCAAAATGTGAACGTGACCCATTTGTTATACGAGCCTCCAAACAAACGGGACCCAATCATCATTTAAGTTTCCAAACAAACGTGACCTAATCGTTTTTAGAATCTCACGACAAGAAATGACATTCACAATTCGATAACGTCATACAATCGTTTTTGTGCTCCAAAAATATGGAAACTTATGCTCTAAAAATATGGAAAATTGTGCTCTAAAAATATAAATCTCTAAAATTATTGAAATTTTATAAGCAAGGACAATCATTCAGAACTGCACGACCTAGACTTATATACTGCTGTTTTTCGCTTGACCAACTTATGTTGCTTGCTCAGGGGCTGCAAAAGGAAGATCTTACTTTATTTCTACCCCTAATAAGAAGATCAGAAACGTAGTCTACGTAGTTTTTGCTTAATTGCAAAATTGTTATTATCTGTATAAACACAATTACAAGTTATGCCTCTGTCAGTCAGTTTATTATCTCAGCAAGGGAGAACTTACTCCTTTCCTTTTTTGTGAGAATTATTGTAAAATTTCGAAAAGAAAGACTCCAGATATTAGTTTCCCACCTCAAACTGTGAGTAGTAAGTTGTAGTCCACTTCGGCAATAAGAGTCTGCAATTTCGTCCTAATAGCTCAACGATAGAGCGTCGGCTGGCCAGTTAGCCTGGTCCAGGGTTCGATTCCCGGTTGGGGCAACAAAATTCTTTACAATGGCACCAGAACAAATCAACCCTGTAAATTAGTGCAAAGGTGTCGGAGATCTGAAAGTGACCCTCGTACGACTAATACGGATTCAATGGGCTCTGGAAGATTGAGCACCGATTTCGAATTGAGACGATAACAGCCACGCAGGATACTAACCTAGGTAAAAGATAGTAGTAGCAGGAAACTAACCTGTGGTAAAAATAGAAGGAGGTGGCCAGTCAGATTGTCATTTACCCCCCATTATGACATTAGAGGGTGGAGAAGGCAGAGTCTACTTCGACGACAAGAGCTTGCAATTTCGTCCCAGAAGTTCAACGGTAGAGAATAGGCTGACCAGTTCGGAGATCCAGGGTTCGATTCCCGGTTGGGGCAGCAAGACTCTTTACAAAGTTTCTTCACATTATATATTCAGTACGAAGAACAGGTATACCGCTAGCAATGAATAAAAAAAAATCCCTAGCATGCTACCTGCATAAATTCTAAACTTCAAAATTTACTTTAATTTCAGATGAAACCCGTTACCACAAAGAATATAATTTGACAAATATCGTTATCATTTTGAGGATTCGACTGGAAATATTTTATAACTTGAATTTTATTAACACTTTACAACAAAGTTGAAAAGTGTTTATGACTTTGTTCATTCTGTCTGTCTGTCTGTCTGTCTGTCTGTCTGTCTGTCTGTCCGTTAGCACGATAACTGCCGTAAAAATGACTTAATCAAAATGAAATTTTAGTATGTTGTTCAGACGGTGTGTAGAACCTATGGGAATATAAATGAATAATATCACCTAATTAGTTTTGGATTGAACCCGGGTTGAAAAAATGAAATACATTGAGCCCTATGGGACTTAATTTTTCAAACATTTTTTAAGCGGATTTAAAATTCACAAATTGCTTCGAAAATTTTAGGTAATATTCAAATTGTTCCTTAAAATATATAAAAAAAATTCAGCGAAATATATTTAGTAGTTTTTTAAGTAAAAATTAAAATAATAATTACACCTCTCATATGAAACGATCACGTGACCATGATATGAAACGATCACATGACCCACTTCAAAATGATATATGGCATCCATCTTGTTTCAAAATCGTGATTTTTTTAAGTTCTTTTTAATTCATATTGAGTGTTGTATCCGTCCTAAAACTACTTTATTTTTGCTTAAATTATGTGCATCTACATACTGAAACAACGCAATGACAATATATTTGAGTTTAAATGCTCATCTAAATTTGATTATTTCTACAACTAAGCCTATTTTTCACCTATGTAAAATGTAAACAGCAAAATATATAGAATGGGTTGTATTAGAATTCCTGTATTTTTTTAACACAAAATAATTTAGTCCATGGAGTCTGCATGGCTGATATGAATGAAATATTAATTGATTTCATAAAGAGAAGGACGATTTTTTTCGATGAAGTTTCAAGCATAGAGTTTAATTTTTTGTAGCTCCATGGTCTTAAACAAAATGTTTAAATAAAATAAATTATTATAGTATTGTGATGAATGAAATGAATGGGAGAAAGTTATGAATGAAATCCTGTTTTTATAGAGAGATCCAGGCGTGTTATTTTTTCTATGACGTCATTTGAATTAATTTCAGTTGTTTTCGATGAAGTTTTCAAATATAATAAATTATCGTAGTATTATGATAATTCTAAAACTATTACCGAGGAATGTATAACATTTTAGAGATGTTTAAACCAGGCAATTTATATTTCAATGCCGTCATTTGAATGAAGTTCATTTTTTTCGATGAAGGTTTAAGTTTTCAAATATAATAAATTAATGCAGTATTGCGATAAGTTTCAAAATATTACCGAGGAATGCATTGCATTTTAGACTTGTTTAAATAAAATTGCATTGAAGTTGGAAAGTGTTTCATAATCAATGCTTTAAGCATGATTGATCTTTCTTGTTATATGTACTTTTGAACTAAATGAAGCATTTAACAATCATTAATAAATTTTCCTCAATGTAAGCGCGAAAATACTTTTATTTTCGAGCATTCCATATGTATGTACTCCTTTAACTATATAGAAGTTAATATAATCGCATCAGTAGTCCATTATATTGATCGTTGTCTGGCTACACAAAGCTTGGTGGTTCGAATCTCAACAGCGTCGTGATTTCTTTAAAATGGCACGTGAAATGTAAAATTTTGCAAGTGCAATAGATGAATAGATTTGAGTATGACCGTATTTTTAATTTTTACAAGACCCTATAATTTTTGCAGTGGTTTTAATTCACAGAGAGTTGCGATGAACAGGATGCTATCCTATACAAAACAGAGGGGAGGAATGAGGAAGTCATACAAATTAGACTTTGCATATCAATCTAAAAATATGAGGGAGAGCTTAATGTTAACTTAATATAAAAGGAAATATAATCATGTCAGTAGCTCAATGAATAGAATGTCATCTGTCCTGTCGTGGATTGAATGTTCGACTCCCCACTGAAACCATGGGCGCCCATAGAACTTTTAACAGTGGGGACAAACTCAAAGGCAAAACATACAATATGAACTAGATTGATTGCCGCTTTTGTGACCTTGAACACACCAGGGAAGGGCAAGTCCCCCTCCCCTCTTTACATTCTCTATGGGCTTCCATGACTGAAACCTAATAACGTGCTTCAGAGATCTCTAAACATTTACTTTTATCAAAATCTTGTTTTCAAAGATTTTGAAAACAAACTATTTGGGCACAATCTATATAAACAAGAAAGATCAATCATGCTTAAAGCATTGATTATGAAACACTTTCCAACTTCAATGCAATTTTATTTAAACATGTCTAAAATGCAATACATTCCTCGGTAATATTTTAAAACTTATCACAATACTACATTAATTTATTATATTTGAAACCTTAAACCTTCATCGAAAAAATTAACTTCATTCAAATGACGGCATTAAAGTATAAATTGCCTGGTTTAAACATCTCTTAAATGTTATACATTCCTCGGTAATAATTTTATAATTATCATAATACTACGATAATTTATTATATTTGAAAACTTCATCGAAAACAACTGAAATCCATTCAAATGACGTCATAAAAAAATAACACGCCTGGCTCTCTCTATAAAAGCAACATTTCATTCATAAATAATTCCCCCATTCATGTCTTTCATCACAATACTATAATAATTTATTTTATTTAAAAATTAAGACCATTGAGCTGCAGTAAGTAAACTCTATGCGTAAAACTTCATCGAGAAATATCGTCCTTCTCTTTCTAAAATCAATGAATTCATATCAGCTAAGCAGACTCCATGGACTAAATGATTTTGTGTTAAAGAATTACAGCGATTCTAATACACCTCATTCTACATATTTTGCTGTTTACATTTTACATAGGTGAAAAATAGGCTTAATAGTAGAAATAATCAAATTTGGAAGAGCATTTAAACTGAAATATATTGTCATTGCGTTGTTTCAGTATGTAGATGCACAGAATTTAGGCAAAAATAAAGTAATTTTAGGACGGATACAACACTCAATATGAAATAAAAAGAACTTTAAAAGTCACGATTTTGACACAAGATGGATGCCATATATCATTTTGAAGTGGGTCATGTGATCGTTTCATATCATGGACACGTGATCGCTTAATATAAGAGGTGTTATTATTATTTTAATTTTTATTTAAAAAACAACTGAATATATTTCGCTGAATTTTTTTTTATATATTTTATGGAACAATTTGAATATTGCCTAAAATTTTCGAAGCAATTTGTAAATTTTAAATCCGCTTAAAAAATGCTTGAAAAATTAGGTCCCATAGGGCTCAATGTATTCCATTTTTTCAACCCGGGTTCAATCCAAAACTAATTGGGTGATATTATTCATTTATATTCTCATAGGTCCTATAGACCGTCTGAACAACATACTAAAATTTCATTTTGATTAAGTCATTTTTACGGCAGTTATCGTGCTAACGGACAGACAGACAGACAGACAGACAGACAGACAGACAGAATGAACAAAGTCATAAACACTTTTCAACTTTGTTGTAAAGTGTTAATAAAATTGAAAATATGTCTGTCTGTCTGTTTGTCCCATCATCACAGGAGAACGGCTGAACTGAATTTGATGAAATTTTGTGGGTAGTCTAGAAATAGCCCCCTCCCCCCCCCCCATAAATTTTGTCCAAGTTTCAAGTTTCTAAGACCAGGGGTTGTCGAGATATTAATGAAAAACGGAACTTTTTCCTGGGAGTCCTACTCTCCAACTCCGTGGGTTATCCAAACGAAAAGGATGAAAATCATTTGTTTAAAACGTCAAAGGGAATTAAAACTGTATTTCTGAGTTTGGTGTAGGATTTTTGCATTAATTAGTCACTATCTGAAAGCATAAATTGTGTGAAACATGAATTTAAATGGAAAAATCTACCTCCATGGTTTACCTTTCACAAGCTTTTACTCAACGATAAAACGTTTAAAGAAATTAAAATATTTATTTAATTTCGCATTTTATAAGGAAGATTCTATCTTATATCATGTTGCTCAGCAACGGAATGAAATTAAATGTGTTTGTTAATGATTATTTTTTTTTTTCGATTTGAACAATAAATAAATGGATATTAAAATATTTCTTATAAATGAACGGTTTGATTTTTCTTTTAATTATTTTAATTGCGAACTACGTACATCACTTTCATTTATTTTGGAAAAGAGGTTTCAAGCTTATATATTGTGTTTAGCTAATAAACTCATATATTCTCTTTACCCAATAAATTCATTTATTCAATTGTTGAAACAGAAAAAGAGTAAAATGGGTATATCTTCTAATAATATTTTAGTGTTTTCATTTAGTATATACAAACAGGATCACGATATTTTATTCAGATCTGCAAATTTAGAGCTACGAATTTGGCTGGATATCGCTAACGGCAAATTTCTTAAAAGTTTCCAAATTGATTGAAATGCCCCCAAATTGATAAACATAACGTAAATCAATGAAATTTATTTTGATTTGTTAGAAGAAAGTACTGAAATGGTGTTTCGTTAGCATTTGTCTGTCAGTCCAACCGTCCTACTTAGTAACACATTTAGCGAATTTTTAAAATGTCACCAAATTGATAAACATGTTTATAAATCCATAAAAATATTTTGAAATTGATAAAATTGCCCTAAATAAATGAAATTGTGTTTTTTAGGGGATAATATTTTGATGCTGGTTGGTCAATTTATCGCCAAGTAGGACGGTCAGTCAGTTCTACAGTCCCACTTGGCAATAAATTTGACGATTTTTTAAAATGTTGCCAAACCTTCATTAGAGATAGCATTATGCAGACGGTATTTTGACCACCAATTTATTTGAAGCAAATCATAACATGTCGCTTAGCAACGGATTTAAATCCAGTGTGTTTTTGAGGAAGAAGATTTTTATTAAATCTTTTCCGATTTGAATAATGAAGATATGTATATAAAATAAATTTCATTGCCAGCGTATTTTTGACTGGATAATATCAATTATGATCTTCAGGTTTAAACATTATTATTATTGATATTTTCGGAGATTACTGATTCAGAGATTATTGATATTTTCAATTTCTTATGCCATTGATTTATTGCGGTAAAATTGTTGAAACTCATATATTGTACGTTGTATGAGTAATCTTCTACAAATGCACGGGTATATCTTCTAATCTAAGAAAATATAAGTAGTACAGTTATATTGGCATATATTTTGACATATATTGGCATATATTGGAATCAAGCCTTCCGGTATGAAGATTACGGGGATTATTGATATTTTTAATTTATTAAGAAGTCTGTTATATATTGGCAAAAATTTTTGAGACTAAATATTATAATACGGATAATCTTTTACTGACACTAGGACATATCTTCTAATCTACGACATTATAAGTAATGCGGGTATATCTTCCCATATAATTGTAGCACTTTCATTTCGGCACATATTGGAATTAATTACTGCCTTCTGGTTTAAAGATTACGGATACATTGATATTGTCAATTTATACATGTAATCTACTAATACAGGTTATATCATATTGATTCAATTCCATATTTTTTGAAAATTTGCTTACAAAAGAGGCCAGGATATTTTATTCTTCAGATCTACCCGTGAAGATAATTTTGAATAGCGAGAACAGCCATTTCTTAACTTCTTTTTAGGAGCATTTTGTTAAATATTTTAACAGAATATTTTGATTAAAAATGCCATTTATAATACTATAGGAATTTGCACATGATTGTGAATGTTAAGTTTATTTATATGATATACTCCGTACGAAGAACGTGTATGCTGCTAATCTATATGGATAAAGTTGAACATCTGTCTGTGGGTATGTGTGTTTGTCTCATCATCACAAAAGAACGGCTGTACCGAATTTCATGCAATTTTGCGGGTAGCCTTGGAATAGCTCAACTTAAAATTTAATCAAAATTTCGAGTTTCTAGGATCAGGAATTGTCGAGATATTAATGAAAACCGAACCTCCCATAGAGATGGAATTATATATATGATAATTTTCTGTATATTTATTTGAAAAAAATAATTGTGTGTTGCTAAGCAACAGAATTAAACACAATGAATTTATACAGCCGACGATGCTTTCTTAAATCTTTTCTGATTTAAATAATTAAGAAATGTATATAAAAATAGAATTTAATGGAATTACATTTTTGACTGGTAATTATGGCTTTTAGGTAGAAATGTTACGGGGATTATTGATATCAATTTCTTAAGTCATCCGTTTTATTTTAGAAAAATGTATTGTTTATTTTGGCAAAACTTTTTCGAACTTATATAATGAATTTAGTCAATTGTTAAAACAGAATAAAGATGGTACGGGTATACACTCTAATACCTCCGGCCGTCCATACAGTTACCTTACACCTTTCTGGTAGGTCGGACGGTCTGGGTCTCAACCCTCTAATACCATTTTAGCCCTTTTATTTTGTGTTCTAGGGTGTTTCATTCATCAGATCTGCCTGTGAAGATAATTTTATATAACGAGAACAGAGATTCTTGTACTTCTGTTTAGGAGCATTAAATTTAATATTTTAATAGAATGTTTTGAATAACAATATCATTTAGAATACTATAAAAATATGCACATAATTGTACATTTTAAGTCTCTTTATATTACAATATATTCCGTACGAAGAATGAGTATATTACTAGTATTATAATAAAGTACAAATTTTAAAATTAATTGTATTTAAATCAAATGTAAATATACCTCTTACAAAGTATATATCGTACTACATTCGGATTCAATCATTCATGAATGCGATTGATTGGCTCAACTATGCAAATTCTATCTGAATAGCATTAGTGTAGGCTAATCTGTTCAGAGCAGTTAATAGGTACATATGAATGAATTATGTGATTCAAAACTGATTGCAGAATGGATATATACCTCCCGCAATCTATTATGATTACTTGCACTCAACATTACTCAACGTATAGTAATATATTTTATGAGTTAAAACAAATGCATCAGTTAAGCATTTGTATGTATACAAATAATTCCAAAAGTTACATATCAACCAATTACGTTCTCATAAAATATGTAATGTAATGTTTTTAACAAATTTTATATTTTATCAAAATCGAGCATCATTTAAGAGTGAAAACTGGGTATACTCAGGACTTACACTGGTATTGAAATCTGCCAAAGGCATTGTAACTAACTCTCTTAACAAATTAAGCAACAACTTTTTTCAAATATGTATTTTTGTATAAGAATGCATGACGTAATAAAGTTGTAATAATGTTATAATAATAATGTATAGTGATACTAGAGTTTCTTAAGAAGCATTAAGTTTACATCCGGGGGCTTATAAAATTAATTCACATACGTAAAACAATATTATTCTACACATTTCTATAATGTTGCAACATACAAATTTTTTTTTCTAGTGCTTTTTTTTTCATTTCTTTCTAGTGCGGTACTTACACTGGTATTTAAATCTGGTAACATAGGTATTTTTGTATAACAATGCATGGCGTAATATTGTTACAATAATGTTATAATAGCAATGTATGGTGATGCCAGAGTTTCTTCAGAAATATTAAGTTTCCATCCGGGTACTTATTAAATTAATTCACATACGTTAAACAATATTATTTTACACTATTCTATAACGTTTGAACATAAAATTTTATTTTTCTAGCGCTTTTTACTTTCCCTGCAATACATGGTAATGTATAGAGGAAAGTATTGGAATCATGTCCAAAATCGCAACTTGAGTTTTCGACGGATCTACACGTTTCGAGACCTCTAGAATACGAAAAAAGCATTTTTAGCGTGACGTCTGTGCGTGTGTCTGTCTGTCTGTCTGTCTGTCTGTGCAGATTTTGTATCCAATCTAACTAAAAAACTAATATACCGAATTCCACAAAATTTGGTAAGTAAGTCACTTGTGAGCGAGTCTGGTGCTGATTAGTTTTGGGTACGATTTGGGATAAAAGAACCCGCCCTTTTTTTGCGAAATGGCCCGCAAAATTTGTATCCACTCTAACTAAAAGACTAATGGTCCGAATTTCACAAAATTCGGTATATGAGTCACTTATGGGATACCCAGGTGCTGATTAGATTTTGGTAGGATTCGGAAAAAAAACCTGCCTCTTTTTGCAAAACGGCCCTCAAAAATCGTCAAAATCTGAACTAAAGAACTAGGTATACTCAAATATATCCATTAAATGCTCGTTTAATACGTAATTTTTAACGACAAAAAGAATAAGACCAACCCCATTACACTAGGCCTAGCCTTTCTCGAGATATTTTAGTTTTTCGTATTTTCTCTACGCCACTTCCAAAATAAGTCCGGTTACCGAATGAGAACGAAAATTGAATTAAAAGTGAAATAAATTTAATTAAAATAAAGAGAACGTGGATATAAGTCTGCAGGGAAAGTCATGAGCTGCCATTTTTACTTTCCCTGCAATACATGGTAATGTATAGGGAAATTATTGGAATCATGCCGAAAATCGCAACTCCACTTTTCGACGGATCTACACGTTTCGAGATCTCTAGAATATGAGGAAACTATTTTTAGCGTGACGTCTGTGTGTGTGTCTGTCTGTCTGTCTGTGTGTGTGTCTGTCTGTCTGTCTGTGTGTCTGTCTGCCTGTGTGTCTGTCTGTGGAATGTATGTATCCACTCTAACTCAAAAACTAATGAACCGAATTTCATAAAATATGGTAGGTAAGTCACTTGGATTTGACCTTGGTGCTGATTAGTTTTTGGTATAATTCGCGAAGACAGAACCTGCCTTTTTTTTGCGAAATGGCCCTTAAAAATTTCATGTATCCACTCTAGCTAAAATACTAATTGGCCAAATTTCACAAAATTTGGTAGATGAGTTATTTGTAAGATGATCTGGTGCTGATTAGATTTTAGTGCGATTCGGAAAAGAACAACCTGCCTTTTTTTACGAAATGGCCTTCAAAAATCTCCAAAATCTAAAATAAAACAGCTACGCATGCTCAAATATATCCATTAAAAACTTGTTTTATACGTAATTTTTAACGAAGAAAAGAATAAGATCAATTTCATTTCACTAAGACTAGCCGTTCTCGAGATATTTTATTTTTTTCGTATTTTCTCTACGCCACCTTTGTAAATAAGTTCAGTTAAAAAATGAGAACGAAAATTGAATTAAAGGTGAATTAAATTTAAATAAAATAAAGAGAACGTGGATATAAGTCTGCAGGGAATATCATGCGCTGCCCACATCAGATTTTTTTTGTTCTCTTTTCAAAAGCATTCTTTCTTTACTACTATTCGCATCATAATATTCACATCATAATCATATCATTTCAAGCTATGGGGTATCTCGCTTTGATGTTCATTAAATATTTTGTAAAAATCTTAGAATATAAAACAACAAGAAAGATCAATCATGCTTAAAGCATTGATTAAGAAACACTTTCCAACTTCAATGCAATTTTATTTAAACATGTCTAAAATGTAATACATTCCTCGGTAATATTTTAAAACTTCTCACAATAATACATTGATTTATTATAGTTGAAAGCTTAAACATTCATCCAAAAAAATGAACTTCATTCAAATGACGGCATTGAAATACAAATTGCCTGGTTTAAACATCTCTAAAATGCGATATATTACTCGGTAACAATTTTAGAATTATCATAATACCACGATAATTTATTATATTTAAAAACTTCATCGAAAACAAATGAAATTCATTCAAATGACGTCATAGAAAAAATAACACGCCTGGCTCTCTCTAAAAAAGCAGCATTTCATTCATAAATAATTTCCCATTCATGTCATTCATCACAATACTATAATAATTTATTTTAGTTAAAAATTAAGACCATGGAGCTATAAGTAATTTAACTCTATGCTTAAAACTTCACCGCAAAAAATCGTCCTTCTCTCGGTAAAGTCAATGAATATTTCTTTCATATCAGCTATGCAGACTCCATGAGCTTAATTCTTTTGCATTAAAAAAATACAGCAATTCCTATACAACTCATCCTACATATTTTGCTGTTTACATTTCACATAAGTGAAAAATAGGCTTAGTTAGAGAAATAATCAAAGTTGGATGCTCATTTAAACTCAAATATATTGTCTTTGCGTTGTTTCAGTATGTAGATGCACAGAATTTAAGCGAAAATAAAGAGGTTTTACGACGAATACAACACTCAATACGAATTGGAAAGAACTTTAAAAATGACGATTTTGAGACAAGATGGATGCCGTATTATATTTTGAAGTTGGTCACGTGATCGTTTCATATCATGGTCACGTGATCGCTTCATGTAAGAGGTGTAATTATTATTTTAATTTTTATTTAAAAAACTACTAAATATATTTCGCTGAATTTTTTTTTATATATTTTATGGAACAATTTGAATATTACCTAAAATTTTCGAAGCAAATTGTGAAATTTAAATCCGCTTAAAAAATGTTTGAAAAATTTGGTCCCATTGGGTTCAATGTATTTCATTTTTTCAACCCGGGTTCAATCCAAAACTAATTGGGTGATATTATTTATTTATATTCCCATAGGTCCTACAGACCGTCTGAACAACATACTAAAATTTCATTTTGATTAAGTCATTTTTACGGCAGTTATCGTGCTAACGGACAGACAGACAGAATGAACAAAGTCATAAACACTTTTCAACTTTGTTGTAAAGTGTTAAAAATAATCAAACTTGAAATATAATGTATAAATAATTTATTTACAATAATTAACGACATTTAAATATAAACACATTATACTCCTTTTTAACAATATAAAATACTTGAGTCGTATATAAGAAGAATGTATATTATACAATAAAGATCAATCATGCTTAAAGCATTGATTATGAAACACTTTCCAACTTCAATGCAATTTTATTTAAAAAAGTCGAAAATGCAATACATTCCTCGGTAATATTTTAAAACTTATCACGATACTACATTGATTTATTATATTTGAAAACTTAAACCTTCATTGAAAAAAATGAACTTCATTCAAAAGACGGCATTGAAATTTAAAAATTGCGTGGTTTAAATATCTCTAAAATGCAATACATTCCACGGTAATATTTTTAAATCTATCATAATACTACGAAAATTTATTATATTTGAAATCTTCATCGAAAACAACTGAAATTAATTCAAATGACGTCAGTAGTTATAAAAGGGGCGTACCAGTCCAAAGAGGGGAGGCGCAGCAGGAAAAGAGGCCCTCTTTGGGAGGGAATTTCCCTCTTTGAGAGGATCCTCTTTGGGAGGATGCCTCTTTGGAGTGTCTTCCCTCTTTTGAGTGGACCCTCTCAGAGGGTCTTGAGACCCCCAGGAGGGAGGATGCCTCTCAGTGCCCCCTCCCCTCTTTTGGAAGTTTAGTGAGGCGCAGCACCGGATGCCTCTCTTGGGAGGATGCCTCTTTCCTAGTATTGCGAAAGATGTCAAGAGGGCAATTGCGAAGTCTTTCACGGAGGCATGATGACTCATACGGAGTGAGTTTCACTCTTGAGAGGGAATGTCACAATCGCTGACTGACCCTTGACCTGAGGAAGTGGTTTCAAGGGATGTCGCAATCGATGACTGACCCTTGACCTGAGGAAGAAGTTTCAAGGGATGTCGCAATCGATGACTGAGCATCACACAATCTGGAAATGACGTGTCGCGCCTTGGAGCTCCTTAGCACACGTCCTCCCTCTCTGCTGGTCAGCGACAGACTGAAAGATCTTATCAGCATGAAGTAGTTAAAGCGCCCTCTGGCGAATTTTGATGAAGTGCTGCCATCTATCGGCATTTTTTTCCCCAAAAGAATTTAATGTTTTACTGGTCAGGAGCTGGATTCGATCTTGGGTCCAACTGATTAGAAGTCGCGCGTCTTACCGCTGTGCCAAAGCACCCGTGCTTTATAGGAAGTTAACTTCGAAGTGTACCTTATCAGCAGAAGTTAGATTATTTTTCAAAGTTCATTCGAATAGCGATGCAAGGGTGCGTTTTAAAACAGAATGCTACGGAGTGAATATAAATATGTATATTATAACATTATGATTTTTTAAAACAAATGTATACACAAACTTTAAAAACACGAATGTAATAATTAGCTAAAATTGTATTCAGTGGATTTTTTTTAAAAAATAAATCAATACGATTTTTATAATAATAACGAATGTTTTCGAATGTTTAAAAACAAATTGATTACGGATGAACACACAAATTGTGTTCCGTGGACACAAAAATGGTGTTACATGAATACGATTCGACCATTTTAAGTGTTGTGTATCTAAAAACAAATATATACACAAACTTTAAAAACACGAATGTAATAATTAGCTAAAATTGTATTCAGTGGATTTTTTTTTTAAAAATAAATCAATACGATTTTTATAATAATAACGAAATGATTTCGAATGTTTAAAAACAAATTGATTACGGATGAACACACAAATTGTGTTCCGTGGACACACAAATTGTGTTCAATGAATACGATTCGACCATTTTAAGTGTTGTGTATCTAAAAACAAATGTATACACAAACTTTAAAAACACGAATGTAATAATTAGCTAAAATTGTATTCAGTGGATTTTTTTTTTTAAAATAAATCAATACGATTTTTATAATAATAACGAAATGATTTCGAATGTTTAAAAACAAATTGATTACGGATGAACACACAAATTGTGTTCCGTGGACACACAAATTGTGTTCAATGAATACGATTCGACCATTTTAAGTGTTGTGTATCTAAAAACAAATGTATACACAAACTTTGAAAACACGAATGTGATAATTAGCTAAAATTGTACTCAGTGGATTTTTTTTTTTTTTTTTAAATAAATCTAACTATCAATATAATTTTTTTTAAAAATGATTTGAATACACCCAAGTATAGTTACGCATTTTCAAAATGGTGTTAAGTGAACAGGATTCGAACATTCTAAGTGTGTGTGTGTGTGTGTGTGATTTTTGAAAAATAAATCTAAAAGTATATAAAAATAATAATAATGAAAATTAGAACTCACAGAACGACGTCTTCACTACCCGCTGGTCAAACTTCAAATGAGTGATACACTCTCATTACGCTATTAAAAATTAGATATTATCTATAATGACGTCAGCAGTATGAGGTGTTGCCAACTATTTTTTCTAATAATATATTTTAATAGTTGGATACTTCAAGGGTCTGATTTGGTACACGTAATCTGAAATACATCATTTTAATGATATTACGCATTGAATATGATTCGGCCATTTTAAAATGGTGGATGTAATTGAAATATCGAAGTTTAGAATTTAACAAACTAACGAATTTTCACCCCCAAAAATTTTAGCATTCAGTTTAAATAAAACCCAATGAATATGATATCACCATTTTAACATCGTAATTTTACTACCATTATAGAACTTAGAAGTGAGTGTACATTATTTTTTTTCAGGACACCAACACATTTTAAAATCTATTGAATAGGAATAGACCATTTTGCACATACATGTACCTAGATTTCAACACCCGGTATTAAAACCTGCTAAACATGAAACGAGTAAGTATTGTGTGAGATTTTATCACACTAACTTTCAAACTTTTTAAATTTTTAAAAATGTCCGAAATAGTTGTATTTCATCGGTAGACATAAATTGTATGGAACACATTTTTATGAAAAAAATATCTGTTTCGACAGCTTTTAAAAATAGATTTCTACAGTTGTACACTACGGTTCTAGAATTTTCTAAATACGAATCGACTGTTTGAACTACCAATGGTGGTTTTACCAATGCAAATATTTACAGGACAAATATTTCAATGAAACCGAACTTAGTTGAAGCTTCTAAGTTTGAATATTTAGAATCATTTCATATAATTTTTATATTCACATTGAAAATAGTTAACAAAATTGGAACTCACGGAGCGACAACTTACTGTCCACACTCCAAATGAGTGATACACTCTTATTACATTATTAAAAATTAGATCTTATCTATAATGATGTCATTATGTTGCCGTATTGCCACCACACAATTATTCTTTCCAAATTATGCATTTTTTTTTTCTTTTTTCTTTTTAATAACTTGCTACTGTCTTATGCTATCCATTTTTTTTTTTTTCATATAAGCAGATATTCCATATACCTTCTAAATGTTAAGTTGTAATTTAAAAAAAAAAAGCATTAGAGGTGTATTTTACGTCTGAATTCGTCCAAGTGAAAATCCGACAATTGCAAATGCATGATTGCATCCTCACATTTCAATAGACACTACTAAAATGTGTGGATCTTATTTTGAAAAAGCTGCTCTCAGAAAGAATATGTATATGAATACATATTTTCCATAAATATACCCCCTCCCCCCCTCAATACACACAACATGCAGGCCAAAGACTCACCCAAAATACATTCCAAATCGGCTCTATAGCTTATCGCGCTTATCAGTGTAACAGATAGTAACCCAAAGTTCATGTTCGCAAAGCGAGTTAATTGCAATGTTATTGTTTTAAGCAGTTCCCATATTTAAATGAAAAATTTATCAAATTATACAATACATACAAGAGCTGGAAGATCATAGCATTTCAATATTATGGAATACTCACGAATGTTTTTTTTTCCCCATTTAAAATTATCAAATTTTAATGCATTTTGACAAAAATTGCACAATACTTAGTGTATGACTATCAAATAAGAGCTAGGTTTTATTGTTACAACAACGTTTAAGATCATTAAACGAGTATATATATATATATTTTTTTTTAAAGAAGAATAGTATATAACTTACTGTTTTTAAGGATAGGTGATTGTTAACATTGAATTTAAATGAAAGAGTGACCCTCTGAGACAAGTACAGTACATTGCAATAACATTAAAAAATATGAAAGATATGCAATTAACACCTTAAAAGAAACATGTAATGAGTTTTGATATCTTAATACGAGACATTATTGACATGCACATAGAAATGTCACAATTTTGTGGCTGTAGGTGCTCCATAAGATCCCTCTGCTCTTAATAAATGATCCCATTTGAATGTACATATTTAACAACATACAGAAAATGACAGGACTACAACAAAATTTTACACCTATTACAGAATAACTCCCAACTTCGTAGATTTTTAAGAAACTACAGTCGAATTTTCACCGATTCTTAGAGATTGAAACACAGCATTGTTTATGAATCTTCATATTTTAGAGAATGGAACATAACTTAGCATTTATTTTGAATGAATTCAGAATTTTGACATTGATTATAAATTTATGATTTAAACTCGGTAAAGTGTAAATATCCTTTGTTATGAAACTCACACTGTAGACATTTGATATGATTCGAATAAATCTATTTTTAATTTTTTATATTTTATTTTAAAAAGTGAGATTAGTAAACTTGTTACACTTGAATGTATAGATACATAACTCATAACCATATAACATTTCTTAAATGGAACATGCTTAAAAAAAAAAAATTAGCTAATGAGTATAAATAAGAAATTCAATTTGAAAGATAAAAACCATTTAATGAATCTATTACTCATGAAATACACATTAACCATTATCAGTTGTACATTTAAACAAATAAGTTAAAATGATTTCCTTATTGCACATTCATAGTCCTCTGATTTGAATGACTCGAAAAAATTTCTATCATAGCAGTAAAAGACTTCTTCACCACGCAACAAAACTTTCTTAGCAATGTTATTAATGTCAAGATTTAGAAGCACTTGTTCAGACACTCTGTCATACATTTGTAATGGAGTGCTGTAAAGACATTCATGGTAACTTAAATCTACAACTTGAGCAACACAGCCGACACATTTGAAAAGTTTTCTTACATGACACATGATGTTGTCATGAATACAAGAGATTAATTGTTCGAATGCAAAATTTTTGTCACAAATAAGTGATGGTAGAAAGGTTATAGTGTTCTTTATTTTTAATATTTGAGCAGGAAACCACTCTATAAATATACTTTCTCGAAGATGTATACTAATGTTGTTAACACTATTCTGTAAACATGCTATTTGATTTTTATCTAAGGTAATATGACACTGTGTTAGACAAAATTTTGAATCATATAATTGAATTATTTTCTGCAAATGCAATTTTCCGTTGTCATTAAAACAGAGCAACTCATTGCGACTGACGAAAGAGGTATCTGCATATAGAATATTGAACGACCACAATTTTTGAGAAAATTCACTCCACGTAGCCGGTGACAGTGTAACACCTTCACGCGTAGGCTGTAATTCATTTCGATCGTTAGAGAGATATTTCCATATATACACTTTTAACTTCCCATGACGAAGTTTTAAATATACATACACATTAGATCCTAAATGCCAACGACGGAGTGCATCTTGCATAAAATCTGAAGAAGTAGATTCAGTCGAAACTGATTCTGTAGTGGAAGATAACACTCCGCTATGTGTTAGAGCACAAGAAAGTAGATCTTGAGTTGAGTTTTCAACCTCGGTGAGAACTTGTGAATTGACAACGGTAGATGTTTCTGCTGGGGTTTTGGAAGACATAAGATAGGTCTCTAACCAATCCTCAGCAAATTTTTGTGAGGGCGAATTAATCACATCTGAGACAATGTCCACAGATTTTGTTTCTTCTAGGGTAGGAACAGTCAACTCCGCACTATTTACACTAGAAATTATTTGCTCGAGTGATGGCATACTTTGAATTTTAGGCATTCTTTTTAGATAGTAACATCCAACTACGACATTCACAGTATAAGATTTATTTTTAAAACACTAACATCTTAAAACATTATAATTTTGTCGCAGCTATGAACGAACCAAACCTATCCACACAACGCCCAAAGTTGAAATGACTTATCAAACAACTTCATAAGTATAATCACATAACCTAAATCGAGTGTCGTGTGCAAACAGATCACATAAGATATGAAGTGATTAGAACTTATAATTTTTAATGAATCGTACAACATTAGATTGTGGTAAATACAAATGTTATCTACATGAGAAAATTTCTATATTATTTCATTCAGCTTCGAAATCATAGAGTGAAAATATGTACCAAACTTACTTAAAGTTCCTAATTTTAAATCACATTAACATTATATACTTAGAAAAATTTTATATATATTTTTATAACTTTAGGTGATATGTATCACGCGGAATATACAAGAATAGCTACCAAAAACACGAAAATAACTAACAGTATGAGGTCTTCACAAGTCGACATCCAAACTAGAAATGAACGATAAACACACTAATTACAACAATTAGATGAGAGCTTATCAGTTCTTATCTTATCTAAGATTTCACATAAAATGACGTCATCACTCCAAAGTTCACAAGATGACGTCATTGGTCCAAGGTTCGCAAGATAGCCGTTTAGCCTTTTAAAATTAAGAAGTAATTAAAATTTTTATAATTGTGAATAAGTGATTTAAAATTAAGAAGTAATTAAAATCGGTAGTAATTACTTCTTAATTTTAAATCACTTATTCACAATTATAAAAATTTTAATTACTTCTTAATTTTAAAAGGCTAAACGGCTATCTTGCGAACCTTGGACCAATGACGTCATCTTGTGAACTTTGGAGTGATGACGTCATTTTATGTGAAATCTTAGATAAGATAAGAACTGATAAGCTCTCATCTAATTGTTGTAATTAGTGTGTTTATCGTTCATTTCTAGTTTGGATGTCGACTTGTGAAGACCTCATACTGTTAGTTATTTTCGTGTTTTTGGTAGCTATTCTTGTATATTCCGCGTGATACATATCACCTAAAGTTATAAAAATATATATAAAATTTTTCTAAGTATATAATGTTAATGTGATTTAAAATTAGGAACTTTAAGTAAGTTTGGTACATATTTTCACTCTATGATTTCGAAGCTGAATGAAATAATATAGAAATTTTCTCATGTAGATAACATTTGTATTTACCACAATCTAATGTTGTACGATTCATTAAAAATTATAAGTTCTAATCACTTCATATCTTATGTGATCTGTTTGCACACGACACTCGATTTAGGTTATGTGATTATACTTATGAAATTGTTTGATAAGTCATTTCAACTTTGGGCGTTGTGTGGATAGGTTTGGTTCGTTCATAGCTGCGACAAAATTATAATGTTTTAAGATGTTAGTGTTTTAAAAATAAATCTTATACTGTGAATGTCGTAGTTGGATGTTACTATCTAAAAAGAATGCCTAAAATTCAAAGTATGCCATCACTCGAGCAAATAATTTCTAGTGTAAATAGTGCGGAGTTGACTGTTCCTACCCTAGAAAAAACAAAATCTGTGGACATTGTCTCAGATGTGATTAATTCGCCCTCACAAAAATTTGCTGAGGATTGGTTAGAGACCTATCTTATGTCTTCCAAAACCCCAGCAGAAACATCTACCGTTGTCAATTCACAAGTTCTCACCGAGGTTGAAAACTCAACTCAAGATCTACTTTCTTGTGCTCTAACACATAGCGGAGTGTTATCTTCCACTACAGAATCAGTTTCGACTGAATCTACTTCTTCAGATTTTATGCAAGATGCACTCCGTCGTTGGCATTTAGGATCTAATGTGTATGTATATTTAAAACTTCGTCATGGGAAGTTAAAAGTGTATATATGGAAATATCTCTCTAACGATCGAAATGAATTACAGCCTACGCGTGAAGGTGTTACACTGTCACCGGCTACGTGGAGTGAATTTTCTCAAAAATTGTGGTCGTTCAATATTCTATATGCAGATACCTCTTTCGTCAGTCGCAATGAGTTGTTCTGTTTTAATGACAACGGAAAATTGCATTTGCAGAAAATAATTCAATTATATGATTCAAAATTTTGTCTAACACAGTGTCATATTACCTTAGATAAAAATCAAATAGCATGTTTACAGAATAGTGTTAACAACATTAGTATACATCTTCGAGAAAGTATATTTATAGAGTGGCTTCCTGCTCAAATATTAAAAATAAAGAACACTATAACCTTTCTACCATCACTTATTTGTGACAAAAATTTTGCATTCGAACAATTAATCTCTTGTATTCATGACAACTTCATGTGTCATGTAAGAAAACTTTTCAAATGTGTCGGCTGTGTTGCTCAAGTTGTAGATTTAAGTTACCATGAATGTCTTTACAGCACTCCATTACAAATGTATGACAGAGTGTCTGAACAAGTGCTTCTAAATCTTGACATTAATAACATTGCTAAGAAAGTTTTGTTGCGTGGTGAAGAAGTCTTTTACTGCTATGATAGAAATTTTTTCGAGTCATTCAAATCAGAGGACTATGAATGTGCGATAAGGAAATCATTTTAACTTATTTGTTTAAATGTACAACTGATAATGGTTAATGTGTATTTCATGAGTAATAGATTCATTAAATGGTTTTTATCTTTCAAATTGAATTTCTTATTTATACTCATTAGCTAATTTTTTTTTTTTAAGCATGTTCCATTTAAGAAATGTTATATGGTTATGAGTTATGTATCTATACATTCAAGTGTAACAAGTTTACTAATCTCACTTTTTAAAATAAAATATAAAAAATTAAAAATAGATTTATTCGAATCATATCAAATGTCTACAGTGTGAGTTTCATAACAAAGGATATTTACACTTTACAGAGTTTAAATCATAAATTTATAATCAATGTCAAAATTCTGAATTCATTCAAAATAAATGCTAAGTTATGTTCCATTCTCTAAAGTATGAAGATTCATAAACAATGCTGTGTTTCAATCTCTAAGAATCGGTGAAAATTCGACTGTAGTTTCTTAAAAATCTACGAAGTTGGGAGTTATTCTGTAATAGGTGTAAAATTTTGTTGTAGTCCTGTCATTTTCTGTATGTTGTTAAATATGTACATTCAAATGGGATCATTTATTAAGAGCAGAGGGATCTTATGGAGCACCTACAGCCACAAAATTGTGACATTTCTATGTGCATGTCAATAATGTCTCGTATTAAGATATCAAAACTCATTACATGTTTCTTTTAAGGTGTTAATTGCATATCTTTCATATTTTTTAATGTTATTGCAATGTACTGTACTTGTCTCAGAGGGTCACTCTTTCATTTAAATTCAATGTTAACAATCACCTATCCTTAAAAACAGTAAGTTATATACTATTCTTCTTTAAAAAAAATATATATATATACTCGTTTAATGATCTTAAACGTTGTTGTAACAATAAAACCTAGCTCTTATTTGATAGTCATACACTAAGTATTGTGCAATTTTTGTCAAAATGCATTAAAATTTGATAATTTTAAATGGGGAAAAAAAAACATTCGTGAGTATTCCATAATATTGAAATGCTATGATCTTCCAGCTCTTGTATGTATTGTATAATTTGATAAATTTTTCATTTAAATATGGGAACTGCTTAAAACAATAACATTGCAATTAACTCGCTTTGCGAACATGAACTTTGGGTTACTATCTGTTACACTGATAAGCGCGATAAGCTATAGAGCCGATTTGGAATGTATTTTGGGTGAGTCTTTGGCCTGCATGTTGTGTGTATTGAGGGGGGGAGGGGGTATATTTATGGAAAATATGTATTCATATACATATTCTTTCTGAGAGCAGCTTTTTCAAAATAAGATCCACACATTTTAGTAGTGTCTATTGAAATGTGAGGATGCAATCATGCATTTGCAATTGTCGGATTTTCACTTGGACGAATTCAGACGTAAAATACACCTCTAATGCTTTTTTTTTTTAAATTACAACTTAACATTTAGAAGGTATATGGAATATCTGCTTATATGAAAAAAAAAAAAAATGGATAGCATAAGACAGTAGCAAGTTATTAAAAAGAAAAAAGAAAAAAAAAATGCATAATTTGGAAAGAATAATTGTGTGGTGGCAATACGGCAACATAATGACATCATTATAGATAAGATCTAATTTTTAATAATGTAATAAGAGTGTATCACTCATTTGGAGTGTGGACAGTAAGTTGTCGCTCCGTGAGTTCCAATTTTGTTAACTATTTTCAATGTGAATATAAAAATTATATGAAATGATTCTAAATATTCAAACTTAGAAGCTTCAACTAAGTTCGGTTTCATTGAAATATTTGTCCTGTAAATATTTGCATTGGTAAAACCACCATTGGTAGTTCAAACAGTCGATTCGTATTTAGAAAATTCTAGAACCGTAGTGTACAACTGTAGAAATCTATTTTTAAAAGCTGTCGAAACAGATATTTTTTTCATAAAAATGTGTTCCATACAATTTATGTCTACCGATGAAATACAACTATTTCGTACATTTTTAAAAATTTAAAAAGTTTGAAAGTTAGTGTGATAAAATCTCACACAATACTTACTCGTTTCATGTTTAGCAGGTTTTAATACCGGGTGTTGAAATCTAGGTACATGTATGTGCAAAATGGTCTATTCCTATTCAATAGATTTTAAAATGTGTTGGTGTCCTGAAAAAAAATAATGTACACTCACTTCTAAGTTCTATAATGGTAGTAAAATTACGATGTTAAAATGGTGATATCATATTCATTGGGTTTTATTTAAACTGAATGCTAAAATTTTTGGGGGTGAAAATTCGTTAGTTTGTTAAATTCTAAACTTCGATATTTCAATTACATCCACCATTTTAAAATGGCCGAATCATATTCAATGCGTAATATCATTAAAATGATGTATTTCAGATTACGTGTACCAAATCAGACCCTTGAAGTATCCAACTATTAAAATATATTATTAGAAAAAATAGTTGGCAACACCTCATACTGCTGACGTCATTATAGATAATATCTAATTTTTAATAGCGTAATGAGAGTGTATCACTCATTTGAAGTTTGACCAGCGGGTAGTGAAGACGTCGTTCTGTGAGTTCTAATTTTCATTATTATTATTTTTATATACTTTTAGATTTATTTTTCAAAAATCACACACACACACACACACACTTAGAATGTTCGAATCCTGTTCACTTAACACCATTTTGAAAATGCGTAACTATACTTGGGTGTATTCAAATCATTTTTAAAAAAATTATATTGATAGTTAGATTTATTTAAAAAAAAAAAAAAAAATCCACTGAATACAATTTTAGCTAATTATCACATTCGTGTTTTCAAAGTTTGTGTATACATTTGTTTTTAGATGCACAACACTTAAAATGGTCGAATCGTATTCATTGAACACAATTTGTGTGTTCATTGGAAATCCGTAATCAATTTGTTTTTAAACATTCGAAATCATTTCGTTATTATTATAAAAATCGTATTGATTTATTTTAAAAAAAAAAAAAATCCACTGAATACAATTTTAGCTAATTATTACATTCGTGTTTTTAAAGTTTGTGTATACATTTGTTTTTAGATACACAACACTTAAAATGGTCGAATCGTATTCATTGAACACAATTTGTGTGTCCACGGAACACAATTTGTGTGTTCATCCGTAATCAATTTGTTTTTAAACATTCGAAATCATTTCGTTATTATTATAAAAATCGTATTGATTTATTTTTTAAAAAAAAAATCCACTGAATACAATTTTAGCTAATTATTACATTCGTGTTTTTAAAGTTTGTGTATACATTTGTTTTTAGATACACAACACTTAAAATGGTCGAATCGTATTCATGTAACACCATTTTTGTGTCCACGGAACACAATTTGTGTGTTCATCCGTAATCAATTTGTTTTTAAACATTCGAAAACATTCGTTATTATTATAAAAATCGTATTGATTTATTTTTTAAAAAAAATCCACTGAATACAATTTTAGCTAATTATTACATTCGTGTTTTTAAAGTTTGTGTATACATTTGTTTTAAAAAATCATAATGTTATAATATACATATTTATATTCACTCCGTAGCATTCTGTTTTAAAACGCACCCTTGCATCGCTATTCGAATGAACTTTGAAAAATAATCTAACTTCTGCTGATAAGGTACACTTCGAAGTTAACTTCCTATAAAGCACGGGTGCTTTGGCACAGCGGTAAGACGCGCGACTTCTAATCAGTTGGACCCAAGATCGAATCCAGCTCCTGACCAGTAAAACATTAAATTCTTTTGGGGAAAAAAATGCCGATAGATGGCAGCACTTCATCAAAATTCGCCAGAGGGCGCTTTAACTACTTCATGCTGATAAGATCTTTCAGTCTGTCGCTGACCAGCAGAGAGGGAGGACGTGTGCTAAGGAGCTCCAAGGCGCGACACGTCATTTCCAGATTGTGTGATGCTCAGTCATCGATTGCGACATCCCTTGAAACTTCTTCCTCAGGTCAAGGGTCAGTCATCGATTGCGACATCCCTTGAAACCACTTCCTCAGGTCAAGGGTCAGTCAGCGATTGTGACATTCCCTCTCAAGAGTGAAACTCACTCCGTATGAGTCATCATGCCTCCGTGAAAGACTTCGCAATTGCCCTCTTGACATCTTTCGCAATACTAGGAAAGAGGCATCCTCCCAAGAGAGGCATCCGGTGCTGCGCCTCACTAAACTTCCAAAAGAGGGGAGGGGGCACTGAGAGGCATCCTCCCTCCTGGGGGTCTCAAGACCCTCTGAGAGGGTCCACTCAAAAGAGGGAAGACACTCCAAAGAGGCATCCTCCCAAAGAGGATCCTCTCAAAGAGGGAAATTCCCTCCCAAAGAGGGCCTCTCCTCCTGCTGCGCTTGCTGCGCCTCCCCTCTTTGGACTGGTACGCCCCTTTTATAACTACTGACGTCATAGAAAAAATAACACGCCTGGATCTCTCTATAAAAGCAGGATTTCATTCATAACTTTCTCCATTTCATTCATCACAATACTATAATAATTTATTTTATTTAAAAATTAAGACCATGGAGCTACAATTCATAAACTTTATGCTTAAAACTTCATCGAAAAATATTGTCCTTCTGTTTATAAAATCAATTAATATTTCATTCATATCAGCCATGCAGACTCCATGGACTGAATTATTTTGTGTTAAAGAAATACAGTAATTCTAATACAACTCATTCTACATATTTTGCTGTTTACATTTTACATAGGTGAAAAATAGGCTTAATTGTAGAAATAATCAAATTTGAATGAGAATTTAAACTCAAATATATTGTCATTGTGTTGTTTTAGTATGTAGATGCACAGAATTTAAGCAGGGCGCGGTAGCCCATTGGTTAGCGCGCTGGAGTTGCACTCGGTAGGCCCGGGTTCGATTCCAGCCACTGCCAAAACTGCCGCCGTGTTCATGCGGAGTACGATCACGTTAAACATGTGGGTCCGAAAGTCCTTCCGAGAGGTTGGTGGTAGGGGAAGGAGGGTACGGTCCCTGTGGATGCCTTCCCCACTGGGTTCCGGTCTAAATTGGGTGGCACTTCCCGACCGTCCAAACAGTTACCTTACACCTTTCTGGTAGGTCGGACGGTCTGGGTTTCAACAACAACAACAGAATTTAAGCAGAAATAAAGTAGTTTTAGGATGGATACAACACTCAATATGAATTAAAAAGAACTTTAATAAATCACGAATTTGAAACAAGATGGATGCCATATCTCATTTTGAAGTGGGTCATGTGATCGTTTCATATCATGGTCACGTGATCGTTTCATATAAGATGTGTAATTATTATTTTAATTTTTATTTAAAAAACTACTGAATATATTTAGCTGAATTTTTTTTTATATATTTTATGGAACAATTTGACTATTACCTAAAATTTTCGAAGCAATTTGTGAATTTTAAATCCGCTTAAAAAATGTTAGAAAAATTAGGTCCCATAGGGCTCAATGTATTTTATTTTTTCAACCCGGGTTCAATCCAAAACTAATTGTGTGATATTATTCATTTATATTCCCATAGGTCCTACAGACCGTCTGAACAACATACTAAAATTTCATTTTGATTAAGTCATTTTTACGGCAGTTATCGTGCTAACGGACAGAGAGACAGACAGACAGACAGACAGAATGAACAAAGTCATAAACACTTTTCAACTTTGTTGTAAAGTGTTAATAATCAGCAACTTTAAGAAAATTATTATGGAGAAAGTAATATAATTCAAAAATGTATTTAATTTGGGATTTTGGAGAAAATACATATGGTAACTTTGAAATTAAAGTTTAAACATTGTATTCCTGAAACGTATTTATTTATCACTTTGAATGCTCCGACATATCATTTCTCATTGATGATATTCGGGTTCAATCATTTAAATTCTTACGAGCTTTAAACTTCTGGGAATATTCTTCCTCTTAAACCTCTGCGAAAACCAGCATAGTAATCAGGCAGAAACGAGACGCTATTGAACATTTTTAACACTTTACAACAAAGTTGAAAAGTGTTTATGACTTTGTTCATTCTGTCTGTCTGTCTGTCTGTCTGTCTGTCTGTCTGTCTGTCCGTTAGCACGATAACTGCCGTAAAAATGACTTAATCAAAATGAAATTTTAGTATGTTGTTCAGACGGTCTATAGGACCTATGGGAATATAAATGAATAATATCACCCAATTAGTTTTGGATTGAACCCGGGTTGAAAAAATGGAATACATTGAGCCCTATGGGACCTAATTTTTCAAGCATTTTTTAAGCGGATTTAAAATTCACAAATTGCTTCGAAAATTTTAGGCAATATTCAAATTGTTCCATAAAATATATAAAAAAAAAATTCAGCGAAATATATTCAGTAGTTTTTTAAATAAAAATTAAAATAATAATAACACCTCTTATATGAAGCGATCACGTGTCCATGATATGAAACGATCACATGACCCACTTCAAAATGATATATGGCATCCATCTTGTCTCAAAATCGTGATTTTTAAAGTTCTTTCTAATTCATATTGAGTGTTGCATCCATCCTAAAACTACTTTATATTGGCCTAAATTCTGTGCATCTACATACTTTAACAACGCAATGACAATATATTTCAGTTTAAATGCTCATACAAATTTGATTATTTCTACTATTAAGCCTATTTTTCACCTATGTAAAATGTAAACAGCAAAATATGTAGAATGAGTTGTATTAGAATCGCTGTAATTCTTTAACACAAAATCATTTAGTCCATGGAGTCTGCATGGCTGATATGAATGAAATATTCATTGATTTTAGAAAGAGAAGGACGATAATTTTCGATGAAGTTTTACGCATAGAGTTTTACTTACTTGTAGCTCCATGGTCTTAATTTTTAAATAATATAAATTATTATAGTATTGTGATGAATGACATGAATGGGGGAATTATTTATGAATGAAATGTTGCTTTTATAGAGAGAGCCAGGCGTGTTATTTTTTCTATGACGTCATTTGAATGGATTTCAGTTGTTTTCGATGAAGTTTTCAAATATAATAAATTATCGTAGTATTATGATAATTCTAAAATTATTACCGAGGAATGTATCACATTTTAGAGATGTTTAAACCAGGCAATTTATATTTCAATGCCGTCATTTGAATGAAGTTAATTTTTTTCGAAGGTTTCAAATATAATAAATTAATGTAGTATTGTGATAAGTTTTAAAATATTACCGAGGAATGTATTGCATTTTAGACATGTTTAAATAAAATTGCATTGAAGTTGGAAAGTGTTTCATAATCAATGCTTTAAGCATGATTGATCTTTCTTGTTACATATATATTCCAAGTAAATATTTGAAGAGAAGTTTTGTTTATCTTTCTAAGTTGTATAGTATAAAATGAAGAAAAAATATTGTAACGGGGGGGGGGCGGAATTATCAAACTAGACAAGATTGCATGTTCTTGGAATTAACAATAACAAATCAAGTATTTTTACTTTCCCTACATACATAGTATAATGCATATTACTTTTGCTACATACATAATATATTGTAGAGAGATTACGTTCCCTACACACATAGTTTAATGTATATAACTTTCGCTACATACATAATGTAATGGAGAGAGAGGGGGGGGGAGAGAGAGAAAGAAAGAAAAAGAGAGAGGGGGAGAGAAAGAGAGAGAGAAGGAGGGAGAGAGAGAGAGAGAGAGAGAAAGAGAGAGAGATCACTGTGCCTACTTGCATAGTATAATGTATATTACTTTCCCTACATATATAATGTAATGTTCCCTGCATACATAATATAATACACTCTCGGACAATGAAAGTTGCACAGTAAGACATAGTCTACGACAGCTGATCCCCTCTAGTGGTGGTACCTGGAACATTGACAGGCCAGCTGTACGTGGATAAGATTCTACGGCTTCATGCGCTCCCATTCGTTGCTGGGATTCCAGGTGCGCAATTCCAGCAGGATAATGCCAGGCAGCACACGGATTGTGTCGTCCAGGCCTGCCTGAGTCATGTCCAGACACTTCCATGGCCTCAGACCTGTCCGCTTCCCAGACCTGTCCCCTTCCCAGACCTGTCCCCTATCGAGCATGTATGGGACCAGTTGAAACTCCAGCTGCTGTCATTGGATGCCCTTTGAAGAACCAAAAGCAGAAAACAACTTTACAGGCAGCCATGCTCTATGGCGTGAATTACCATGTGTTGAAGACCCAGACCGTCCGACTCGTCCAGAGGACTTAGAGTAACTAGTTGGACGGCCGGTGAATTACCATGTGTGGAAGTTCGACGCGGCGTTGCCTGATTTGGCGATTTATTGCCAATACGGTTACTTTTAGTTACTCTTCGAACGTTTCAGAACTTTTTCCAAATAACGAATATTCTTCAAGATACGAACCCCATTCTGGAAGTTTCTACGGAGAGTATATAAAAGGAAATATCACTCGTTTGTAGGGCAGTTGACGTGATACAAGTTACACTGAATTGTGAGATACGTTTATGATTTGAGAATAGCATCAGATGTTTTGTGAAATTACCCGAGCATTTAATTGCTGTTTCACTGTACCTGGCAGTTGTTTAGCGATCCTGCCAGATAGTTATCGAGCTATTTGTTGTATATTGTTCATATTTACGCCGTGCTTCTGAATAAACATGTTATTTATCCAGAATTGTTGGACTCATTTTTATATCCTGAGACTACATCCACGATTCCATAGGATCCATCGCAACACATACATCATTAAAACGTGAGTGTTTCGTATTCTGGGATACTCAAAATGTGTAAATCTGAAAAAAAATACCAAAATTTATGACACTAACACATACTAGCACATGTTAAATACTTGTAGTATACACGTTCTTCGTACAGAATATGTAATGAAAGAAACTTAAAATTCATAATTATTTGCAATTTTCTATCTATACTATTAAAACGTGCATGTAACAGCTATTCCGAAGATCTTACTTGGCCTAGAAGGCTACGATTTCTTTAAAAGTAGCTATCGACTGAAGATGGGACAGTAGCTTTGAGATATTAATATATTTTTAAATATTTGTAAGAAATCGCCAAACTAAAGGTAAAAAAGAGGGATCCGGGAAAAAGCTACGAAAATAAAGTTAGAATATCAGATTTTGGTTTGAATGGGAAACAAATAAATTTTGAAGACCCCCCCCCCCCCACCCTAGAAGACGGAATTTTGATAAAATCGATAGTTTTTATTTTTTTAAGATTTTTAAAAATCGCGAAACACACAGTAAAATGCATTGAGAACAAAGCGTCGCGATCGCAGACGATGAGTCTTGCTCGGAGAACTGCGAATTCGAAAGCAATTGCTTTTTCACATGCAGCAGCCGCTTCGGTAGGGTAAGTTAAAAATTCAGAAATCTAAATTCGTGAGTTTAACAGACAGAGGTTTGATTTTTAAAATGTAAGATAGTAATGTTATTATAAGCATTCCCTGAAAAAAAAATCACTTTTTCTCGATAAAAACTTTAATGACTATTCTGCGTATTGCCCGAAATTAAAATTACTTAAAATTTTTTTCTAAGTAAGGTTTTTAAAACTGATTTAAATTCCATTTTGTTCAAAGGATAGCTACGTGAAAAAATTCAAATGAACTTCATATTCGAGCATATCTAGTAAAATGACCCCTATCTACTAAATTGGGTACAAATTAGAAAAATTAAATGTTTAGACAAATAAAAATATAATGAATAAAATAACTCAATACCTCGCGTATTTTAATTTGGATGCATATCGGGTGAAAATATATATATATTTCCACATTCCCGTATGTATACTGCGCATCATTGAAAAGAAAGCGAAACAGCAAAGAAGTCCTTAAATGCTACATTTCAATTTAGACTTTTACATATATGAGGAAAAACATCGAGTTGTAATATTTTCAATTTTCTGTTATAAACTATAATAAATATTTGAAATATATCTCACGTTTGATTCTATCTTCTTTATATATCATTCTAAACTAAAATATAGCATTCAAGGATTTCTAGGGTTTTTTTTTTTAGTTTTCTATAATACAAAGTTGAATAATTCCTAACTTCAGTTCTAATCGTGGATTAAACGAAGCGGTTAACGTGTTGGACAGCGAATGGGCAGATTTGTTAATGCAGAGTTCCGTCCTCGCCTCATGGCGGGTGATTTTTTTTTTAAATAAGTCCAGCGGCGGTGACTTCTTGGGTTCGAAACATTATTTGAACCCCCAATAATTTTGTTGCCGGTTCTTGAGAACCCCTAATGTTTTTGTGTACATTTAGGGCAGAAAATGTATTCATACATGCACAAATTTTGATTTCTTTTTATTAATTCTTCAAGTTTTTATCCATTCCCTGATTACTATATATAAAGTCGCGTATATAAAAATTCTCCCCTCAGTTTGCTTATTGTATTCTGAACACAAGATTGTAACTCAGGAATGATTTGAAGAGAAATTTTTTGGCATTTTTAATATTGGTAAAAATACCTAAAAGTATATTTTACACCTTTTGTTATTTTTATAAAGCTAATTGAGTTGGAAATTCACACAGTATCTGTATATTGTATTATAATTATGTTGCGCCTACAAAAGAAAAATAAATGAAATAAATAATTATCGAGAGATAAAAAATATTTTTCTGTACTTAATTGTAACTTGCTTCATTTTAGCATTTCAGATGTCTTATTGGGCCGGATAATCTGACTGTAAAATTTAAATTAGACTTAAGTCCTTTGAAAAATTTCAAGACTCATTCGATTTAACTTTAAAATGATTTAAAAAGAAATTTGCTGACATTTTTAACAGTGGTAAAGATTCCTAAAAGTGAATTTTACAATTTTTTTGTTACTTTTATACATATAATTGAGTAAATTCATACAGTATTTGTATATTTTATATAATAATGTTGCGCCTCAAAAGCTAAATAAATGACACAAATAATTATTTATAGAAAAAAAATTATTTTTCAGCACTTAACTATAATTTGCCCCATTTTATCATTTGAGAAGTGTTATTGTGCCGGATAATCTAACTAAATGAAATTTAAATTAGACTTAAATCCGTTGGAAAATGCATGAGTCATTCTATTTGCAATTTCCGGAATCCCCCAACATTTTTATCCGGCGCCCATGATCGACATTAGAATTATAATCAGTTATAACTGGAATTTCCCCCCGGTGTTCACCGTTATTTAAAAGTTTCAAATTCTGTTAAATGTAATAGTGAGTACCCATATTTTTAAGGCTCTTATTCCTAATAACTATTTCAAAGGGCAGTTCAGTGAGCGGAAATCAATAACATGTCATACTGTGAGAACCCTTAAAATTGCTTCTGCCTCTACTCCTTGCAAAGTATTTTATTAAGTTTTATCTTATCCAGAAAATATCAATTATTAAACAAAAAAAATTAAAATCGGTTCGATAGATACTCAAATATTCAGTGATAAAGAACTTTTTTTTTTTAAAAATAGATAGAAAAATAGTCAAATCTAAAATCTTTATAAATTTTACTTGAAAAAATGTAAGATTCTTTCAAGCTCATGTTTATCCGACTGTGCCAGACCACACCAATCATCCTTTTAATAACAATAAAATAATGTGAAGCATGTACCACCTCATTGTAAAATCTGGGATTTTGGAGGTAATTCCATATCATCTGTTCATCCGGAAAGTATCAGCTATCAAACAAAAAATTATTTTTGCAAATCTTTTCAATAGATTATGAGAAATGTAATAGAAAAAAAAGGTTTGTGCTTTTAAATACATAGATTTTAGCTTTACTTCAAATTAGATGATAGTTGAGCTTTTCCGGTGAGGCTATTGCTCATTATTAAGCAGGCGAAAAAGAGCCAGGAAGTTCTTGAATGTTACTTTTCAATTTAGAATTTTATATATAAGAGGACAAAACCTGATGAATTTTTTCAATTTTCTATTACAAAGTATAATGAAAATTGGATATAACATTTGATTGTGTCCTTTTCATATAATTCTAAACTGAAATATAGCATTTAAGGATTTCCTGGCTCTTTTTTAAAAAAAAATTTCTAATGAAAACTTAAATAGTTTCTAGTTTCTGTCGTCTTCGTGGCTCAGATTGTCTAGTGGTTAGAATTGGGCTGTGAAAGCTCTGATCTGTTGATAGCGAGTTCTGAAACGCATTTATTTTTCAATTACAGTTTTAAATAATAAATAAACAATGTTTTGAGGACAATAGATTTTGTAGGTTCTGCTCCAGATTTATTCTAATCACCATTCAAGAGAAAATTTTATATCGTTAAAATAAAGTAAAACTGCAACGCCATTCGTAGCACAGTGGTAGTGTCTCGCAGTAACGGCGTGAAGTGAACGTTTTTGTGGAAGGTTCTGTTCTTAGATTTATTCTAATCGCCAATACAGAGGAAAATTTATACTGTTAAAGTAAAATAAAATTGTAACTCCATTCGTAGTACAACCGAAGAGCGACGCGGTAACAGCGTGAAGTGAACGTTTTTGTAGAAGATTTTGTTCTCAGATTTATTCTAATCGCCAATCCAGAGAAAACTTAAAATAAAATGAAATTGGAACGTCATTCATAGCACAGTGGTAGAGTGACGCGGTAACAACGTCAAGTGAATGTTTTTGTCGAAGGTTCTGTCCTCAGATTTATTCTAATCGCCAATCCAGAGGAAACTTTATAAAGTTAAAATAAAATGATATTGTAACGCCATTCGTAGCACAGCGGTAGAGTGCTACGGTAACAGCGTGAAGTGGACGTTTTTGCCGAGGGTTCTGTCCTCAGATTTATTCTAATCGCCAATCTAGAGTAAACGTTGTAAAGTTAAAATAAAATAACATTATAACGCCATTCGTAGCACAGCGGTAGAGTGTTGCATGAAACAAACGTTTTTGGTGAGGGTTCTGTCCCGGGCAGTTTTCAGAATATTTTAATAGGAATGTTAAAATGTTAAATTTAAATACAACAAAATAGACGCTTAGTTCGTCGCCCTCTTGGCCGTGAGGCTTGGGGCGTCAAGTTGCGGGGCGTTAGGCTTGGGGTTCAATTCCAGCTGTGGATTAAGAGGGTAGGTGTTAGAGAATAATTGGCGTGGCGTGGTTGAAGAGGGATCGGGTTCTTGATAAAGTCTGTGTTAGGCCTTTCTAATTATTAATACTTTAGTCTTTCTGAACTAAATTTCTTTCTTTGTTACTAAATTATCTGCACGAGATGGAGGACGAGCGGTGGTTGAGCTGCACCGTTGCTGGCGGGGTTTCTCTTCGGGCCTGCTGGCTTCGGTGTCGCTCTCCCACCCTTCCTCGTCCAAAGTTCATGCAGGGTTTGTTTTGGACCACGTGACACTTGTTAACGAAGTCCCGAAATTTTATGCATTTTTGTGAACGGCTCATCTCTTTTTTCCTACCTTGTCAGCGGACGCAGACAGCTACGTCACTTCCTGCACGTCATTTCCTGTACGTCACTTCCGTTCAAGCAATAAAATAATTTTAGAGAAAAATGCATGCAAATGATAGATTTCTAATTCCAGAGGACTCGAACCCACAGCCTCTGGAATTAGAAACAGACAACATAACCAGTAAGCTAGCCAGCTAATATTCCGAAGTTTCTAATTGATCTATTTAAGCTTAACGGGGAGATTGATCAGTAAAACGCAAATACAAAAACTATTTAATGGCCACGAACCCACAGCCTCTGAAATCGGAAACAGGCAACATGACCACTGAGCCACCCCGTTCACGTGGAGAATATCTCAATTAATCTATTTAAATTTAACGAAGAGCCTTATCAGAAAAAAAACAGATACCAAAACAACTGAATGGATTCGAACTCACAGACTCCAGAAACGGAGGAACACAATATGGCCACTGAACCAGTCAATTCATATACCAAGGATTCTAATTAATCTCTTTAAAATTAAAGGACAAACTGGACAGAAAACAACATCATTACCAACCTGACTCTATGGACTCGAACCCACAGCCTCTAGAACTGGAGAAAGGCAACATGACCATCGAGCCAGCCAGTTCATATGCCAAGGACCCTAATTAATCTACTTGAATTTAACGGAGAGACTGATTAGAAAAAATATTGATACCGAAACGACTCGAACCCAGTCTTTAGAATTGTAGGAAGATAACATAATCACGTAGTTCGCATACCAGAGGTCATAATTAATCTATTTAAATTTAACAGAAAGATTTGTAAGAAAATGCGGAGATACCAAAACAACGCAACAGACTCGAATCCCTAGACTTTGTAATTGGAAACATGACCATTGAGCCAGCCCGTTTACATGCCAAAGATCTCAGTTAATCTATTTAAATTTAACGGAGAGATTGGTCAGGAAAATTACAAATACCAAAACTCGCAGACTCTAGAATTGGAGGAAGAAGGTATGATCCCGAAGCCAGCCAGTTCACATAACGAAGGTCTTAATTAATCTATTTAAATTTAACGGAAATATTGATCAAAAAAAGGACAAATACCAAAACGACGCACTGGACTCGAACCCATGGCTTCTAGAATTGGAGACCATTGAGCCAGCCAGTTCATATGCAGAAGATCCTAATTAATTTATTTAAACTAAAAAGAGAGATTGGCCAAAAAATTCATGCGTGTTACAAGCACAAAATTCACGGAATGCTGTTGTCAAAAAAGCATTTCCTGGAGGTGAGGGCAGAACTCACATTCACAAATCTGCGGTTTCGCTTTTAAGCCCTTTAACCACTAGGCCGTTCGAGCCACGAGCGATAGTGAAATTGGGAACTATTTAACTCTTCATTATAAAAAATTAAAAAAAAAAAAAAAAAAGTCCTCAAATGCTTAATTGTAGTTTATAATTATATAAAAAGAGGATAAAATTAGATGTAATATGTATATTTCAAATTTTTCTTATACTTTATTACAGAAAATTGAAAAGGTTACTTTGAGTTTTTCTTTTATATATATAAAACGCTAAATTGAACTGTAGCAAGGACTTCTTTGCTGTTTTTATGATGCGCAGTATGCGCAAGGGCATATGAAAAAAGAAATCTATTTTCACCCGACATGCATCAAAATTAAAATATGCGATTCATTTTACTTAAGGATATAAATCTGCAGTTGGACCTAGTGTTATTTGGTGCTTCAGAAAATTTGCTCACACGCCTTTGTCGAAGCATTTCATTTTTCCGATTTGCACCCAACTTAGTAGATAGAGGTCATTTTACTAAAGGAATTCGAATATGAAGCTCGATTTAGTTTCGTGTGACTACACTTTGAACAAAATGGAATTAAAGTCACGGCATTTTTATTTCATCTATCTCCACACCAATTGCACCAGATTTACATTGGTTTTCTTTGGCCTCTAAAGGCAATAACACGGTTTGTATAGTTTTCATGACCGTGAATACTTTCTCCAAGAGTTATCCATTCTAATTTGTTAGGTAATAAAATATTGTAGAGAGTTTAAATACTCTATAAAATCCCCTTCCTTGGTCTATACGTTGGAGAGGAGTCACATTCGGAGTTAGAAAAACTATTCTGATGTTACCTTTGGTAAGTTTGGATTCAAGAGAATGTGATGGAGCAGCGGCGTCGACTTTATGAGTTCGAGACATTTTTTGAACCCCCACTAATTTTGTTGTGGGTTCCTAGAACCCTTTATGCTTTTGTGCATATTTAGTGCGGAAAATGTGCACGTACATGGATGAATTTTGTTTTAGTTATTAATTTTTCAAGTTTTTATTATTTATTCACTGCTTACAATATATAAAATCACGTGCATAGAAATTTCTCCCACAGATTGTTTATTTTATTCTGAACACAAGGTTTTAACTCAGGAATGATTTGAAGAGAAACTTTTGGCATTTTTAATATACCTAAAAATACCTAAAATTAAATTTCACATCTTTCGTTATTTTTATAAAACTAAATGAGTTAGAAATTCACACAGTATCTGTATATTGTATTATAATTATGTTGCGCCTACAAAAGTCAAGTAAATGAAATAAATAATTATCTAGAGATAAAAAATATTTTTCTGTACGTAGCTATAATTTGCTTCATTTTAGAATTTCAGATGTCTTATTGCGCCAGATAATCTGACTGTGAAATTTAAATTAGACTTAAATCCTTTGAAAAATGCAGGAATCGTTCGATTTAAAATTTCCGGAACCCCAGACAATATTTCAAGTCGGCGCCTTTGGATCAGTCAGTTACCTGTTTTCAATTCCAGAGGCTATGGGCTCGATTTTAGATTCGGATCATCTTCTATCTATTTTTAAAACGAAATCAGTTTTTTAGCACTTAATTTCTAAGGATATATCGAGCAGATTTTAATTTTTTTTTTACAACTGATATTTTCTGGATACGTTAAGAGGAAATTTCCGCGTCTGAAGTGAACTTGAGAATTCCGTGTTACTCAATTAGGTACATTTACTAGCTAAGTATTGTGACAATATTTTCACATATTTTGATACATAACCCTGGGAAAAAAGGGAATGGTGTAAATATATTGAAATGTATACTATGTTTTGTGATTTATGTTTATAGCTAGGCCTTTGCACAGACGGAATTGGGATTTTTTGGCGCGGTTGGGTTGTGTGCGCACTGACATGGATTGTAAATATTCAGAGATTTAATTGCAGCAAAATGTCAAAGTTGAGCTACAAATCTTTGAAAATTTATATCCCTGTCAGGTGTGGCGCGCGTCGGTGTCCGGTATTTTGGACCACCCTGGTTTTGTATGCCCTCTGGTTCTTGTATTTTAGTGGAACGCATAAAATTGAGCGTCGCTTCTAGACCAATGGTGAAGCATTTTTGGACCTCCTCCTTTTTTATAGCGTTTGGGAACAGCGAATGATAGTTGGGGGGATTTCCTCCCTGTTTGTTGTCGCTCCCCTTGTTTTAAAATTCTGGAAGTTTTAGAAATTTGAAAAAAAGTCGAGACGCAATCCGATGTTTGATGAAGAAAGTTCTCCTGGGTTCCTTTGAGCACCTGTGCGAGGAACGCATCCGTGCAACGAAGTAGGCGGCACTTGACGGCACTTGTCGTGCGGCAGTTTCTACAAGTTCACTGAACCGGCGCATGTTGCCTAACCAGGGGTAACATACTCTAGAGTAGTATATATATATTTTCCAGAAACAGTTTTCTATTAATATTGCAGCTGTGACAGGGCGTAGTCACAGCTATTTTCAGAACGGTTTCGACTATTTTCAGCCAAATCTCCACTACGAAAGTACGTGGGCTGAGTCTTGTAGGGGTACCTATCACGGGATCCTAAGCAGCAGACCACCTACAAAGTGCAGCTTCTCGTCATTGTTTTTGTGGTTGCAGTGCAACACAGCTCTGCCACCAAACGGCGCGGTGTAGGACCTTTGCTCCTGTAGCTGCATTTAAGCCGTGGTAACTGAAATACTGCGTGTACGGAATATTTGCAGAGCATCAATCCAGGGCTCCTAAGCAGCAGACGAATCTCTACGAAAACGTATATATTTGGCAAAACCTGTACGCATGCTCACTCAAGAGCCGCTGGGACTTAAGCCATCATTTAAGAAGAGGAGAAGGAAAGTGGACCGTGTGCCCATCTCCAAAAAATACTTGGCAAAAATTTTCGTCACCTGATGACAGGCAACTGTGTAATCAGACTGGCAGTGTTCCCATGAACTATTCAAATAAATGAATAAACATTCAATTAATTGTGCCACCCTTTCCTACGTGCAGAGGTCAGCTACAGCACTCAGTGAGAGTCCTATGTATGAAGGTATGGAAATTATATATTGATTTTAAAATGTATACATGAATGTTCAAGTAACTGATGTAATCCAATAGTGTGAGGGCAAGGTTATGCTAAATGGGTGTTTTTTTTTGCAAAATTGAATATATATATATTGTGTTCTTAACAAAAGTAATTTAATTACAAATTTGGATTTTTATAAATATGCAAATTAATGCAAAATAAACTGTGCACCCCGAGGTCAAGTTTAGGCAATTTGGGAACTCTTTTGTAATTGTGTATTTGTATATTAATGTTTAAAATTGAGATTTCATGTGTTCTATAAATAAATTGTAGTTGGCCACAAAAATGGGAGTGATTATTTTGTTGTAGTAAACGCAATGTACTTTGGTCCAATCGGACCCCACTATACTTTAACGCGCTTGAGCCTGGTGGAACTATTTGGTGAGTATCTTTAATGTATTTATGTGTTTAAGTTTATTGTATTTATGTGTAAAATTCACCTCACCACAAGTATAGTGTTGGAATTTGGGATTTTTCCCTGAATTTTTTCGCAGAACGTGGAACTGGAGTATAAATATATATATGTACGTTCTTAAATTATTTTTACAATAATTAAAAGTATTTTTAAAATGAACGCTAATGTGCAAAATATTAGTTTTTCAACTTTGCTCGACGATAAAAGGATGTTTGAATCAAGTTTAAATAAATGTTGAGAAAGCCAGTTGAAAGACTGAAAATTATACTTAATTTGAGCAATGCTGGTTCCAAATTTTATAACAGGTTAAAAATTGAATGGTGGCAAAATGAAAATGTCCATTGTCTGATAGTGCAATATCAAAGTTTGGCATTGCTTGATTAAAAACATATTGTCTCAGGAGTTTAGCTCCGCCTCCGATGGGGTCTCTTTTTGTGTCATCCCACGAAGACCAGAGGGGATGAGGTTATTTTGGTCACAACTGATTGTAATAATTCCTGAGTTTTTATTTTGAAGAATGTTAAAACAGCGAAATATCCGGCTATGTTACCTAAATGAATTGTGGGTCATTTTTAATTCCCCTAAAATTTAAACTTGAAGGTAAATGGAAACTCTATCACCATGATTTATTTTCCACAGGCTTTGACTCAATAATAAAAATAAGACGATATCAAAATTGTTAGTTATTTAATTATGAGCTTTTATGAAGAAGATTCTATTTTACATCATGTTGCTCAGCAACGCACTTAAATAATGAATGTGTTTATATGGCAGACGATTTTTATTAATTTTTTATTCCAATTTCAATAATAAAGAAATGTATATAAAAATATATCTTATAAATGAACGGTGCTGTATGTTTGACCGAATTATATTAATTACGGATTTTGTGTTCAATGATTATGGGAATTGTTAATATTTTCAATTTCTAACATCGTCTGTTTTATTTTGGCATAGAGTTTTCAAACTCATATATTGCGTTTAGCCAATGAACTCATATATTGTGTTTAGCCAATTGTTGAAACAGAATAAGAGTAGTCAATTAATTTCAATACTTCTACACAAATTTGTTAAGCATATAAACAATCGTTATAGCTAAATTGATGTTGGATACTATAACGCATTATTAAAAATTTACAATTTCAAGTTTATACAAAAATAATTTTCTAGGTAAAAATCTATATATAATATCCCAATTTATTTTTTGTATGCCTCAATGCATAAAATAAACATTTAAAATTGTTAATTTTCACAACTTTTCACTAAATAATATTGACAAGAAACGCAGGTAGTAACAGTTCGATGCGAAGCTTAGAGAACAAAAGCTGAATTGCAATGGAAAAGGAAATAGACAAAGGGGAAGACGCTCCCATCGCAGATACTAGCATCCATGACCAGTTTCGCGCTTATTATGCGCTCGTCAACCAGGAATAATCGATATCTGCAATGGCGCAAGAAACTTGCTGTAAGCCCCAATTTTTGCCACCTTCTATGGGAGCTGACAATTTCAGTCCTACATGATCCGCATGGATTCTGGAATCTGCAATGCGAATGTCTTCTATTGCAGATACTCGCATTGCAGATTCCAGGAACTCGCCTATAAAGGGCGTGCGCCCTTTATAGGCGAGTTTTATTTTTTATAATAGACTATAGATTTTTATTATTATTACTTTCCCTACATAGTAAGGGGAAGTATTGTGAAGGGTTCTAATGGATTTTAACATTTCAAACATCCCTGAACTCAAATCGATTGATACCCGGAAATACAAATTATTATAATTTGATAACTAAACAGGCTCATTGACTCATACGTGGAGTACATCTGTTAAATACAATGCAAAATATAAAAGACTCTATCTAATTGTATAAGTATTCTAAGTTCAAAATTCAATATATATTCGAGTCCCGGATCTCTGATGTCTGAAGCAGTGGCTTAGGAGGTGGCAGGTGTTATAATTACCACCAATGGCAGAACATTTGCATTAGTTCTCCATATCGGAAAATTGAATTCAGCATTTTAACCCTCCCTCTTTTGACTGCCTTCCTCTTCAGAGATTTTAATATGCTATAGTTTAAAGTGTGTTAATCAGACTAATAAGAACCTTAACTTATCCTCATACAAATGATGGTAACTAGATTCTAGTGATCGTATGAAGTCTCTTTCAGAACGATAACCATTATAGTACACATACCCAGAGTTTTATTATTAGTTTGTACATCATCTTACATGACACAGTTCTACTGTAGCTTTAAAAATGTTGGCCTATGTCCTATTTTAAGGTATGTTTCTTGTGAAAGAAAATACACAGGGAAGATTAAAATACAATCGCTGAACTTTTTTATTTTTAAAAGTAAATACATTATTATATTCATTCCGTATCCAATCTTAATTAAAATATTCAAATCGAAGTAAACCTTAATATCTAGAAAGTTTATTTGGTATTCAGCCCTATATGCGCGTGCATATATTATACTCAGATTTGGGGCCAAGTTTGATTTCGGGCTCATTCAATCTCATTTCTATTAATAAAACCTTTAAAATTTTATTAATAAAACCTTTAAAACATTTCCAACAAGGCGGAAAAGAAGAGTGGATTTCTTGAAGTAGATATTCAAGTAGAATAGATGGTAGATATTCTAGTAGAATCGTAATAGAATCCTAGTTGATCATAGATATGCGTTATTTCAAAAATATTTCTAAGGTCAATAATGATTTTCAGTTTCCAGCTAGAACGTTTCAGTTCAAATTGGAACCACACGTTCGTCACTGACCCAACTGCAGAAGTTGCCGCCTTAGGCATCATTTGACGTGATGGGAGTTGGAACATAGTTAAGCCAGAATGTTTATAGCACCGCAATAGGAGAAGTGGTGAAAGGGGCATCCTTTCACCATTTCTCATCACTTTAAATCACTGAATCTTTGAAGACGTACGTACTTCAAATTGATGGCACCGTATAGTGGTTTTTAAAACACGATTTTGATTTTGATGAGATTAAAATCTATGCTTGGGATATCTATGATATAAACTTGCGCGCTACGAAAAATGTAAACAATTTAGACGTTTATACTAAGTAAATAAAAATGTTCCCCCCGTCCCTGCGATCCCATCGATTTCACAGTATGTGTTTACATGACGCCAACTTTACAGTTGAATACGTATTTGGGTTTCCAAAAGTCCATGCTGTGGGAACTGAGATAAGAACCTGGGTCTCTTAGATGGTATTCTGAAATACTACAAGCTACACCAATCTGGATATGAAAGAAATTCATTTGAATAATCTTACATTCTGCTTCTGAAAAGTAGGGCGAGAGGGGTCAGATTCGTTCAGTTTCACACTATGTGTTTCACTGGCGTCAATTGTATAGTTAAACACATATTTGAATTTCCAAAAACACATGCGGCCGGAACCGAGGTACGAACCCGGGTCTCCTGGATTGTATCCCGAACTTTGGCTGTGCAAGGGATTCATTTGAATTACCTTACATTTTGCTTATACAAGAAAAGAACGGGAGTGGTCTAACCCTCCCCAATCCCATTCGTTCGATGTCACACGTTTTCCTCCGGCGCTAATTGTACAATATACAATACACATAATTGAATTTCCAAATTCATATGGGTCTGGAATCTGGGAACGGCATACTGAAACGTGCCTCTGAAATACCAACCACCTACATCCTGGCCATGTAAGAAATTCCCTCAAGTTGCTTTATATTTTACTCCTGCGAAAGAAAGACGAATAGTATGTTGGGCCATGTCCCCACCGGTTTTTATCACTGTGCAAATTGTTGCACTTATTTTTCTTCAAAAATACTTTCAGCTAGAACTTGGGGTCGAACTTGAGCCTCTTGGATTGAATAAATTATAAAACATGTATGAAACGGAATAATTGAGAAAACAGATTAATCCAAAATCTAAGATAGGTCTGGAAAATGTAATCCTGAAAATTAAAAGTCGAAAACGAAATATTACTAAACTGAAAAAGGTCATGTGTTCGACAGTTAGAAGACTGTAATGGACAATTAATCTGACACTTAGAAGACTTATTTACACCATATACGGATGTTCTTATTTAGAGTAAAAAATTTAAAATTTAAGAATTGAATAATATTCATTTTTAGAAGATTTTATTGGATGCAGTGATTATTTATGATTCCTTTTTAAACATTTTCCGATTTACATGGGTTTTCGTACAGCATACGATAATTTCAACATTTTTTAATACAATTAATATTTAATAAAATGTAATATTCATTATTGAGCAAATTTCATAAAGGCTTATCTCCTCTGCACTTTTCTCACGAAAAAATTTCAAAAGGAACGTTAATAAAAGCTTGAACGTTCCGTCAAAATCTGAAAATTTTCGAAATTAGTTCCGCTCAAAATTTCATTTTCTAAAATGGAACTCGTTGCGGTCCAACGTTTGGAAATTAGTAATTAGTTTCTAACTAATTCCCTCTTTTAGGAATTAATTCCCGTTTTAGGAACTAATTCCCTTCTTTTGGAATTCGTTCCGGAGGTACTAATTCCTCCAAGAAGGGAATTAGTTCCGCGTTCTCGGAGGAAAGCTTTACGACACAACGCTGTTTTAACCAACACGAATCAAAGATGAAGAATCATTTCAATGATAATGAAAAATGTGATAGACAACAATAGAGAACAATAAAGAATTACAAAGAGAAATATGCAAATATGAACAGAGTGATGATAGAGCGTTCGATGGAATATTAGATAGAAATAGAAGATTATACAGAAGCACAAATAGTGAGAGTCCAGAAAGTTTAATAAGGGTTATAGAAATTATAACACACGCAACAAGAAGCTTTAAACTGAGTACGGAACTTTGGCAAAATAAATGGAGAAGTCAACCAGAGTCCGAAATCCAAAATAATGTTGATAGTGATCCCAAACTAATGTTGATAGTAATCACTTGAGAAATCAAATTATTGCAGAACTGGGTCAAATAACAAATTACAAATGAATAATATTCAAATTACAAATGAAATGAAAAACATGCACGAAAATGCCTTCTTCCATCTTGTTCAGTCGATTTACCAAATATTTCGACGGCTGCCATGCTCGATACAAGCAGCCATCTAGATGAGGGATTTTTTCAAAAACTAAAAATTGAATCAAGAGCAAAAATTAAGTATATTACAGGGAGAGTGACGTTACAAAGATTTACAATTGAAGAAATTCAATTTTCGAATTGCACTAAACTAAATTTAATTGTAAATAGAAATAGCTAATTTAATAGAAATAGTTAATAAATCATGCAGCAGTACATTATTCATAACCAGCCAGCATCTTAATAGAGACTACAACGTGTTGATGGGCTATGACAATTTATCTAATAATATGTAAATTTTAAGTGCCAGAGATGAGATGTTAAGATTCGGTAATGTGGTTGAACAGCTGTACAAAAGTGGCGAATTTGAACACGATGAAAATTGCTTGTGTTGCGCAATAACGCATACCATCAAAATACAAAATAAAACGGAGAACATTAACTATAAAAATTACGTGCAAACTAAGGGTGTTCAAACAGATAATTTCGCAAGCTAACGCATACAGACTGAAATTAAACTTGAAATTCCGAAACATCAAACAATAAACAAATTCACAGAAAAAAATAATAATCACAGGAGACTTAATATCAGTGAAAATGAAGATGAAATTTATGATAATGTTAATTTATCCACTGCAAATATTGTAATAAGAGAAAATGACATTGTCAATAATAATGAAATAAACATAAATAAATCTACGTCTCAGAGTAATACGTAGGTTGTAAACAGCGATATACATGAAAATTTTATCGACAATCATAATGAGAAATATGAGAAATTAATTAAAAAAAGTGAATATAAATAGTATTTAAATTGAATATAAATAGTAAGCAAAAAGTAAGGCACGAAGCAAATAAATCTATACAAACAATTAAGAACAACAATGAGGAAATGAGACAAAAATTAAAATAATTGAAACGAGTTGCAAAACAGTTAAGAACAATGATGAGAATGATATGCAAATTATTAAACGTAATGATGTCAATAATAATATCAGAGATAATGATCAAGTAAGCGGAAATAAAAATAATGCATGTAATAAATCCCAAAATGCGAGCAATGTGACTAATAAGCAAATTTACGCACAGCTGGAAAGGAAAACTAAAATTAAATCTGGAGAATCTATTCTTGTGCAACTCCAACTGTCGGGTAACGTTGAAGCACAGAAATCTTACTGGAACCACTCAAGCTTGCAAAGTCTCCCTTGCTCGAATGTTCGATTCACGCTGTGTTAAATAAAACAGTATATTAGTACATTGTTATATAATAAAAATTATAGAACTATAGAGTCAAATAAAAAAATGAAAGTAGTAGTATCAAAAGAAATGAAATTTGTAAATACGAAAGAAATTAAAATTGTAAATAATATAGCAAAATAATGATGTAAATAAAATTAAAAATGCGTGTACTAAAAATATAAGAATTAAAAAAAAAAGAAAAAGAAATTAATGATAGTGATTTTGATTTTGAACATTTACAAGGTGAGGATATAGAAATAATGTTAAAATTATTGAAAGACAACTTTGCAGCTTTTCAAAATCATATTAAAAACTAGAAGAAACTGATACCATTATACACAAAATCCTCATTCATATATATATATATATATATATATATATATATATATATATATATATATATATATATATATATATATATATATATATATATATATATATATATATATATATATATATATTTATATATTTTTCTTCTACATTTTTATTTTTAATTTTCCAGCAATACATGGGAAAGTAAAAATAGAGAAAGTATTCGAATCATGCTGAAATTTGTAACTCGGGTTTTCGACGGAACTACATGTTTTGGGACCTCTAGAATACGGAAAAACTATTTTTAGCTTGTCTATGTGTGTGTACGTCTGTCAGTACAATATATGTATCCACTCTAACTTAAAAGCTAATGGACCAAATACCATAAAATTTGGTAGGTAAATCACTTGTGACCGTGGTGCTGATTAGTTTTTGGTACGCTTAGTTTTTGTATTTAGGATAAAAGAGACCCCCTTTTGCGAAATGGCCCGCAAAAATTGCCTGCATCCACTCTAGCTGAGAAAGCTAATAGATAAAATTTTACAAAATTTGGTAGATTAGTCACATGGAGGTTATGTTGGTGCTGATTAGAGTTTGGTACGATTCGGAAAAAAAACAACCTGCCTTTTTTTGCGACATGGACCACAAAAATCGTAAAAATCTAATATAAAAATCTACGTATGATCAAATATATCAATTAAATGCTTGTTTTATACGCAAATTTTAACGATGAAAAGAAAACCATTACACTAGTCTAGCCGTTCTCGAGATATTAGTTTTTTTCTCATTTTCGCAAAGTCACCCTCGAAAATAAGTCCAGTTACCCAATGAGAACGAAAATTGAATTTAAAGTGCAAATTCAATGTAATTTTTAATCATTATGGGTGTTATTTTATGCCATTAAACTCGATATAATGAATTATTGAAGGAAAAAAGAGAACGTGAATATGAGTCTACAGAGAAAGTCATGTGTTGCCCACATCAGATTTTTACTTTCCCTGCAATACATGGTAATGTACAGGGAAAGTATTGGAATCATGTCGAAAATCTCAACTCGAGTTTTCGACGGATCTACACGTTTCGATACCTCTGAATACGAAAACACTATTTTTAGCGTGACGTCAGTGTGTGTGTCTGTCTGTCTGTCTGTATGTCTGTGTGTCTGTGCAGTGTATGTATCTACTCTAACTCAAAAACTAATGGACTGAATTCCATAAAATTTGGTAGGTAAGTCACATGGATGTGACGCTGGTGCTGATTAGTTTTTGGTACTATTCGGAATAAAACAACCCGCCTTTTTTTGCGAAATGGTCCTCAAATTGTCAGTATCCACTGTAACTTAAAAACTAATTGATCAAATTTTACAAAATTTGGCATATAAGTCACTTGTAGGTCACCCTGGTGCTGATTAGATTTTGATATGATTCGAAAAAGAAGAACCTGCATTTTTTTACGAAATGGCCCGCAAAAATTGTATATTTCAACTCTAACTCAACAAATCGACTAAATTTCATAAAATTTAGTACATAAGTCACTTGTGGTCGACACTAGTGCTGATTCGATTTTGGTACGATTCGGCAAATAACAACCTGACTTTTTTAAGGAAATGGCCAGCAAAAATTTCATGTTTCCTCACTAGCTAAAATACTAATTGATCAAATTTCACAAAATTTGGTAGATAAGTTACTTGTGGTACACTCTGGCTCTGATTAGATTTTGGTACGATTTGAAAAAGAACAACACGTGCTTTTATTTACAAAATTGCCCGCAAAAATCTAAAAAAAAAAAAGACTACGTATGCTGAAATGTATCAAATAAATTCTTGTTTTATACGCAATTTTTGACGAGGAAAAGAATATAACACACTCCGTTAAACTTTAGGACTTACCGTTCTTAAGATATTTGAGATTTCTTGCATTTTTGTTACACCTTTATCGGAAAAATGTCCAATTACCAAATAAAAACAAAAATTAAATTAAAAATGCAAATTACTGTTATTTGGTGCAATTAAACTCAATCTAATGAATTATTAAAGAAATAAAGAAAATATGAATTTAAGTCTGCAGAGAAAGTCATGTGCTGCCCACATCAGGTTGTTTACTTTCCCTGCAATACATGGTAATGTATAGGGAAAGTATTAGAATCATGTCGAAAATCGCAACTCGAGTTTTCGACGGATCTACACGTTTCGAGACCTCTAGAATACGAAAAAACTATTTTTAGCGTGACGTCTGTGTGTGTGTGTCTGTGTGTCTGTCTATCTGTCTGTGCAGATATTGTATCCACTCTAACTAAAAAACTAATTAACCGAATTTTATAAAAATTGGTACGTGAGTCACTTGTGACCGAATCTGGTGCTGATTAGTTTTGGGTACGATTCGGGGTAAAAGAACCCGCCTTTTTTTGCGAAATGGCCCGTAAAATCTTGTATCCACTCTAGCTAAAAATCTAATAGACCGAATTTCACAAAATTTGGTAGATAAGTCGCTTGTGGGTCACTCTGGTGCTGATTAGATTTTGGTACGATTCGGAAAAAAATAATCTGCCTTTTTTTACAAAATGGCCCACAAAAATCGACAAAATCTAAAATAAAAACTACGTATGCTGAAATATATCCATTAAATGCTTGTTTTATACGTAATTTTTGATGAGGAAAAGAATAAGAACAACTCTATTACTCTAGGACTAACCGTTCTCGAGATATTTGAGATTTTTCGCATTTAGTTACGCCACTTTTAGAAAAATGTCCAATTACCAAATAAAAACAAAAATTGAATTACAAATGCAAATTTAGTGTTATTTGATGCAATTAAACACAATCTAATGAATTATTAAAGAGATAAAGAAAATATGAATTTGAATCTGCAGGGAAAGTCATGTGCTGTCTACATCAGATTTTTTAAATTTCTTTCTAGTGCTGTACTTACACTGGTATTTAAATCTGGTAACAATTTTTTTCAAATAGGTATTTTTGTATAACAATGCATGACGTAATAATGTTGTAATAATGTTATAATAATAATGTGTGGCGATGCTAGAGTTTCTTAAGAAGCATTAAGTTTCCATCCGGGGCTTATGAAATTAACTCACATATGTAAAACAATATTATTCTACACTTTTCTATAATGTTACAACATACAATTTTATTTTTCTAGTGCTTTTTTTTTTTCATTTCTTTCTAGTGCTGTACTTACACTGGTATTTAAATCTGGTAACAACTTTTTCCAAATAGGTATTTTTGTATAACAATGCATAGCATAATAATGTTATAATAGCAGTGTATGGCGATGCTAGAGTTTTCTCAAAAGCATTAAGTTTCCAACCGGTGGCTAATCAAATTAATTCACGTACATCAAACAATATTATTCTACACTTTTCTATAATGTTCTGACATGCAATTTTATCTTTATAGTGCTTTCTCTGAATTTGTCTTGTGCAAGTACACTCATGTCAATCATGACTGTGGACGCGATGCTGTACAGTTTCTTCAGAAACATTTGGACAGAATCACAAGTCCTCTGCTTCATGAGCACTGTGCGCACTACACCTACGGAGATGGAACTTGTTCATCATCATCCTATGCTATTAAAGATTACTTCAATGCTACAAGCATTCTTTCAATTTTATTTTACTGTATTGTAACTATGAATGGATTGTATGTATCATGAGCTTTATAAAAAAATATTTTGAATTTTAAAAACGCATTTAATGGGTCCGTAAAATATATTCTACATTTCAAGACAGTGAATTTTCATTCTCTTCTGAAAATTTAGTGGTGTGTGGCTCGCTTCCGACTTTCTTAAACTAGAATTTATTTTTTTTCAAATTTTACAAGAAAATATTTGAAAAATCGGCATCGTGGGTCCAAATAATTATAACTATAGCGTGTTACATTCACTTTAAAGGGCTTGAAAAACCTCTCGATTGATACCATACTTGACAATGTATTCCCGGGGGGGGGCGACAAATTACCCCATCCAAGAGACATTAATGACGTCACGAACAAAAAAAATTGTATTTTCACAACAACGATTAAAACTATTAAGTCTCGTGATAATTTAGCCACAAATAAACCCTTTTATACATAATTATGTCAAATTTTGTTCTATGCTGCCATGTTAAAAAATTTATAATTTAGAATAAAACTCAAAGTTTTTGCTCAAATTAAAAAAAACATTCTATCTAGTTCTAGATATTTTGATAACAAAGCAGGATATAAAGTGTCGTGAAAATCCATCAATATTTGTGTCTGGTATTGTGGACACAAGAAATTGACCACAGACATCGCACAGACAGGCGGACATCACTCCTAAAACAGTCGAAACGTGTTCAAAAAGTCTTAAAACATATATTGGCATAAAACTCTCGATATCGAAAGTTTTCTGGAAAACAATACTTTCTCCATACTATATTTTATTTTATATTATATGTCATTTTAGTCAAAGTACCTATCCAGCTGATACAGTTCACGTTATATCGATTAATTGGTATAGGGAGGGAAATCTGCAGATATGCTGGGACTAACAAAATGCATTGCTCAATAAATAATAATTAAAAAATACAAAGCGACTGTATCTGTTTATTGAACAAAAGCGGCAGTTATTAGAGATTAAAGTGATTGGAACACCAAGCAAAAAATCTGATGTGGGCAGCACATGACTTTCCTTATATAATGCAATGAATTTACTCCTTTCACAGTAGAAATAATGTATAAGATTCACGCACTGTGTTTCTAACGTTGAATTGTGCATTTGGCGATTTTCCGGATGGCAACATGTAAAACTATTTCAAAGTACCCAATTAACTTATATTTCGCGCAACTCTAAATAAGCAATTATTAGTATTGATAGCACCCTCAATAAGCGATATAGTCCATATATTAAAAAATAATAATAATTAACTTATGAATTAGGAGTTATTTTCATTAAAGCGTCATTTTTGCAATATTGGCGATATTTTTGTCAATCTGCCGCAAAATATCGCCAGGCTGGCTATACTTTGCTCAATGTCAAGTTCGTCAAATGCATCACCAAGTGTTACAAACAAATGGAGAGAAGAGAATCCCTTATACTAGAAAGGTATGCCCGTCATATGACGGAAATCAGGCTTTGCGAAACGTTTCTTCCCATTTGGCGTCATTTTTATCAATTTGGCGACATTTATGTCACTTTGGCAACATTTAAAATCGTCGCTAAGTTGGTGACTTCTCGTTAAATTTCTCGCCAACCGTTACGGACGAACAGACGGAGAAATAAGTTATTCTTATAGTCTACTCTTACGTTCTTTCCAAGATATTGAACTTTCATCAATTAGTCGTCATTTTCATTGATTTAGCGTCATTTTTATCAATTTGGCGACATTTTCGTTAATTTGGCAACATTTAAAAATAGCCAATTTGGCGACATTCTGCTAAAATCTCGCCAAGCGTTATGAATGGAGAAATAATTTATTCTTATAGCAGATAGATACATATTGGCGTCCAAATACAAAAGTATTACCCAAAGTATATTTTCTCATGAATGAAACGATCTAGATCCACGAGAATGATGTCACTAAATTTAGCACATGATATTATTTATGAAAAGTGAACATATTTCACAATAGTTAATATTATTTTTTTTATTTTATATGTCTGTTTGATAATTTTTTTAAAATGTGCAATATCTCGAGAATGGTTTATGCTAGCGTTCTGAAGTTTATGTCAATCGTTTTCTAATGAAAAATTACATACAAAATGGCTACTTACGTAACTTTATTAAAGATTTTGATTTTTTGATGACTTTTTCAAAATTTCATTCAAAAATTTAGGGAAGTTCTGAACTTTTGATTGCGTTTAAAAACAATAGGCTGCCAGTATTTACGGATTGCAAATTTTGTACCAAATTTCGTTCGAATCGCTTTATTTTTTCGAGAGATATCGTCTGCACAGACTCACTGGCACACACACACACTTACTTATACACACATACACACACACACTTACTCATACACACACACACACACTTACACACGCATACACACACACACACTTACACACGCATACACACACACACTCTTACACACGCATACACACACACACACACACACAGGCAGACAGACATCCCCTCAAAAACCTTTGATTTTTGTTCAGGGATGCTTGAAACGTGCTCTCCTGTTGAAAACTCGAATTCGAAATTTCGACTCCTTCATAATAATTTTCTTATACATTATACTATGTATATAAGGAAAGTAAAAACATCTTGAGTCTCAGTAACGAACCCTTACTCGACGAATGCGCCATCAATGCCTACTCGATATCGTTACATTCGTAAGCCATTTATCGAAAGTAGGGAAATGTGAGTCTCAGAGAGGGTTCGTTACAGGCAAGGAAATTTAAACCTTGGGATTTTCGACTTTTTCAGATCGACTTACAAAAATAATTGACACTTGAAACTGGCCAATGGGAATGTTTGACAATAACATTTTTAACAACTTGCACGTGCTCTTAATTTGCGAAATATTTTGTAGATGCGTTATCAGCGTTATCTTTATTACGTTCATAAATAAAAAAATATATATATGTTTATATTTGCATAAAAAATAGCTCGCCATTCAAGAGTTCTTAGTTTAGTAGCATAAAGAAGTTTTAAATATGATTAAATACTTCTTTATTTTAAGTAAAAAATCTGTTATAATTACACGATTGCAAAATTAAAAAGTTAAATTTAATTTACTTTTGTTTAATAGCTGGCAAACGATCTTTCATAAACTGAAACGTATTTATTTAGTAATTCATTATGTATATTAGCAAGCTTGGGTGAAAAATAATCTCAGTTCAATAATCTCCATCTCCATTCATTGGAGATGCAGTAATTTTTTGATTCATATATTTTTATACACCTGTTTGAGGTATTTAGCCTTGCACACAAAGTAAACAAATTGCATTTATTATTAAAGTACTTAACTTGATTCAATAAGTCATTTCTTTAACTTTGCAATTACGAGCAAAAACTTTAAAATTTTCAATAAATCATTGAATCGATAAATATTTAACCAAGCATTGATTGCATTTTCCTGTCAAATCATCAAAACTGACTTAGAAGTTAATTGTAAAGCATATTAGAGATGCACTAATTTTCAGAACCGTATTTTTTCAGTCGCTAGTTTTCAAATCAATCTCATTCTAAATTTTAAATTTTAGTATTTGAAATCTTTGTAGACACAAATATTCCTATAGACATAGGTTCTAAAATTTAAGAAAAATGGACAACGGTAAATTGTGTAATAAAAGGTATCCTTATATAAGGGATACTGTCAAGCAAAGTAGGACTATCGAACAACATAATACCGAGTGTGAGTAATTTACGTACGTTATTAATCGTTTGCGAATGGCAACAAGCATATGCATATGCCACTGAGCTATAATAAAAGTAATATATTATAGTTCTAGTGGCACATGCTCGACGATTTGAGTTTGTTTACGTTATCCGCTTTTAATAATGTAGGAAATCACGTTATTTTAAAACACCTTTTTGCAATAATAACATTTTATATACAATATTTTGTATTAATTAAATACAGCTGATTAATTATCTGCCATTACTCTACGGTCACTCAAGAAAGAGAATATCAAAATCGATTCAATAGATTTAAGATAATTTTTGGTTATTTAATTGTAACCGATTTGGGGCAATTTTGAGCCCTTTTACTAAGGTGAATAAAATTATATAAAATGTATGCTAAAAATATTCTTTTAGAAAATAACTTTGACATAAGAAAATCATACGTAAAGATTTATTACATTTATTAATTTTCAGTGAATAAAAATTTTCCCGTAATTTTTCATGGGTACTCGCTAGTTTATTAGAAACTATAGTTTCCCTCATTTAGTTCAATATGAACAGTTTTAACACTTTCCAACATAGTAGAAAAGTGTTTAAGACTTTGTTCATTCTGTCTGTCTGTCCGTTTGCACAATAACTGCTGTAAAAATGATTTTATCAAAATGAAACTTCAGTATGTTTTTAAGACGGTTTTGGGGACATATGGGAATGTAAATAAATAATATCACCCAATTAGTTTTGGATTGAACCCGGGTTGAAAAAGTGAAATACGTTGAACCCTATGGAACCTAATTTTTTAAACATTTTTTAAGCGAAGTTAAAATTCACAAATTGCTTTGAAAATTTTAGGAAATATTTAAATTATCCCATAAAATATATAGAAAAAATTTTAACAAAATATATTCGGTAGTTTTTTAAATAATAATTTCACCCATATTATATGAATAGATCACGTGACCCACTTCAAAATAAAATATGGCATCCATCTTTTTCTCCCAGTGTAAAATTCGTGATTTTTAAAGTGTTGCATCCTTTCTAAAACCGCTCCATTTTTGGGTATTTTCTGTGCATCTAATTCTGTGCCAACGCAAATACAATATTTCAGTTTAAATACTCATAAAACTTTGATTATTTCTACAACGAAGCCTAATTTTAATGGATGCAGAATGTAAGCAAATGGTTGCAAGATGAGTTGTATAAGAATTGCTGAATTTTTTTCGCGCAAAATTATTTTGTTCTGGAGTCTGAAATAAAAGTGATATGAATGAAATATTCATTGCTTTTACATAGAGAACCAGACGATTTATATTTCGATGGCGTCATTTGAATAAAGTTAATTTTTTTGGATGAAGTTTTAAGTTTTCAAATATAATGAATTATAGCAGTACTGTGATAGTTTAAAATATATCAGCGCTGAATGTATCGCATTTTAGAGATGTTTAAATAAAATTGTATTTCAGTTGAAAAGTGTTTCATAATCAATGCTTTATGCATGATTGATCTTTCTTGTTAAAGAAAGCATAGCTTTATAAGCTTCAAGGTCGTTGAGATTTTTCCTCTTCAATTTAGATAATTGAATAGATTTCAAGATTAGATTAAATTCAAAACATTTGCTAGTTTCTAATGTCAACTTTCGTAGAGAAATCGACGTTCCACTTTAATCTCTCCTTGTTTTACTTTGCATTAAATTTAACTTTAGAATCTAGAAACTTTAAAGAACAAGAATGTGGTAGTCCAATTCTGCAGCAATTAACCAATTATCTAGTTAATAAAGTGATAAAGAAACACATTTTGTAATGTAATTGAATTATAGATCAACCGATTTAATTATAGATATCTCTAAAACAATTAACTAATTTAAACAAATTACGTGGTAGGCTCGCTTTAAAGCTTAAAGACAAAAACCCTATTGATTTTCAGTGAGAAGCTCAGTTGCAGAAACCATGCCGCATATCATGGTTTTTCCAACTGAGTTTCATTTCACCATTTTATTGAGTATAAGTTTGGCAAATTAGATCTTTATTCCTAAAACCTAAAAGCATGTGCTCATTTTCTGTAATGTGCACTTCAATGAATTTGTTTGCTGATCAGTCACAAGCCGGAAATCGGCCAACTCCCAAACGACAGGTCATTTCCAGGAAAAGTAATTATCCAGAATTTCAATCAAGCTGTCAAATAATAGCATGTTTATCCTGACTTTCTTTATAATGTTTCTTTTCATCCATTTGACCACCTAACTTAAGAAACTTGTAACAAACTTACGCATAAAAGATATATTTAAAAGAGCAAAGCACTGAATTTTTAAATGTTTTTTTTTAATATTTATTATATGTCAAGTTTTTACTTCAAGGGCAACAAGAACTTATAATGAAAAACATTACTTTAATTTTTCCAAAAAGTTAATTTTTATTTTTAAATTTGAAATGAACTTAAATTTGATAAATGTTAAAGTAACTCACTATATTGCAATGCTAACACTTGCTCGATATTTTATTTAAAAATTAATTAATGTCTTAACAAACGTCATTTTAGATTCAATTCTAAATTAAATACTTTTTCGTTTTGATTATATATATATATATATATATATATATATATATATATATATATATATATATATATATATATATATATATATATATATATATATATATATATATATATATATATATTAGAAAAATGTAATAATAAAAATTCAACTAATATTAACATCACCATAGAAGCAAAAACACTATAGAGGTGGCCATAATTAAAGTAATGGTGTTTAGATCCCGATAGTGAGAAAAATGTAGGGCCAAACTCAACCAAATTTGCAATAAATACTATTTAAATTATGGGGTTTTGATTTTTAAAAGAAAAAAATAATTCGGAATTTTGCCACTACAGGCCAAAGTAGCGCTGTAAGGTCCAGTTTCGGAGTAAAATATGCATAGGAAGTACAGAAAGTTAACATTTTACATACATTTTGATATTGACATCACATTTTACATTCACATTTGCACTTACATTTTATCAAACATTTTAACAATTATATCTCTCATACGCAGAAGTGCGTTGTAGTAAATATGCAGATTTTCAGAGAAAAGAGGTGGTAATGCAAAACGTTATGCAAATTTTAGTCAGCTAACGCTGACCGCATTAGTACGTACCAGTGGAGTAACGTTCATTGAGGTTAAAAAGCTGAGCCTCCCCTGCTTAAAATCTAATTTAAAGAATTATTTAAACATACTTTCATTTATTATAATTTTTTTAACAATTTTGCGAAGATATATGTATTATTTAGAAAAATGTTACATTTTACTTGCTTAAAGTGGCACGATTCAAAGTATTTTCCCATTAAAACACAACTTTAATGTTTTAGAAGCTAAAATCATCCAGCCTTCGTCGTCTATAAGGAGAGACATGGCATTAAGACCATCGAGAAGATTAAGGCCACCCATTTGTTAAACTCCTTCCTAGCTGATTAACTAACATTTGAAGCTAGCTTATAGAAAGGCTTGGCTATTACTCCCCCATTTTCAATCCTTTATAAACAATCAATGATTGGATGTGGGACGTGACATTTTATCAATGATGGGTAGTGCAAGCCTAATGGGTCCTCTATTTTGGGTTAAACATGATTCTATTAATTACTATTCGTAGAAAGTAATTATTATTTGTAATACTAAAGAATTTGAGTCATTTATCACGAATAACCTAGGATTTACCTAACTTTAAACAATCTCAAGACGAAGAAATGTACTAATAATGACTACCATAAACTTAAGTAGTTTGCAAGTAGACTTAGCATCAATATGGCGAAGCATCCATTTGCGTATTTGGGAGTTTTAGAAATAATAAGTTTCATTTCCCTTTAAAATCATGTTAGATGAGAATCTCAGTTAAATAAAAGTGGTTGATAATTTTTTAGCAGATTCTTAGCTGAATTTTTTAGCGGATTGTAATTATAAGATATTTTTAAGTTTTCATAGCACTGTATTTGTAAATAATTAATATACAATATTGTTTAGGGACATTGTTGGCTACAGTGATTTTCAACTAAGCTTATGTTCCAGATTTTTCACAAATTTTCAGTGCAGTTTTTCACCTCATGGGAAGCATGATGGGTGATCATGCTTCCAATGAGGTGACCAACCATCGCAGATGAGTGCAATTCCCATTACTCAAATAGGGCAATTTCCAACTCTCTGAGACTGGCTGGAGGAGGTAAACGTGCAGAGACAGCACGCCCGAGGGCATCCCAAAGGTTTTCAATGGGATTAAGGTCGGGGGAATACGCTAGCCACTCAATACGAGAAATGCCCTCACTTTCCAGGTATTCTTTAACGATGTTATCTCGATGGGGACGGGCATTATCGTCCATAAGGAGGAAATCAAGAACAACTGCTGCAGCGTAGATTCCAGCAATGGAGACTAGGACTTCATACCGATACCGTGCAGCCGCCGTCACAGAACCGCTTTTAAAGATGTGCAGCTCTGTGCGATATCCCATTGAAATCCCAGCCCACACCATGACGATGCCACCTCTGAATGCGTGATGTTCGATGATGTTTTTGTCCTGATTGCGTGTGCCTTGTTCTCTTCAGATCCTTACACGCTTATCATCTAATTCCAGGGCAAATCTGGACTAGTCCGTGAACAGGATGTTGCACCAATCTGAGACAGTCCAATTGACATTTTGACGACACCACTTTAATCTTGCCCCTCTGGCTTGGACGGTTAGTGGAACACAAAAACGTGGTACTCGGGAGTACAGTCCCTTCACGTGAAGCCTTCGTCGCACAATACTAGCAGATATTGTCTTACTAAGTGCCGCTGCAACCATGGATGTAACAGTTGTGGAGGTCGCTCGTCGATTCCGCTTGGCTACTATAGCAATATACCGATTATCAGAGGGGGTGATAACCCTTGAACGACCGAACACAAGTCTTCGAACAACTGTTTGACTTGTTTCGAATTCCTTCCATAATCGAAAAATTACCGAATGATCAACGCCAAAGAAAATAGCGACATCTTTGATTGACTGTCCTGCTTCAGTACGTCAGCTCTCACTATCTGTCATTCGTCTTCTTTCAGCCATAGAAACACTAATATCATCAAAAATAATACTACAAAAGTTATAAGCATTTCGTATCAGCATTTAAATGCACTTCCTCAAACCCTTCAGAATGCTGCGTCTTCAACGACTGCCTAATTAGCATATATCCGAACAGTCAATCCTGATTGACTGTAACATACGATATTTGCATACTGCCATCTACATCCGCAGAGATTTTCGGCCACTGAAATTCAAATACGCTTTCGAAAACTGAAAATTTGCATTGCGTTTTTAACCTTTGGATGTCAGTGTATAAATTTAACAATATAAATGTACGAAAAAACCGTACAATTAAGTCATTGTTTTAAATTTAATGGATGGTTTCCTATTTTATCATGTTTATAACTGACATTTTCTTACGTTTTTTCTGATTGGTATTTGAATACTTTTGTTTGTTATGAATGCTTTACTATTTCTCTTCAATAATTTAATTTTAATTCATCTTTATTACTTATATATATATATATATATATATATATATATATATATATATACAGGGTGATGAAGACCCAGACCGACCGGCTCGTCAGCAAGGACATGAGCAAAATATACAGGGTGAGTCAGAACTCTTGTGCCAAACTTTAAAGGGTGATAGATCACATCTAAACAAGCAATTTTTGCCACACAAACCAGGGTCGTAACGCAAGAGGTGAACCGCTAGACGTCGCTGACATTGAATTCAGTGACGACAGCGTCAGAACTAGCCAGGGTTTAAGCTGAGTTTAAAATTTCTTTAGCAAAAAAGCTAAAATCTCTTGTTTCATTTTCGTATTTTGGATAGTCTATTAGCATTTTGCGAAAAATGCGATCGTAGCACAAACATTGGATCTAGTGAACGAACTAAACTTGCAGCGCCACTGTTACTCTCCTGTAAAGTAATCGAAAATAATTATTTTGTTTGCAGACGATTTTTATGTACTTGTGGCAACAGCTTTTAATTGTTTATTCTAATTGATAGAATTTGGTTAAAAAACGGTAGAAATAATAAAAGCTCGGAAGAAATAAACGCAAAAAGCGGTGGTTTTTCTCACTCGTCGTCATTTCTACCGTGGATTGTAGAAGGAATGGCTGGTTTCACAAATCAGGAAAAGGCGGACATGCATTTTATGTATAATGCTGCGGACGGGAATGCTCGTAAAGCCCAAAGACTATACCTGGGGCGTTTCCTGACAAGACGCGTGCCAGACCGAAACATCTTTCAGCGATTGCATAGGTGTCTGTGTGAAACGGGCTCCTTTGTCAGAGCATGCATGATACAGGACGTTCCAGGTGTGTGAGGACGCCACAAGTTGAAGAGATCATTCTGCAGAGGGCTGAAGATCGTCCGGAAAGCAGCACGCGGGCACTTTCCCATGCCTTAAATGTGCCCCAAAGAACGGTTTGCCGAGTATTACGGAACGAAGGATTACACCTCTACCATGCACAGAGAGTGCAAGCCTTGACATCTGCAGATTATCAGCCACGTGTCGATTTTGCACGCTGGTTTCTGCAACAGATGGCAGCGCAGCCTGATTTTAGTGCACATGTTTTATTCACGGACGAATGCATACTCGTGAGGGCGCATTTTTAATATGCACAATTTTCATGTGTGGACATCTAGAAATCCGCACGCCACACGTCCACATTCCTTCCAGCAGCGCTTCTCCGTAAATGCTTGGGCTGGAATAGCCCATGATCATTTGATTGGCCCATATCTTTTACCATGCCGACTGGACCGCAGAACATGCCTCATATTTTTACAGCAGGTATTGCCACAGTTACTACAACACGTTCTTGCCAACATTAAAGCATGTATGTGGTTCCAACACGACGGAGCACCACCCCATTTCAGCGTGGATGTGCGGCACACCTTAGATGCTACATTCTCAGGGCAATGGATTGGTCGTGGTGGTCCCATAGCTTGGCCGACACGATCGCCCGATCTCTCCTGTCTCGACTTTTTCTTATGGGGCGATATGAAAAGTCGCATCTACGATAGCCCCATACACTCCGACGAGGACCTTGTTGCTAGGATTGCTGTCGTTGTCGGCGTTGTCCAAGATATGCCAGGTGTTTTTTTGCTAACGTGCGCAGCTCGCTGCGTCGCATGTGTGAAGCCTGCATTCCTGCTGGTGGTCGCACTTTTGAGCAATTTCTGTAATTTTGTCCATGCATTCTGCAATTTCTGTCAGCAAAACGTACTTCGTGCCTAATCTGTCATTTTTGTGTTTCCTCTTTTCACGAGAAAGTCATCATTTCCTAATTTCATGAGCTACCACCTAGCGGTTCACCTCGTGCGTTACGACCCTGCTTTGTATGACAAAAATTGCTTGTTTAGATGTGATTTATCACCCCTTAAAGTTTGGCCCAAGAGTTCTGACTCACCCTGTATATACCGGGTGGTCCGAATTAAACATGGGGAAACGAATGACGCAAAAACAAAAAACTAGTTCCAGAAATGACCGATAAGGAAAGAGATGGCGATGCTAACAGTCCCTAGTAAAAACATAATTCAACGAAACGGCTTTACAGTCGTAATACATATTAATTACAAATTGTAAGTGGTTTTAGCGACTGTCAACTGTCAAACCTTGAATATGTAATTTAGGTAAGCATTTTGCAAATGTTCCATAAGGCATCAACAAAAGAAGAAGATGTCGCTTTATGCAAATTGTTTAAACAAAATTTACTATAAAAACACATTTAAAACTTTGGAAACATTCGACGATCGCTATGGGACTCTCATTGCCTGACCGTGCTTTATTATTAAAGTTGTTTAAAAGAATGACGAAGACGTTGCTGGTGCTCTTCGCGAGTACAGACGTTTGACATCGTTGCGTACAGGTCCTCTGAGAGCATGTGGCGTCCGGAGAATGGTTCAACGAGGAGACTGAAAGATTCTCAGTTCGACCAGGACGAAGCCGAAAACCTGAGACAAAATAAATAACTGAAGGTTGCGCAACGGCTGTTGTTGAGCAAACCAGTCACAATAAGGCAAGAGTCGGTAGTACTCGAGCTGTAACGAGACAATTGGATTTGTCCTACGCAATAGTATGGAAGTGTTTTCGGAGAACTTTAGAAAGTTATCAGTATAAGATACAGCGTCACCAAGCGTTGCAAAGTTCTGATACAGATATCCGTAAAACGTCTGCTTTGACATTCCTAGCACGCATGCAGGTAGACGCCAACTGGCTCTGAAACATCTTGTAGAGTGATGAGGCACATTTTTTTCTGTATGGAGCAGTAAACATCCAAAACAGTCACATCTGGTTAAGTCCCTGTCAGTTTCAGCAGATCTCCTTATATTCTCCAAAACTAACTGTCTGGATTGGGTTTACAGCAACATTTCTGATTGGTCCCAATTTTTTTTTAAGATATCCATCCACAGTGACCAAAGACCTGTTCAGTTACTGCACAGCGTTATAGGGACATGTTGCAGATCTTCGTTATTCCTCATCTTCAACAACGAAAATGCTTCAGCTCTACCATATTCCAACAAGAGGAAGCACCTCCTCACATCAGTCGTCCTGTTCAGTTTTTATTTTTACAGCATTTTACAGAAAATCGAGTAATCAGTTGCGCATTCCCATCTTTATGGCCATCTCGTTCATCAGATCTGAACCCTTGTGACTTTTGTAAGTGTGGTTTATCGGGGATATATTCCTAACCTTGCAGAATTTGAAGGACAGCGTCATCTTGTACGCACACAATATCACGACAGATCAGTTACACCAGCTACGTGCAGTTGTCGAACACGCTGTCACACCGTACAGTTGTTGCTTCTTCAATACGGTGGACACATTGAACACTGCCAATGACTTGCCTTTCTACAGCCTTCTTCCCTTCTGCCTTCCATGTGTGTAACATGTTCTAGATGCATTAATTAAATTAATATAGATGCATTAATTAATTGTTAATGACTATTGTCAATATCTATCGCACGCTTATACCACTTACAATTTGTAATTAATATGCATTACGACTGCTAAGCTATTTCATTGAATTATGCTTTTACTATAGGACTGTTCGCAGCGCCATCTCTTCCCCTATCGGTCAGTTTTAGAACATCATTTTTGCGTCATCCATTTCCCCATGCTCTGTAATGCATACCACGTAGATTTGGCGTTCTTATGACCACTGATTTTTTTCTCTACAGTGCTCTAAACAATGATACTTTAATTTTAACCACACTGTGTGTGTATATATATATATATATATTTATATATAATTGAAGATTTTTATGATTACTTGTAATATATATACCCGAGAAATACCAATGAAAATTGCTTGTAAACTGAAGGTTTTTGCAAATCAGAAGCCTAGTGTAGCACGATGAGCTATGCAAGAAGTTTGGAAATTGAATAAATGGAATCTAGTGAATATAAAAGGAATAAAATGAATATGAAAAGCATTTCTGAAACCATGTACGTTATCAAGGGCCATACATGTTTCATTAATGCTGATTCTACGTTTCTGTTTACACAACTGTAAAATGTATTACAGAAATAATGTAAATGGCCCGACGTAGAAGAAAAGACAAAGTGGATCAAATACACAAAAAAATCAAACATGAATATAAAATATTCTGTTACACCAGCTTGTGGCTAATTATTGAAATGAGGATGCAAAGTATTATAAAGTAATATCAAAAGAATATAATGAAAATAAAATGAAAATATATCTACCCCTAGTACTGTGGTACTTCAGGAAAAGCATGTGTATTACCAATCATCTCAGAACAGGTTACAGTGAATTTTTTGTTACTGACTAAGCAGTTTTCTCAAAGCAGGTTAAAGTGAATTATACGAATAGTTTAACTGTTAGAAGAAGACATGGAGTTTATGAATTATTTAGAAATGCTAGAGTATGATCTGTCAATATGTTGCTGTAATTGTTGCAAGTTTTTGAATTTAAATTTAAAATGTGTTTTAATAAAAGAAAAAATAAGATTGGGCGGGAAGTTATTTTTGATGACGGTGTTGATGAATTTATGAAGATGTTCTTTGTAGTAACAAGGTGTGCTTAACATTTTGATTCTTAATAACTGGTTATTAATGATATTTCTATATACAGATTTGGAAAGATTGGAAGAGAAATGTTGAAGTTTATTTACTTATATATATATATATATATATATATATATATATAAATAAAAATTAAAGGATTTTAATCGAAAATAATGCATAAACTACTGTATGTACAAAAAAACCCATCTCTAGCATATCTGTTACAAATGATATATATATATATATATACAATTATACAATTATATATATATATATATATATATATATATAGATATATATATATATATATATATATATATATATATATATAATTGAAGAATTTTAATTTACTTGTATTATATATACCAGAAATTGATCATTTATTGAAATGTTCTGTATAGCAAAAATGAAAATAAGATGGTCTGAAGTGATTATTTGATATCAATAGTGACTATACTACAAGCTTGTGAAGATGATAAAGACACTATAAATAAAACATTATAAGTAAAACATTATAAATAAAACAAGTACTAAATTGGTATAAAAATACCCCTTTTTCCCTGTTCTATATATAAGTTAAGGAATTGAAAAAGAATGACATGTGGTAAAGATTGGTTAATACATTCCCTTATCTACCCTATATATATATATATATATATATATATATATATATAGGGTAGTTAAGGGATATATATATATATGGGTAGTTAAGGAATATATATATATATATTAGCAACAAACACAAAAAAATTAAAATAATTTCATGCATTATCTTCTGAGTTATAAGAATTTGAACAGTTTAAAATAATGGAAAATATGAAACTGAGAGAACTGTATAATTTTCTTTTAATATCATCCCTTTAAATACAGATAAACATGCATGAAAACATTTCTATCATGTATTCTAATTATGAAATCAATGTGAAATTTACAAAAAAGATTTAATAATATGTAAACAACATTTTGATCTAAAATTTAGAAAATCTTTTTTTTTTTTTTTTTTTTTTTTTTCAATTCTATCAAAAACTCGGAGGTTTGTTTCCTTTGCACATAGATTTGGATTTTTAATTTATCTGCAAAAGAAGAAAGTTTGACTTTAATTAATGGGATAGAACTGACTATTAGTCACAGTAAATATAACTGCTGACTTTCTGAAACTACAAAGATCTTGGAGTGGAAATAATCCACAAAAGTCCACTTTTTACGATTTTCGGGCCAGCCTCATTTTTTTTTAATTTTAAAGGGCCTACAGCCTTAGCTGCTGAACCGATTTTAATGAATGATGACACATTTTATGTGTTCTGATGGAATGTAGAGTTGCGGAAAAAAAATCCCCAACCCTTGTTATTAGAGCATCTTTCATCGTAGAGCAAATTTAAAGACACCATTTGATTAGGAATAACGTCCTCTATAAATTCCTGTTTGTAGAATATGCATAAGGGACCATCTTCATATTTAAATGCGCACAAACTTCAAAAGTTTCAATGACAATACCCAATTATGACGCCATAAACAAATATTAGACCCCCAAATTAATCCAAATATAAATTTTCTCGTAGTTCCTATTTTTATATTCGGAGATATTTAATATTCCAAAATGCGCAATTTTCAGGGGTCAGCTCCATATTGAAAACCACAATTTGAAGAGTGAAATTTCGTTGATTGACAAGTGGGTCATTTGCTATTTTACTGAAAGACGTTACTGGTTTATTCTGATATCTCATCTTGTGTTTGAAAATGTTAAACCCTCTTCAATAATCATCTTATAGGATTTTAAAATTATCGAATTAATGGACGAATTACACGAATGATGGATCAGTACATTGCATTAACAGTTAAATATATCAAAGTCGTAAGATTAGTTCATTGAATAGATATTTTAATGGTGTCTAACGGGTTTTATATTGTTGTATTACCTATCATACTAAACCGTAAATGTATAAATAAGTCTTTTGACGTAAAGCTGCGTCTTGTGGTGATTAGAATCGCATAATTTTATTATTTATTATATTTTTAATATAAATTTTCATATATTACATTTCATAAATATTTTATCATAAATTGTTACATAACTTTGTGACCGATTTCAAGTCGCATTAAATCCGGGACTATTAATCGTAGAGTAATTATTAATACAACCTTAGATATTTATTAATTACTATAAGTTGTTTATTAATTACTTTACTAATTACTCTCCCATTTATAACAGTACAAGTTTGAATCCTCCTCCGCTTCCTTAATCCTTCAATAAAGTTTCAGAATTAAGTTTACTAGTTTGCATCTATACTACACTTTTTATACAAAGATTTATTAAAACTGGTAAACTAATACACGACATCTAAAATCGTTGTGATGATGAATATTTAAATATAGCTAAAGACCTATAAGGAGGAAACAACTGAATTTTTGCGTACTCATATAAAAAGCCTCGGTGAATCGATTTCCCTCAAAATAAGTCTAGGTTTCTATCCATGTTTTTATCGAATATTAATTTCATATTTAGTATTTCAAACAAAAAATTATTTAAAAGATATGAAAATCGTGTAATTGTGTTTGGATTGCTTAGTAGAAATGTAATACAAAAAATCATCCTGAGAAGGTAATTATTACAGAAGATATGAATAAAAGTTAGGGAAACTAAATAAACATTAGGAGCTCAAAACTTTACATTATTATTACTCAGTAACGCGTCATCCAAATGGCTTGAAATTTGGTGCCGAAGGTTGAATCATGCCCTAAATTCGAAATATGTTATCAAAGTTGGGTGTTGCTATTGAAAATGTCGAAGTTTTTGCGCACTTTAATATTAAAATAGCCTCTTTTGCAAATCTTATACACAAGAATTTATAGAGGACGTTATTCCTAATTGAATGGCATCTCTAAATTTGCTCTACTATGAACGATGAACGATTCTCGAATAACAAGAGGTGGGTTTTTTTTTCCGCAACTGTTCAAACTTTTTTTAAAAACTTAGCGATTAATTTGATTTAGAATTTCAAAAATTGAAAACTAATGAATAAATATAAAAGTAAGCGGTCATTTAAAATTTGCAAGGCCTGCTATATCATTGTTGCGCAATGATATGAATAAATATTTCTACAAAAGTTATTGAAATCTCACAAAAACGTCATTTCATAACAAGAAAAAAATTCCCGCTAAGTACAAAAAATAAAAAGTCCTTACATAAGAATTACGAAATCTTAAAATGTTTGCGCAAAGTTCCTGCAGGACCGAAACTGTATTTTCAAGTCTAGGATACCTTGCTGAAGGATCCCCACACTCCACGTAATTACATGTAGCCCTTTTTAGTCGTGGTCGATTGTTTTTAATAGACTACTACTAAAAAGGGTTATGACATGAATGAGGGTTATGAACCTTCAGTGGGGCATCCTAGACCTGAAAATACAGCTTGGGTTCTGAGGGGACTTGGTACAAACCATTTTTAGATTTCATAACTTCTTTGGAAAAATATTTTTTTTTTACTTAGTGAAGAGTTTTTATACCATGATGGGATGGTAGGTCGGACGGTCTGGGTCTCAACAACAGCAACCATGATGGGGTGTTTGCAAGCTTCTATGGAGACCAAAACTTTCAATCCTACTACGTAACAAGTTTCAAATTTCCCAAACATGGAGGCAGCTCATAAGTGGTGGTGAGGTATAAGGCTGCAAAAATATGCATTGGGAACGAGATCTTGGCCGTCAATAGCCCTCAAAGTCATACAAGACTGTACACACAGGCACTATAGTTGTCCAGAAAATCTTATGAAATCAGAAATCTATAATAATAAAGGAAGATTCCAGTCTCTATGTCTGTGCCGTTTGTAGTTATTTTATGTTTTAGCAAGATTTTTACACAAATGCGTTATTCATCGACAAAAAATATTATTTCAAAGTTTCTATCTTAACACCATTGAAAAGATCAAAATATTCTCTTTCAAAGAAACTTTGAATGGAACCGATACGATTAATAGTCTAATTTTCGTGAATTTTTAAATACGGTTAAACGAGTGTTAAAAATGGAATCTTTCAAGAAACGAGACATTCTGGATATTTTCGCAGAGTTTTCTTCTCAACACCATCGAAGCTGTTTTTCTTTGTTTTTGTTATTATTAACAGGCGTATTATTAAAGTGTTCTTTGGTTTCGAAAATTCGCTGTGAGTTCTTGTGTGATTGTAGTGAGACTAAATAAAGCAATATATATTTAAAGTAATACGTCGTGAAACAAACTGAAGAAAAGGATTCAGATGAATAGGCACTAGGTTTAATAGCATACTTGAGCAATATTTACGGCCCATAAATTCACAATAAATGTCACATAAATTCACAAGTTGCAATGATATCAACAAGTTGGAGAGTCACAATGTCTACATGGGCGTAACCCACACTTCTTGGCCTGACCCGAAGAATCTGTGACGGTTAACGATAGCCATTTATGCCACCTGCACCAAAGCAAACTCGAAGCGGCGTTTCTCTATGCATTTAATAACTGAGGAAACCGCATACCGTTTCCTGTTTTGGACGCCTGGCTTCTGAAAAGTCCCGATGGGGACTTGCACATAAGTTTAACGTCGGTGACAGTATGTTGGCACTTGAAAGTCATAATTTTCGGTACCGGCATCTGTGTAAATCAATATGAGGGTGCACATTACAAACACGTGGCGTACATGGATGACACCCCCCATAAATGAGTCCCGGACTGACGACGACTAATGAGATGGTGTGGCCGCATCACTCCTCGCTACGAAAGACTCGCTGGCTATTCCCTCAACCCGTGAGGATCCTTTTGGAGTAGATGGCATAGCGGGGGATCAGTATTCGAGAAGTTTCGAGTTCGAACCTATCCCCCACCATCGGGGATCTGCGGCCCCCCACAAATCTACGTCAAAAGAGGAGATTTCAATAAGGACCTATCCTAAACCATCATGCAAAGCAAGGCCAATCAAGATAGACGGGCCACAAGACAGGTGTGTTTTCCCTAAGCAAGATAAAAAATTAAGATTTCCAAACGAGAAAGAGGTCAAGCAGATCTGAAGTGATGTTCAAGATATGAGGACGAGAAGCAAAAAAAGAAATGATGTTTGATATAACGAAATATGAAAAGATTAAATGTGAGAAAAACTTCAAAGTAGTACTCGTGTAAATCAACTCCAGATGAGGCGCAGAGTCAAACAAATTCTCTCGGTAGTGTCAAGTGACCCAAATCAAAGCCAGACAAAGTTGCGATCTCTAGTGCAGTAAAAATGTACACAAGGTATATACTAGTTCTATATTGTAACAACTAGGTCGAGCACTGAACTTTTTAATATTTCGGTACGCAATGCACATCTCCGCCAAAGTCTCTTTAAAAAAATTAAATGAGGGTTTTTATGTATAAAGTGTTATTTGGAAATGCTATGTTATAATCTTTGAATGCTACCCGAGTAAATATTATAATTTAAAAGCTAAATATTCAAGTCAATGACCAATAATTTGCTTTTCAGATTAAGTTGACTGTAACTTTGAAGATAAATTTGGAGCGTTATTCTCGGAGCGCATCGCAGTGTACACAATTATAACTATACTCACGAGGAAAGTTTGTTTAATAAATCCAAATAAAATAAATCTTGCACCACATTTAGGTACGCGTGACCATTCGACAATTTATTTTACCGACACTTGTAACCAAAGATTTGAATTTTAAATCCCAGACAACGTTGGGTACGTTTTCGAGAAAGTTAGGCGTTGATTTCAGATGCATATCTCTGATAAAAACTAATCGGAACTCACAGAAAATTCTCGAAAACCAAAAACCGTTTTAACAATACAAAACGTTTTAACACTTACAACAAAGTACAATTAAAGAATTGTTGTATGAGTGCACACTAGGCTAAGCCTCGACCGCTCGGGCAACCGCGGGTACACTTTCTATTTTCAATAAAATATTATCTTTATACTACAGAGATAAAAGTTAAAGAAAAAAATTTCAGAAAGAGCCTTCATATGGTAACAAGTGGTGTGTACACTTCATTCTTGACGAACTTATTAGGCATTTTTATACATTTTTGTGCACTTATTTCTCACAGTTATACAGATTTTCCGAAAAGCAAACGGATGAGTCGGACGGTCTGGGTCTTCAACAACACCTACAACCAGAAATGGACATTTTTAGTGAACCACTTAATCCCCTCCGAAATGCAATGCTGAATTCATGTCAGGCAAGTCATTGGTTAAGCAAACAGCTATTGCAAGGAAAATGTAAATTTTCAATTAGAAGTGGAAATCTCTAGAACTAGAAATCTCTAGAACTGGAAATCTCCAGAACTGGAAATCTCTAGAACTAGAAATATATAGAACTGGAAATTTCCAGAACTAGAAATCTCTAGAACTAGAAATCTCTAGAACTAGAAATCTCTAGAACTGGAAATCTCCAGAACTGGAAATCTCTAGAACTAGAAATATCTAGAACTGGAAATCTCCAGAACTGGAAATCTCTAGAACTAGAAATCTCTAGAACTGGAAATCTCCAGAAATGGAAATCTCTAGAACTAGAAATATATAGAACTGGAAATTTCCAGAACTAGAAATCTCTAGAACTAGAAATCTCTAGAACTGGAAATCTCTAGAACTGGAAATCTCTAGAACTAGAAATGTTTAGAACTGGAAATCTCCAGTACTGAAAATCTCTAGAATTAGAAATATCTAGAACTGGAAATCTCCAGAACTGGAAATCTCTAGAACTAGAAATCTCTAGAACTGAAAATCTTCGGAACTAGAAATCTCTAGAACTAGAAATCTCTAGAACTGGAAATCTCCAGAAATGGAAATCTCTAGAACTGGAAATCTCCAGAACTGGAAATCTCCAGAACTGGAAATCTCTAGAACTAGAAATCTCTAGAACTGGAAATCTCCAGAACTGGAAATCTCTAGAACTGAAAATCTTCGGAACTAGAAATCTCTAGAACTAGAAATCGCTAGAACTAGAAATCTCTAGAACTGGAAATCTTCAGAACTGGAAATCTCTAGAACTGGAAATCTCCAGAACTGGAAATCTCCAGAGCAGGAAATTTCTAGAACTAGAAATATCTCGAACTGGAAATCTCTAGAACTTGAAGTGGAAATCTCTAGAACTGGAAATGGATATCTTTCGAACTGAAAATCTCTAGAACTGGAGGTTGAAATCCTTAGTGTGCCCTCTTCCCTCTGAAATTCACCAGAATTTGATGCGAAATCCATATCAGTCATCATCTAAGCTCTATCTATAGCAGATGCTGCGAAATAGATGTTTCAGAGAAAACTTTTAGTAAAAACAATAGTATTGCAAAATGCTTGACGCTAATATCTCTAAAAAGAAAAACTTCATTGGAACACATCATATAAAGGCTGTAAAAATGTATCAACTGGTTTCAAAAACAAAAAAAAACGTTTTCGACAGTGTAAATGAGACAAAGCACCAGTACCAATAAATGCAAGATCGCGTCTGTCGAAAAACTGTCGTATCACTTGACACAGGAAGGTAATCGATGCCAAAAAAAATAAAAGAAAAACCTAGGAGGAAGGAAAGCAAATTGTAGAAAAATACTTCCAGCTGAGTATGCTGATTGATGTTACTGCTCATGTATTTTCCGATATAGGTTGTTTCCATATTTATCATCTTTCTACTGCTCTTTTTGCTTTCTCTTCAGTTTTTTTTTTCATTTCTTAAATTTTCGTCTGACAACAATTACCTCTATGGGTCACGTGATGCAACTACTTTTTCGACAAATGCGATCAGACGCATTTGTTGGTTCCAGCGCTCCGTCTCATTTATCCTGAGGAAAAGGCTGTTTATTGCTTATAAAACCGGTTGAAATCTTTTTCTAACCTTTACATACTATGTTCTAATGAAGATTTTATTTTCAAATTCATCCTGACAGCAGTCAGGCCGATTTTTTATATATACAAGTAAAATAGCTTTTATAGCATTCGTCTATTTCTCGCTGTAAAAGCTGTTCTTATATCAAATTAAATGTCTTATTTTTATACCCAATTAAACATTGGATATAAAAATAAGAAATAAGAAATATCTCAAATTTATTTCTTAATTTTATTTCTTATATCCATTTAAAATTATGTCATGCAAATATTCCCACACGCTCTCTTATCAACTAATATTCAATCAGGTCTTCGGTATCAGTCAAGAGTTTCAGCGTTTTACTATTATTTTATCAAGTTCTCGTGAAACGCTTTCGAGAAATTGATTAATGCCTAATACTTATCTCTCTCTGAATAGAAAAGAAAAATAGACGGAGGCGCTGCGACATTTCATTTAACGTTTTCAAAAGAATAAGCAATAGCAGAAGTAACAAAACTAAAAGATCTTCAAGATCAGTGTTTTCCTACTATAAATGGAAGAAATAAACTGAGCTTTTTTGACGGTATTGGTACTGAAATAATCATTATTCAAGAATGATAAAATAAACAACAGTTACATGTAAAGGAATCAGATGTACATTATCGTCCAATCAAAATCTATTTTTTGATCAAAATGCTATGTGTCAGCAACAATGCACATTTAAACCTGAGAAATAATTTTACCACATACTTTGAAAAGCATTGCATGTGCCAGCGTATCACAGTCCCCGATTGAAACGACTTTTTGACAAACATGTATTGCCTTCCATGTACGAATTTTGTCCGTTCCTACTCATTTACTCATTAGATAATCCTCTACAACGCCGCATAAAATGGTTAATAAGAACATCCTTATAACCATTGCCGAATCCTAACTTTATCCTAACTTTGTTATCTTGTTTTCAATTCTCCGCTAGGAACGCCGAAATCCCTTTTATTCAATCGGGCATGGTCAGTATAATATAGATAGATCTAACGTGTACACTCATGGACCTTCCCTTACAAAGTTAATGGAGTGCTTAAGGACTTCCCGTATCAGTAAAATAACTTTTACAGTATTTTTCTCTTTTCCGCTGCTACCATCCAATTTAAACTACTACATATTAATAGTTCTACTGTTATTTTATCAGATTTTAAGCGTTCGTGAAATTGATTAATGTCTGATACTTATCTCTCTCTGAATAGAAAAGTAAAATAGACTGCGGTGCTGTAATGGAGCATTTAACATTTTGAAAAGAATAAGCAATAGTAGACTAAATCATCTTCGTGATCAACGTTTCCTTATTATAAATGTAATAAATAAACATAACTCTTTTTGATAGTGTTAGTATTAAAATGATCATTATTCTCTGAATGTAGAAATCGAAAAATATACAGCACATGCCGTATTTGTCACGTAAGTAAAAATCTGATGTGGATAGCACATGACTTTCCTTATACAATGAATTTACTTCTTTCACAGTTGAAAAATAATGAAAAAAGATACAAGGCACAGTGATTGTAACGTTGAATTGTATATTTGGCGCTTTTCCGGATAACATGTAAAGCTATTCCGTACCCAATGAATTTATATTTCACGTAACTCTAAATTAACAATTATCAATAATGATAGCATCCTCAATAAGCAATGTAGTTCACATATTAAAATATTTTAATAATAAATCATCAATTAGACATCATTTTCATTAACTTGGCGTCATTTTTGCAATTTTGACGATATTGTCGTAAAACTGAGACTAAAAATTGCCAAGTTGGCGGAAACATTGGAACTAATTATGGGCATTTACAAAGGAATCAAGGAAAGTATGCAGTTATCGATGTTGTAACTGCTTATGCCATCGATGAAAAATGATTTGATATTGGATTGGTATGTTGTATTGTGGATATGGGGAACAGTAAAACTTGGAACTTTTACCGACCTCATCTTCAAATAAATTTTGGCTAATTTATAACAATTCAAAATACCCCTTTGAATAGTGTCATTAGGTTGTAGAAGCACTTTTAAAACACAATACACCTAAATACTTACAATATAAAATTTACAAGATGAATACACATATGCTAGAGCAAAGTCGAACGTGTTTAAAAACCTAAAACCGTGGAGCTACAAGTAATTTAACTATATGCTTAAAACTTCATTGAAATAAAGTATGCTTGTCTATGTAAAATCAATGAATGTTTTAGTCATATCAGCTATATTGCAGACTCAGCTATATTGCAGATGGTTCTCCATAAAAGCCAGGTCTTCATGCAAAGATGGAGCCAGACACGTTTGGATTATGGTGCAACTGTCCAGATATTTGCCAACCTTGACCAAAATCCTTGATCTGGCTATTGCCGAAATGCATATTTCGCACAGCCCCGGAAACATCCTACACTTTATGGTCACGGACAAACGAAGTCATATCTGAAAATTCCGTATATATATCGTTAAGTGTTACAAAAAAATGGAGAGAAGCGCATTTCTTATATACTAGAAAATATGCCCGTTATATGCCGGAATTAAAAATTTGCAAAGCATTGCCTCCTATTTAGCATCATTTTTATCAATTTGTTGACATGTTTATCAATTTGGCAATATTTTCGTCAATCTGGTAAAATTTAAGAAAAACTAGCCAAGTTGGCGATATTTCGCTAAATTTGACGTCAAAATTTCGTCAAACGTTATGAACGGATAAAGAATTTATTCTTACAGTAGATAAACGACTATAATGGCTTGCAAATACAAAACTATTTCCCAAAGTATATAGTAGATTGTTATATTCTTTACAAGATATTAATTAGTTGCCATTTTCATTGATTTAACATCATTTTTATCAATTTGGCGATATATTCGTCAATTTGGCAACATTTGAGAAAAAAAAACAAGTTGGAGATATTTCACCAAATTCGACGCCAAAATATCGGCAAGCGTTATGGACGAAGATATAGGTTATTCTTATAGTAGATAAAAGACCAATAGCTTTCAAATACAAAACTATTACTCAAAGTATCTTCTCTCGTGAATAGAACAAACTAGATCCACGAGAATGGTGATAACAAATTTATCGCATGATATTGCATATGAAAATGAACATATTTCACAATAGTTAATACTTTCTCTTTTAATTTTGTATGATTTTTTGATAAATTTACTTAAAAAAAGTGCAATATCTCGAAAACTGTTTATGCTAGCGTTCTAATTCTTATGTCAATCGTTTTCTAATAAAAAATTACATAAGAAATGACTATTTACGTAAATTTATTGAATTTTTCAAAATTTCATGTAGGAGAGAGAGAGACATCACCTCAAAAAAGTTTGATTCGTGTTCAGGGATGCTTTAACGTGCTTTCCCATCGAAAACTCGAATTCAAATTTTCAACCCCGTCACAATACTTTCTTTATACATTATAATTTATACATATTATGTATATAAGGCAAGTAATACATTATAATACATATATAAGGAAAGTAATATGCATTGCAATATGTATATAAGGAAAGTAAAAATCAATGGTACGCAAGTATATTCTCTCTCATATTTTTCCAATTAGTTATGTAATACTGTATAAGAAAGTTGATCACTGTGGATGACTTTCGGAAAAAAATCTCTAGCGGAATTCGTTTTTCTTTTTCTATTTTTATGCATTCTTCATTATTAATTTCCTTATATACATAGTATAATGTATAAGGAAAGTATTGTGACGGGGTCGAAAATTCGAATTCGAGTTATCGACGGGAGAGCACGTTTCAAGCACCTTTGAACAGGAATCAGACGATTTTGAGGTGATGCCTGTGGGGGGGGGGGGGGGGGGGGTTGCGCATATGTGTATGTGCGTATGTGTCAGAGAGTCTGTGGAGACGCTATCTCACGAACAAATTAAACGATTCGAACGAAATTTGGTTCAAAAATTACAATCAGTGAATACTATGGGGCGCGACAGCCCAGTGGTTCGCGGGAATTGCACTCGGACAACCCGGGTTCGATTCCCGCCACTGCCAAAACTGCCGCTGTGTTCAGGCGAAGTACGATCACGTTAAACATGTGGGTCCGTAAGTCCTTCCGAGAGGTTGGTTGTAGGGGAAGGACCGTAAGGTCCCTGTGGATGCCTCCCCCACTGGGTTCCGGTCTAAATTGGGTGGCACTACCCGGTCGTCCAAACAGATACATTATACCTTTCTGGTAGGTCGGACGGTCTGGGTCGAAGAAGAAAAATGAATGAATACTGGTAGCCAAATGTATTTAAACGTAATCGAATGTTCCGAACACCCTCAAATTTTGAAATGAATTTTTTAAAAATCATCAAAATATCAAAACCTTCAACAAAGTTACATAACTAATCATTTCTTATGTAATTTTTCATTAGAAAATGATTGATGCAAACTTTAGAACGCTAGCATGAACCGTTCTCGAGATATTGCACTTTTTCAAATAAATTTATCAAAAAAATCACATAAAATTACAAAAGTATTAACTATTGTGAAATATGTTCACTTTTCATACGTAATATTATGCGATATATTTGTTATCATCATTTTCAAGGATCTAGCTTGTTCCATTTACGAGAGAAGATACTTTTGTATACAGTAATAGTCAGTGGCGTAGCGTCCATTGAGGATAAAAAGCTGAGCCTCCTCGCTGAACTTGAGGATAAAAAGCTTATGTTTAAATAATTCTTAAAATCTAATTTAAAGAATTATTTAAACATAATTTAATTTATCATAGTTTTTTAAATAATTTTGCGAAGATATATGTATTATTTAGAAAACTGTTACATTTTTAACACTTTACAACATAGTTGAAAAGTGTTTATGACTTTTCATTCTGTCTGTCTGTCTGTCTGTCGGTAGCACGATAACTGCCGTAAAAGTGACTTTATCAAATTGAAATTTTAGTATGTTGTTCAGACGGTCTGTGGGGCCTATGGGAATATAAATGAATTATATCACCCAATTAGTTTTGGATTGAACCCGGATTGAAAAAATAAAATACATTGAACCCTATGGGACCTAATTTTTCAAACATTTTTAAGCGGATTTAAAATTCACAAATTGCTTCGAAAATTTAAGGAAATATTCAAATCATTCCATAAAATATATAAAAAAAAAATTCAGCAAAATATATTCAGTAGTTTTTCAAATAAAAATTAAAATAATAATTATATCCTTTATATGAAAAGATCAAGTGATCATTATATGAAGACATCACGTTACCCACTTCAAAATAATGTATGGCATCCATCTTGTGTCAAAATCGTGATTTTTAAAGTTTATTTTAATTCATATTTAGTGTTGTATCCGTCCTAAAACCGCTTTACTTTTGCTTAAATTCTGTGCATCTACATCCTGAAACAACGCGATTACAATATAGTTGAGTTTGAATGATCATCCAACTTTGATTATTTCTACAACGAAGCCTACTTTTCCCTTATGAAGGATGTGAATACCAAAAGATGTAGAATGAGTTGTATAAGAATTGCTGCATTTCTTTAACGCAAAATTATTTAGCCCATGGAGTCTGCAATATAGCAGATGTGAATGAAACAATAATTGATTTTGCAGAGAGGCAAACGATGTTTTGATGAAGTTTTGAGCATAGAGTTAAATTACTTGTACTTCCATGATTTTAAGTTTTAAATAAAAATAATTATTATAGTTTTGTGATGAATGGATAAATGTTTATGAATGAAATGCTGCTTTTATTTAAAGAGCCAGCCGATTTATATTTCGATGACGTCATTTGAAAAAGTTCATTTGTTTTCGATGAAGTTTTAAATATAATAAATTATTGTAGTATGATGATCATTTAAAAAATATTACCAAGGAATGTATCGCATTTCAGAGATGTTTAAACCAGGGAATTTATATTTCAATGCCGTCATTTGAATGAAGTTCATTTTTTTCGATGAAGTTTTAAGTTTTCAAATACAATAAGTTAATGTAGTATTGTGATAATTTTAAAAATATTACCGAGGAATGTATTGCACATTTTAGAGATGTTTAAATAAAATTGTATTGAAGTTTGAAAGTGTTTCATAATCAATGCTTTATGTATGATTGATCTTTCTTGCTCTTCCTTAAAGTGACACGATTCAAAATATTTTTCCCATTAAAAAGCATATTTTAATGTTTCAGAAGCTAAAGTCATCCAGCCTTCGTCTTCTATAAGGAGAAACATGGCATTAAGACCACCCATTTGTTAAACTCCTCCCTAGCTGGCTAACTAACATGAGAAGCTAGCTTATAAAGGCGTGGCTATTGCTTCCCCATTTTTAACCTTTCATAAACAATCTATGATTGGATGTGAGACATGACGTTTCATCAATGATGGGTAGTTGGGAGTAGATAGTGCAAGTCTAAAGAGTCCTCCATTTCGGTCAAATATGATTCTATTAATTACTATTTGTAGAAAATAATCATTATTTGCAATATTAAAGAATTTGAGTCATTTTTCACGAATAACCTAGGGTTTACCTAACTTTAAACAATCTCAAGACGAAGAACTATACTAATAATGACTACCATTAAACTTAAGTAGTTTGCAAAGTAAACTTAGCTCTTTATATAGGCATCAATATGGAGAAGCATCCGTTTGCGTATTTGGGAGTTTTAGACATAATACGTTTTATTTCCCGTTAATCCCCTGTTAGACGAAAATCTCAGTTGAATAAAAGTGAATGATAATTTTTAGCGGATTATTAGCATATTGTAATCATAAGATATTTTTTTCATAGTACAGTATTTGTAAATAATTAATAAGCAATATTGTTTAAGGGCATTGTTGACTCCAGTGATTTTCAACTAAGCTTATGTTCCAGATTTCTTACAAATTTTCAGTGCACTTTTTCATACATGGGCGCATGTAGAACGTTTTGCGGAAAGGTGGGGGGGGGGGGGTGTAAACTGAAGAATAAAACGTATAACATCGTTTAGATTGATATTCGCCTTTGTTATCTTGAATATCCAAGGGGGAGAGTGTGTTCTATAAGCGACCATGACTTCATATTTAATAAAATGGTGGTAAAAATTCAACTAATTTAGAAATAAGCAAACATTTAAAATGTTATACTTTTTATACTTATTATGTATCTTACATAGGTAATATATTTTAAAATATTGGGCATTTCATTCACTCTGAGCACTTTTATATTAAATTATTTTATTTTACTCACCAAAGAAATTCAACTTATTGAAAGTGCGAATTCCAATATAAATTCACTTATCATACAAAAACCTTTTCCGAGTTAAAATGACAATCGCATACCCTGTCCACTAAGAATATTACGCTACGCTACTGGTAATAGTTTTGTATTTGGACGCCAGTAGTCGTTTATCTATTATAAGAATAACCTGTTTCTTCGCCCATAATGCTCGGCGAAATTTTGGCTACGAATTTAACGGAATATCGCCAAATTGGCGGGGTTTTGTGGCAACTTGGCGGAGTTACCAAATTGATAAGCATGTCGGGAAATTGATAAAAATTCAATATCTTGGAAAGAATATACGAATCTACTATAAGAAAAATTACTTTGGTTAATAGTTTTGTACACTACTGGCCATTAAAAGCGCTATACCATGAAGACGGTATGCAACAAACGTCAAATTTGCATGAAAGGTACTACATGCTGGAATATGCAAATGATTAGTATTGCAGCGCATGCGCACAAAGCAGGTATGAGTGACGTCATCTACATTCTGTATAAAAGGGAAGATTGCACAGCAGGTTTCTCATTCGGAAATCGCATTTGAACGTTGATTGTTTGTGTGAAGATCATGTTATGCCTCATGTAAGGAGAAACTCCTACCAGCACATGTCGAAATTCGACAGCGGCAGGATCGTGGCCTATCGGGACTGCGGTTTATCGTTCTGCGACATTGCTGCTCGCGTTGGTCGGGATCCCATGACTATCAAACGAATATGGAATCAATTTCAGTGAGGAGGATGCCGGTCAGAAAACACCCAACGCGTTTCCAAGCTGAAACTCAGTCGGGGAGCTGAAAATAGCTGGTAGGTATCGAAAACCCAGACCACTCGACTCACCTTGAGGTATGAGCAGTAATTTAAGTGGCCGGTAGTCGGGAGGTGTTGAAGACCCAGACCGTCCGACTCACCCGAGGGCTAGAGCACCCATTTGGACGGTCGGGAGATGTTGCAAACCTAGACCACTCGACTGACCCAAAGGGTTTGTAGTAGTCGTTTGAGTGGCCGGGTGCCGGGAGGTGTTGTTGTTGAGACCCAGACCGTCCGACCTAAGGCTCCTCTATATACGAGCTGACTCATCAAGCATATTGAAGCCCACTGTAGCTGGAAGCGCAGTCCATTAGCATTAACTCTATTCGTATTTTAACTTTAAGAAGTATAATTGAAATAATTATGGGTGGTTATTCTGCACCGAACTGCTCTAATCATTCTAGAAAGGGTTTTAGGCTATTTCGCTTTCCTAGAAACGACGAAAGAAGAAAACAATGGCTAATAAACAATTGGATACCCGGTAATGGAGAATACTTGTGCGAGCTAAATTCTACAATATTCTAATTCAAACTTCTTTTTTCATATAAAGTATTTATTTTAAACACTTATTTTATAATTTCTGTAACTTTTGTATGGAACCCTATGGGCTTCAATATGCTTGATAAGTCAGCCTGTAGTAGAGGAGCTCTAGTCCGACCTACCAGAAATGTGTAAGGTAACTATTTGGATGACCGGGAGGTGTTGCGTACCTCATCGTGCTGCATCGTGACACGTTGGGGGGTTCCGGCTGGCCCTCTTTCTCACTGAAATTCGACTGAGCTCTCGCCAGGAAGGGGAGTGTGAGGGGGCAGCATTGCGTCACTCATCGCTACGAAAGACTCGCCGACTATTCCCTCGGTCCGGGATAATCCTTTGGGGCCAGATGGCATAGTACGGGATCAGTAATCGAAAGGTTCCGAGTTCGAACCTATCCCCCACCATCAGGGGAATGCGGATATGCCCCACAGGATTGCGGGTATGCCCCCAGGGGAATGCGGATGCCCCACATACACATCATACTACTTGCAGACACATTTCTACAGAGCGATTCTGCGGCAGGCGGATAAGCCCTGCGTATAGTCTACAGCAGTAGAATTTTAGGACTGTTAAAGTTCGAAGCAGTCGAAAGGAGGTTCGACTAATCAAGTCGAGATTTCACGAGCAAGTCCAGTCCGAATAGATGAAAGTTTTTCTCTCGACTGCAATTTGTAAACGCCCCAGAAGGAATGACTGACCATCTCATTGGTCGTCGTCGGTCTGTGGTCCATTTGTGGGGGTTTCATCTATGTACGCCACGTGCTTTTCATGTGCATAATCATATTGGTTTTCACACATGCCGGTGATGAAAATTATGGCTTTCAAATGCCAACATACTGTCACCGGCGTTAAAGTTATGTACATATCCCCATCGGGAGTCCCCATCGGGATTTATTTCTGCGTTCGGAAGTCAGGCGTCCAAAACAGGAAACGGTATGCGGTTTTCTCAGTTATAAGATACTTAGAGAAACGTCGCTTCGAGTTCGTTTTGGTGCAGGTGGCATAAATGGCGATAGTTAACCGCCACAGATTTTAACCAAATTTTACTTTATAGCTAAACTATATACATTTTTGGGATTTATTTCTGCGTTCACATCTTGACAATGTACGTAGTATACCATTCAAACTTAGTCAAAATCACTTCAGCGGTTTTTGAAATTAGGAAAGTTCACGGAATTAAAACAAATCTTATGAGAGGGGGGGGGGCAGGTTGGGAACTATTTGGGAGCGGAATGTTAAAAGTGTTTATATGGGTGTTAGGCCCGGGAACGGCTGGGGGATCTCTGGAGATTTCCCTGTGTGCCTGGCCTGCTAGATTTGACTATTTTTCTTATCGATAATGTGTATGATGGGCTGAAGATGAACGGACCGATCATATCCTTTATTTTCTGCGGGGATCATGAGCTTCGTATCCAAGCCTGGCGCTAGTTATCAAAAGAAACAGGGAAAAGATGAAATGGACAATTAATTTTATTGAGGATAGTATACTTAGTACTACTTTTTACCAAACTATCATTGAAAATGGGATACGGAGAATCAGATATACGTTTATTAACATGCACTTTATTTCTGAAATTCTACGCATTCTGGCCATTAATCTATAACATAAGCATCTTAAACGCGGAATGGTATCCTATTGGGAGATCGTAAAAACTTCGTTGGAACTAAAAGATTAATTTAACCTTTTATATTAAAACAATATTTAGGTATAAAATAAATAATAAAAACCCTCTGCATTTAAAATTTTTTGGAAGTTTCTTAATAATCAAGTGGCATGATAACGCAATCGTTAAGAGGAAAAAGGGGGGTATAGGGATGCAATGTTTCAACCAGTGGCGGGGGGGGGGGCGAAATCAAACCAACCTCCACCACTGAGAGATTAAGAACGCCGCATAAAATGGTTAATAAGAACATCCTTATAAAAGATCGATATTTTCATTCTAATATCCTCAAAAACGTGATACACCTCCATTGTAGTTAATGATGATTTCCTTACCATCCAAATGTTTAGCTCTTTATTTTCAAAGACGGCATAATGACTAACCCCACAAAACCATTTATGTACATCATTTAGAATGTGTTTACATGAAAAAGCTCTTTGTTTTTACTTTAATACATCCTTAAATCCATCACTCATTAAAGAGTAAAGCGTCTGTGACATGTTAAAACATCATAAGCATTCATTTTTTCTTGCCTTTTGTTTCACCAGTTCGTTTATCTTGATTTTTACCAATAAACAAAGGCCAAGGAAACAGGCCCGTTTGCATGAACATTAAAAGGCAAATATTTGAACATCGCAAGTATAATGTAGTTTCGTAACGGAAAATGGGAGTTTTTATATGATAGCTCTTTTTAGATGCTTTTCATTTTGAAACTTTAAGGAAATCAAAGATTGGTTAAGATTGGTTTTGGAAGTGAAACAAGTGCTTTAAAGTTTAATGGAATCTTGTTGCAATAGAGGTGATTTAGACTCATTGTTAAATAGAATAATTACTTTCCCTATATACATAGTATAATGTACAGGGAGAGTATTTTGACGGGGTCGAAAAATCGAATTCGAATTTTCGACGGAAGAGCACGTTTCAAGCATCCCTGAATTCGAATTGAGGGAATATCTGTGTGTGTGTGCGTGTATTTGTGTGTATGCGCTCGCACGCGTGTGTATGTGTGTGTGTGTGTACTCACACGTGTGTGTATGTGTGGGTGCGTGTGTGTGGGGATGCGATGTCGCACAAACGAATGGAGTGCTTCAATGAAACTGTGTTCAAATATTACAATCTGTGAAAACTGGAAGCCTATTGATTTTAAACGCCTTCCATTACTTGGAACAAAAACAAAATTTCGAATCAATTTTTGAAAAAAATCATTAAAATATCATAATCTTCAATAATGTTGCGTATTTTTTTTTTCATTATGAAACGAATGACATAAATTTTAGAACGCTAACATAACCGTTCTTGAGCTATTTTACATTTTTCAGATAAATTTATCGAAAAATCACATAAAATTAAAAAATATTAACTATTGGGAAATATGTTCCCTTTTCATGTGAAATAACATGCGCTAAATTTTTTAACATCATTCTCGCGTATCTAATCCGTTCCTCGCACGAGAGAAGATATTTCTATATAATAAAAGGCAATGTCTGTATGTGTGTCTTATACACTATAGGCTCAGCGACCGCGCGTCGCAGAGCTACGAAATTTGGCAATCGCAGAGACGGGGGGGGGGGGAGGTGACACGTGAAAACTGATTTTTAAAATTTGAATTATTTTTTGTTATGTAATGTTTTATGCGATTTCGACAGTTTTCCCTTTTTTTCTTCACCATCCAGACGTCGTAGAAAAAAACAAATCACACGACCGGAAAGAGCAGACAATTGCGAGTAAAAATATATCAATTTCAAATCTCAGGGACAAATTCTAATATTTTTTAAAGATTTTAAAACAAAAGTCACTTTCGGCTCAAAAAAACGAACTTTCGTTTTTAAATCCTCGCGTCGGGAAAAATACCGACAATTTCGACTAATAATTTACATTTTTAGAAAGCTCAAAGATCAGGCTTTCTTACAAGCCCAATCTGGTCAAAAAATAAGAAAAGGTAGCCGCACGATCCGGATTTTAAGGAAGTAATGATTTTCAATTTCTCGGACAAACCGCGAAAGCAGAGATCGATTTTTCACCCACATGCGCGTGCAGACGCACGGTGTTTCTATGGTGGAGGGGAGGTGGGCGATGTTATGACGGAGAACGGGAACATAACCGCTGATGACAAGGGATTAATAGAGATGGGATTTGTTGGAAATATTGTTTCAACGCCAGAAGAACTAAAAGAAAGTGTATTTCCCAACATTGAACTCCACTTCCGAGACCCTAAATGGCTGTGTGAAAGGGCTATTCTTGCTCCCACGAACGAAGCGGTTAATGTTATTAACAGACAACTACTCATGAAACTTCCTGGTTCTGTTCACACGTACAAGTCTGTAGATTATGTAATAGATATAAATCAGGCCGTCGAGTACTCACCAGAACTTTTGAATTCACTGGAAATTTCTGGTGTGCCCTCACATGAATTAGAACTAAAGATTGGGGCACCCATAATGCTTTTAAGAAATCTAGATCCACCGGCACTGTGGGATGGAACAAGATTGATTGTTAAGAAAATGATGCCTAATGTCCTTGAGGCAACGATCATAACAGGTCATTCTGCGGGAAATCAAATTTTTCTACCACGCATCCCTATCATATCTCCAAACCTCCCGTTCGAGTTTAAACGCCTACAGTTTCCAATTCGGCTCAGTTTTGCGATGAGCATAAACAAATCTCAGGGACAGAGTTTGAAAGTCGTTGGACTCAACCTACAAAGGCCTTGCTTCTGCCATGGACAACTTTATGTAGGTTGCTCAAGAGTTGGGGATAATAGGAATCTATTTATACTTGCACCAGATGGGAAAACAAAAAATAAGGAAATACTGCGAGTAAAACAAAACTTCATTTTCTTAATTGTCAAAATCTAAAATGAACTAGAGGAATGAATGGAGTTTAAAATAAAACTCCTGCTCTGGAGTTTGTTGGCCTGAGATCAAAGATGTATAGTTTAAAAACACCTTCCATGGAGAAGATAACTGCTAAATGTGTTAATAAGAATGCTGTGAAAAAATTAATCTGTCATCAAGATTACTATATCTGTCTAACAAGGCGAAGATATAATGGAGTTGAACAATTTAAAATTGCAAGTAAAGACCATCAAATTTATACTGTTAAGCAAATTAAAATGGGATTAACCACTTATGATGATAAAGTTCATATTTTAAATGACGGAATTAAGAGCTTAGCATATGTTCATTATATAATTTATATGATTGAATTATGGTGGATTGAATTGTGGCGATGTATTGTATACATCGAGTGGTGGTTGGGACCATAATGAAGAAACTTAAACACTGAAGAAATAAAAAAATAAATAAAAAGAAAGTTATGGAGATTGTCGCGGTGCATTTATGCATCGGGTGGTGGTGGGGACAATCTTAAAAAAAAAAATTTCGCTGAGCAGCATCGTTAAAGTAGCATCGTACTTTCTTGAATACTAAATTCACATTCAACATCATCAGTTTCAAAAATACTTTCATGTCATTTGCAATGCAATACTAAAAATGCAGACAAATGGATACAATTTCATTTATGGAAAACAAAAAATAGAGGAGCATACCTCTATAAAAATTATAGGAGCAGCTGATCCCGGCTGTGAGTACACATCAAAGGAATCCCTTTCCTAGGGTTACAGGTACAGAAATCCTCAGAATCTCACAGTTCACAAACATTAGAATAAATTCACTTTACAAATCAATATTCAAGAACTCCCCCCCCCCCTCCCCCTAGAACATTATTTTTCATCTTAAAATGTCATTATTAGTTTTAACGTCATTAAACTAAAACAAACTTTGTTAACTCCACGGGGTTATGGCGCCAACGAGTTTGCCACGGTCAGAATTTTCAAGAGTAGCGAACAGGCTGGTCGTCGAAGGCGGCTAGTTAGGTAATAGTTTTGTATTTAGACGCCGAACAATTCGCTAATAGTCATTTATGTATAAATAAAATCTTTCTCCGTTTCTCTGTAACGCTTGACAGACTTGGTGACTCATTTAGTGAAATATCACCAACCTGGAGATATATATTTTGCCCCAGATTTACGAAAATATCACAAAATTACTACAATGGCGCCAAATTAAATGAAATGACGCCAAAATTATGAATAAATTATTAAAACATTTTAATATACGGACTGTATTGCTTATTGTGGATGCTATCAATAGTGATAATTGTCAATTTAAAGTTGCGCAAAATATAAATATAGTTTTACATGTTGTCATCCGAAAAAGCGCCAAATGTACAATTCAACGTTAGAATTTATTATATTATATTTAACTATATTTTTTTCACTGCGGAAGAAGTCAATTCATTGCATTATGTAGTGAAAGGCATGTGCTGTTCACGCCAGATTTTTATATTTGCTAATCAATGCTTTATACTGGGTTATGCAGGAAACATTCCAAAGCCAGCAATATTTTGAACACCGTTACTTTTTACTTTTACTACAATACTAGTAATGTACGTATATGTACAATAATTTTATTCGCAGAAATTCATAAATCTACTCCCTTAACTTAGTAAAAAGTCTTTATTAAAGAAAAAAGTCTGCATTTAATTGCGCTGTTTGAGCGCATTTTATGAGATGCTGGGTACTTTCAGAAATCCACAATAGCATTTATAGAACATTTCTTAGCAAAAAGATCATTTGTTGAATTGCTTTTATCACTTATTCACTTATTTATTACTTTCCCTACATAGAGAAAATATTGTCACAGGGTCGAAAATTCGAACTCGAGTTTTTGACGGATTTTGAAGTGATGACTGTATGTGTGTGCAGGATTTTGATTTAGGGGAGGAGGTTGAAGCTCGGTTTGGGGTTCTAAATAAGTACTTAAACATAAGTTTAAGTATACATTTCTTATCTTTTAGTACATATTTGGTCAATAATATGAAACAAGAATATTTTTCAACAAAACAAAAAAAAAATTCGTCTCTCTCATTCTACAGCATTACCGATGTACTTGAATTGAAAAATGCAAGCAGGGTTTATGTTTGGCGTTTAACAAGCCAGGTTACCAGAATTGGTGAAAAATACGTGCGTGCGTCATTTTTAGCGGTAACTAACACCGCAGGACGACAATTATGGCCAACGAACATGACAAAACCTTTTTTTCTTGAATTCATATGTGAGCTGGCCATTATTTTATTACGAGTTTCAATGTAAATAAAGTACGTTATAACATGTACATGCGAAAAAATATTTGAAAGTTGTCACTATAATTATAAAAGGGAAAAAAATATATTTTTTAATTTTAAAACTTTTATTGGGGGGGATGTTGCCCCATCAGTCCTTTCTCCTTGCGTACGCCCCCTTTAGTATGCGTATCCGTGAGTCTGTGGATGCGATATCTCATGAACGAATGGAACATTCCAAACGTCATTTAGCACGATTATTACAATCAGTGAATATACTGGAACCTTATCAATTTTTAACGCAATCAAATGCTCGCAACATTTTGATTGAATTTTTGAAAAAATCACTAAAAATGGTTATTTATTTAACAATTTCAATACTGTTAAATAAATACTTATTTCATACGCCATTTTTTATTAGAAAATAAATACCACGATCTTTTATACGATAGCACGAACTGTTTTCAATAGGGCTCCTAAATACTCCTAAATAGAGAATAGAGCAAGGTTTATAGATACTATAAACCTTGCTCTATAAACCTTGGTAGTATCTATAAACCTTGGTATAGAGGAGCCTCAGTTCTCAACAGTCGAGAGAGATATTGCATGTTTTTCAAATTATTTTTCAAAATAATTACATAAAATTATAAAAGTAGCAATTGTTATCTAGAGTATAATCCCTTTCCATATGCAAATGTTATTAAACGGATCTCTTAACATCATCCTCGTGTATGTAGTTCGTTCCATTCGCGAGAGAATTTACCTTTTGTATTAGTTTTGCATGTTGAAGAATTTTTCAATAGTAATTTGTTTCTCCGGATATTAATTCGATGTTAATTGCATTTTGATTAGGTTTTAGCATGTGAGCATGAATAAGCCATTCTGTTTGGATTAAAGTAAGTAGATTTTGAAAAAAAAATAATAAATTATTTTATTTTTTTACAAAGAAATTTGTGAAAGGGTGTGTTGTAGCAAAATAAACCTTTTTTCTTCTGCCTGCGTATAAGAAATTGGGCGGGTTTGTTGGACTTTACAAAATATTAAAATTTGAAGGTTTTCTGAACATCAAATATAAAATAATTCTACACTGGAAAAATTTCATTTCATTTGTAACCTTGAAAATATAAATGACTTTGAACTATAAAATATTTTAAGTGATTCATTTAGTCGTATTTATTTAATATGAAACGTTAAAAAGAAATTTGTATTACTAATTATAATGTACACAGTCATTAAAGAGTTTTATAAATACCAGAATTTTAAATTTATATTTTTATTTTAACAAATTATATTTATATACTAATATCAAGACTGATGAAACTGCTCCAAAAATGTAATGGAAAACCATCACCATAAAATATTTGTTGCAGAGGTTTCAGTTTTGCAACATGCCGGATTATCAGGAACACGTATAACACTTGTAAATTAGTTTCTTTCCATCAAAGCTTTTCCAATGTTTCCAATATTCCCGGTTTATTCCTCAAAATTCCTCATTCTCCCGGTTCTCAAAATCAGGGCCTGACTAATGTAGGGGAACACGGGGCAGATGCCCCCCCCCCCCCCGCATTATAAGGGCCTCAAATTAAACAATTGCAACATCAAAAAATTAATGGCCGCTTTCTCAAAAAAAAAAAAAAAATGTCATCGAAATAGATTTGCTCAGCTGATAGATTCATTTTGGGGATATATAGGGATTAACCACAATAATATAGCATGTGGGCTATGATAAGAAAGTTATCAATAATTTATATTCCATTAAAATATGTAAGAACCACCTTTTGTATAACTTTTTCTAGAATGCAATTATGTTCTTGAAAAATATTTTTATTATAATTAAAAATATTTTTATAGTTCATTTTTCATATATATCGAACGGTGAAGGGGACCCCGGAGGAATGCCTGCCCGGGCCTATAGTTGTAAAGACGGGGAAAAAAACGGTTTTTTGGGGGGTGGGAATTTTGAAAGCTTCCAAAAAGTGGGAGTTTTCAGACATTGCATTTTAAATTGGAAAAAAAAAATGTGTATAACCCAAAAAACCCGAGTCCCAGTTAGCTAAGTCGGGTCCAGCTCAAAATTCCGAGATTTTTTAAAACTCCACCTGCAATGGGAGCGCGATCATAATGCACATGATAAATCAAGATATAATTAAAATATACCAGGCACATGCAATTCCAGAAAGATTTCATTCCTTGTCTTTTCTGAAAAGCATCAAAAATACTTACGACCTCGTTATCCCATTTTCTATCATTAGTATTGTGATAATTCTATGTGTGTATATAAATACGCATGTCAAGGGCAAAGATAAAATTGGCACAGAATATGTGGGTGGGTGAAAGTTCGATATCAAGTTGATTAATCTAACAGACATTTCAAATAATTGCCAACTATTTTAGGCCATCAAGTTCACGATATCTAACCATGACTTATTCCAGCAATATTAAGAGGGGGTGGATTTGGAACTTGAAAGACAAAATGCGGTACGGGAATGCTCTTACACATTAGTGGAAATAAATGCAGTTTTGTTTTATTATATTATAAGGCTATTAATATAGTATCGATAAACATCTCTTCGTTAAATTTCTCATTGCTTCTAGTTTATTAGTGCATTATTGTCCATAAATAAATTGCCCCAGATCATGATACAACATAGTAAAATCTTCCGAATAATAAGACATTTATGAAGGAGCCTTCATATGGTTGCAAGTGGTGTGGAAAATTCCTTTTCAATGGAATAATTGAGCATTTTAATACCCCTTTGTAATTTCGTATAATCATACGAATTTTCGAAAGAACCGGAAGTGAAATCACCAGATCCGGAAGTGGAAATTCTTAGTGCATCTCCAGCCCAAAGCCTCCTATATATACTGGATAGCGCAACAGCAGTTATCTTGACTCCCAGTTGAGGCGATGATTGTGCATGGTGAAAAGAGGGTTACTTTCTAGTCCTATTCTCGAGATCTCGAGAAAATTAAAACATTCTAGACTACATTCTTGGATAATTGGTACAATTTTTTAAAAGCAAAAGCACCTATTTTACAACTAAATAGGGTGGTAACTCAAGAAATTTCACTCTTTAACATTATTTTATCAAACAATTTAAAAGTTTGAAAGAAATTTGCCATAAACTAATCATTTGGATGAAATATTAATAAAACATATATATATAAATTATTATTATTATTATTATTAAATGCTTCTTACAGTATCTAAAATTATTTTATTTATAAGTCAATCTAATGAGACTAAACATGCAAATCAGCCTAAAAAGAAAAAAAAAATTAAAATAATTTCACCTTAATTAACCTAATCAACTTGCTTATTGCCACAAGTTGAAAGAAGGCAGTAAACAACAAGAAAAAAATAGAAGTAAAAATAAGCATGAAACAACAAAACCGACCATAAAATAAAATAATTTTTGTGATAAAATCAAAATTTACCCCATATTTTACTGTGTTTGTAAAATAGACTAATTCATAATTGAAATAATATCTATGTAATTACATTAAGGTAGCACGTCTAAAATTTAAATATAAAACAGTTCAGACACACAAGTCTTTATTTGATCACACTAAAAGACGTTAAAAACATATTACACGCCTGAGAGCTTTCAACGTGAATGAAACGTCCTTCATCAGAGGTATATGATAAGATAAAGATCGCACTAAAAGATATTGTTGAAAACATACACTCTATTGAAAAAAAAAAAAAAAACGAAGCACCTCTTAAAAAATAATCTGATTATCTCGAAATTTGTCATGCAAATTCCTTTATACCAAGTATGGAAATGATTAAAATTTGCAAGGCCTTTAACTTCGTCATAGCGCGGGTTTCTACTGGGCAACTAGCATCCTATGAAACAGGTAAAAAATGTGGACGGTTTATCTTTGCTCGTTATCGGCGTTGCAGTTCCATGGAGACACAACCAATAATGCCGTTACGGCGTTGCCGAAGACCTTATAAGCAATTAGACGAGTTCGAACGTGAATGTATATAGTCGGGATTTGTGAAGCTGGCTGGTCATACCGAGCAATAGGTCGCCACCTGTACCGAACAGACACTGCTGTGCAAAGGTGCTGGCAGCAATGGTTGCTAAAAGGAACTCAACGGCGGAATGAAGGTTCTAGAAGGCCAAGGTGCACGAATGTGAGGCAAGATCGGATGATTGTGCGAGAGGTCCGAACAGGCCCAAAGCCATCATTGTCATCCATCCAACGTGCTACAGCAAGGCCACCTAGAATAAGACAAAATAAAAAATAACTCACCATTTATGAAATCCTGTTTGCAGTAGACACTATAATCCAAGTGGGCACGTATTTAAATTATTTTTTTTATTTAAAAGTATGAATTTTTGAAAGTCACTCCTGTAACTTCAATACACTGTCGGACACTCGCAGTGATTGCATATCCCTCCGCGGCTGACGTCACGTATCCCATGATTCCTAGATGTCCGAGACTTGTTTTAGATAGCCTTGCCGCTACCCACCAAACTCCGTTCCGGGATTGAAAACTGCTCTCCGTGAGGCTTGGAATGAGCACACAACTCATCCAAACTCTCGTCGAAAGTATGGGAAATCGTTGTGCAGCATGCGTGGATACCCGAGGTTCCCACACACCGTATTAAACTGCAGCATCACATTATTTTAACCACTCTGTTTCACTGAGGTTGACACTCGTATTGTGACCCTTTTTCTTTCAATCCTTTTCTTTGGATAATAAAAGTCGTTATTATCTTTGTTTTGCAACGTTTTCTTCTTCTATAACCCTATTATACCCGCATACCGCGTTTCCTTCCATTCCGATGTACATATGTTGAAATTTTCACATAAACAGCAACAATGCTTAACTTTTGGACATGAGTGTATTTTATAAAATTCTATAGAACTTTTAACTATGGGTGGTATTACAAAAGTATTCCGAGTAGCACAACACAACTTAATGTAGCCACTTTACATTAAATGCCAACATATTTTATTACTTAATAATTCCAAAGACTTCAGAGATCTGGAAACACACATTAGAAATTTTTTAATAGTAATGTAGTAAAATCAGGTTTTGTCAGCTATTTTATTTTCAGTAGAATTATAAACAAATGTTCATATGTAAAAGTTTACTAGATTATTATTAGCATACTTCTACTTTAATTAAGTATACTGCATTTCTAAAATATTACAGTCACAGAATTCTAAATTTCTGTAGATATATTTAAATTACATTTTACTGGCATTGGATACAAACTTTATACATTAGAAAAAAATCAATAAATTGCAAACAGAATATTAATAAAAATGCTACCGAAATTAATTTAGAATTTTTTTTTTTTTTAAAGAATAACAAATTCCACATTTCGTCTCGAATTTGTGGTATTTTGCTAATAAAGATAAGTGTACATATTTTTGATAAAAAGCACTAATAAAATTTTTGGGGGAAATAAAAAATTCGCACCATATAAGAACAAGAAAGTTCAATCATGCATAAAGCATTGATTATAAAACACTTTCCAACTGGAAATGTTATTTTATTTAAGCGTTTTTAAATTGTGATACATTCAGGGCTGATATTTTTTTTTAAATATCACAGTAATTTATTATATTTGAAAACTTAAAACTTCAAAAAAGACAATAAAAAAATACAACGCCAGTAACCATGGAGGTAAAAGTAAGGAGTTAAAGCTTCACATTAAGTAAATGCCAATATCGTGTAAGACAATAATTTAGATGGCGCTGGGATAAGCTGCATTGCATGAATTTCTATGGCAAAGACCTAAAATATTTTTAAACTGTCAGTTTTGTAAAAATAAATAATTAACGCAATGCAAGTCAGGACTGAAACAATAACGAATATTCCTACTCATTCAAAATTATTTTACTTTTCAATTCATTTTTATCTACATAGATTCTGTACTCTATCCTACTACTATGAAAAAATACTGGTTAATTATATACATAATTAGTTAATTCTTAATTTAAAACTAATCAAAAATACATATACTAAATACTACGCCTTTCCGTTGTGTCAATTAGCAATAGCAGCCACTTTACTAGCACTAGCGACACCTACATATCATTCTCAAAACACTATGGCATTTTTAAGCATTTCTTCTATAGGAGTTTTACCTCCTTTTTTCTAACTCCATGCTAGTTACACTAAATGAACTTTATTCAAATAACACCATAGTAATATAAATTGCCTGTCTCTATATGTAAAATCAATGAATATTTCATCATTTAAAATAAAAAATATTGTAATTGCGTTGGCTCAGAATTTAGATAAACAGATAATACGTAAAAAAAATCTGATGTGGGCAGCACAAGACTTTCCTTATATAATGCAATGAATTTACTACTTTTACAGTAAAAAAAAATAGATTATTTTTATAGTAGATATTTATATTCTTTCCAAGATATTGAATTTTCTTCAATGAGTCGTCATTTTCATTGATTTAGCATAATTTTTATCCATTTGGCGCGTTTATCGTTAACTTAGCAACATTTAAAAAGTCGGCAAGTTGGCGACATTCCACCAAATTCGTCGCCAAAATCTCGCCAAGCGTTATGGACGGAGAAATAAGTTATTCTTAAAATAGCAGATAAATGACTATTGGCGTTCAAATATAAAAGTACTACTCAAAGTATCTTTTTTCATGAATGGAATAAGCTAGATCCACGAGAATGATGTTACCAAATTTATCGCATGGTATTACATATGAAAAGTGAACATGTTTCTCAATGGGAAATATTTTTTTTTTATTTTATCTCTCGGCGAACTATATCATTTGCTGTAGTTGCTGAAAAAGAGCCTGCGCAGCTAATAAATATTAAAGTACGTTTAAAATGTTGATTAGAAAATAAATTTAATAACATTTAACATTTGAATACATTTTACAAACATTTGAAAAATAGAAATACTAATTAAATGCATGCCAACACGCCTCCCATTGTCAAAAATCACACTTAAACAAAAACGTTTTTAATTCGTGTTAGAATTTCATTTAGAAATTGTAGAAAATTAAAATATATAAATCTCTCGTTATATTAAAAGCTTGCTGGGTTTGCGGTTGGCAAAATTATTTCTGATTGCAGCCCACAATTTCACAGTCCAGAAGAAGTGAAGAACTATTTTATGTAATATCTTAACATTTTTACAAAATAGCGCTCATTTGTGTCAAACTAACGTTGGCGACAAACTTACTAACTCTACACAGCCTGATTAGAATCCTCGAATTCGAGGAAAGTGTTATTCACCTATTTCTACTTATAACGGTATCGATTCTATCTTTCGTACTATATGACCTACTTGGTTATGATTTTTGAAAATAATTTACTCATGGGCATGATAAAAAAAAATTAAACTCTCGGAAAGATATTTATAATAAAATATATCTCTTTTGTCTTTCTGGAGAATATAGCAAGAGTCAGAATTTAATTGAATTTGTTTTTCTCCCTATATTAAACAATATTTATTTAAAAAACTACCCAACATATTTTACTAAAATTTTTTTTATATATTTTATGGGATAATTTAAATATTTCCTAAAACTTTCGAAGCAATTCGTGAATTTTAAATTCGCTTAAAAAATATTTGAAAAATTAGGTCCCATAAGGTTCAATGTATTTCAACTTTTCAACCCGGGTTCAATCCAAAACTAATTGGGAGATATTATTCATTTATATTCCCATGAATGATATAAAGGTGGGTGACTCCAGAAGAGCCTAGCACATCGACCAGAGGTCTATTGTACTACCCCAAAAGAGAAGATCTCTAAGAAAAGAGACCAGTAGCGGATGCGAAAATAAGCAGGCACTTGACAGGTATGTCGTTCAGCTCCCAGGGTTCAATCACATGTCGACCAATGTGTTCGAATCTGTGAGCAGAGTAAATCTCACATTCACAAGGAATGTGATCAGCAGTTTCTTAGCTGTAATTGCAGCCTCTGCAAAGCGAATCTTTAGTGACACCCATAATGTTGAGGTGTCTCTTGAGGGTGCAGTGCCCAGTAAGGAGCCCAACAGCCCTCCTGATGCCAGTTCTGCTGAGCTTGAAAATTTCTTTTTGACGTGTACTAGGGCAATTGCAGTTGAGAATTTTCGCTTGCCTTTGACCCTTAGTATTATGCCAGTTCTTACATTGAAGCTTCCTGAAGATGTTGCAGACAGTTCTTCTAACAAGGTCATTAGGGATACCCAAGGCCGGTTCAGGGCCAACAAAAGGAGTACTTGAGCCTTTCCTAGCAAGTTCATCTGCCAACTCATTGCTAGGAATTAACAGACACCCAGTATAAAGAATGACATTGTTATTGCTAGCAATTTCACAGAGTGCATTATAGCACTCCCAAACAAGGGAAGAAGTCATAGTGAACTTCCCAAGAGCCATAAGAACAGCCTGACTGTCAGAACAGATGAAAATCTGGTTATTCTTATACTTCCGGTCATAGCAAATTCTACAACACATAAGGATGGCAAAGACTTCAGCCTGAAAGACAGTAGCAAAATTGCCAAGCGGATAAGACAGCTCAGTACCAACATCAGGGCAGCACACACCAGCACTTGTGCCAATCTTCGAGCCATCCGTGTACCATACAATACAGTTCCGTTTATTGTAGGTGGGAGTCCTCTTCCAGTCATCCCGCGAGGGGACCTGAATTTCATAAGGCTTGTCAAACGTGTATTTGACATGAATGCCATCAGGTGGCATACAGAAATAAGGATGACTAGCAACATTACTGTTAAGTTCACCCCAAGATAGATACCTTGAGTAATCTTTCCAGTATTTCAGATATTTAAGTCTGTTCATGCAGATAAGTGCCTCTGCTTCAATACGCATGTAGAGTGGATGCAAACCGAGTAAAAGTTCAAGAGTTGCAGTAGGAGTAGTTTTCATGCAGCCAGAGATTGCAATGCACACCATCCTTTGAAGCTTAACTAATTCTAGTTTAGCTGTTTCACATCCAATTCCGGACCACCAAACAATGGCTCCATAGGAAATGATAGGACAGATTACAATCGAGTAAATCCAATGGATAGCCTTGGATTTAAGCCCCAGGTTTTCCCAATGGCATTTTTACAAGACCAGAAGATTCTTCTGTCTTTAGTCGTGCAGTAATCCAAGTGTCTCTTCCAGTTGAGTCCATCGTCAAAGTAAATTCCCAAGAATTAAACTTCCTTGGAGCAGATAAGCTTCTGCCCAAAGAAGCGAATGTCACCATGATTAAGTATGCGTTTCCTAGTAAACGCAACCAAAGCAGTCTCATGCGGATTAACAGTAAGACCTGCAATTTTTCACCATGTCTCAACCCTCCTAAGAGCAGTAGACATCATGTGTCAGAGACAGTGTTGCCAAATTTGCCCCTGGCAATGACAACATCGTCTGCATAACCAACGCAGGAAACGCCAGAAACGCTGATACTCTCCAAAAGAGAGTCCACAACTATACACCAAAAAATTGGCGAAAGCACACCTCCTTGCGGACAGCCCGCAAGTGCATGCACAGTCATACTATCACCAAGTAAAGATGCACGTATATACCTATTAGATAAAAGGTTCTTGATCCAATAAGAGATCGTGATATCAACACCTTTCCTATCAAGAGCATCAAGGATGGTATCGATGGGTACCTTATCAAAGGCGCCTTCAATGTCGAGAAAGGCGGCAAGAGCAACTTCCTTGGCATTAAAGTTTCTCTCCAAAATAAAGGAGACTGTAAAGGGCAGTGTCCGTGGATTTGCTCGGTTGATAGGCATGCTGAGAGCTTGACAAGTGCTTAGAACCCAGAATCACTTCTCTTAAGTACCTATCAATAAAAATCAAATGCTGGGTTTGCGGATGGCAAAATTATTTCTGAATGCAGCCCACAATTTGACAGTCCAGCAGAAGTGACGAACTATTTTAAGTAATATCTTAACATTTTTACAAAATAGCGCTCATTTGCGTCAAACTAACATTGACGACAAACTTGCTAACTCTACACAGCCTGATTAGAATCCTCGAATTCGAGGAAAGTGTTATTCACCTATTTCTACTTATAACGGTATCGATTCTATCTTTCGTACTATATGACCTACTTGGTTATGATTTTTGAAAATAATTTACTCATGGGCATGATAAAAAAAAATTAAACTCTCGGAAAGATATTTATAATAAAATATATCTCTTTTGTCTTTCTGGGGAATATAAAACTACTTAACATATTTTACTAAATTTTTTTTTATATATTTTATGTGATAATTTAAATATTTCCTAAAACTTTCGAAGCAATTTGTGAATTTTAAATTCGCTTAAAAAATGTTTGAAAAATTAGGTCCCATTGGGTTCAATGTATTTCAATTTTTCAACCCGGGTTCAATCCAAAACCAATTGGGTGATATTATTCATTTATATTCCCAGAGGTCCCACAGACCGTCTGAGAAACATACTAAAATTTCATTTTGATAAAGTAATTTTTATGGCAGTTATCGTACTAATGGACAGACAGACAGAATGAACAAAGTCATAAACACTTTTCAACTATGTTGTAAAGTGTAAAAAATGTATATTTATATATGCATAAGTGGCATCGAATTTGCATAATTAAAAATATTTTGAGTTTTTGTTCTAAAAAATTAAGGAATTAATGACTGGAATTTAAAGAATCTTTTAGGAATTAAGGATTATAACAGTTTGGCAAACTGTATAACTGTATATGCAATCTTGGTCCAATCTTGCTATTAAAAATCTGACAAAACAAGATACAGATTAAATGAGAAAATCATCCAGTTTTTATTACTAACTTGACTAGCCCAGAAAATTTAGTTGTCATCTACAAAAATTAAAACACCAATAAGTAGGGAAGGGTTGTTAAGTTTTAACTGTTTATAAAAAAATTTGTAGACATATGTGAAATAAAATTCTCAATATGAACGTTTGAAATTATTACAAAGTTCTCTTGAATAAAAATACATTTGCAAAATTCTTAAAATGCAAATTAATATATTTTTAACACTTTACAATATATTATGACTTTGTTCATTCTGTCTGTCTGTCCGTTAGCACGATAACTGCCATAAAAATGACTATCAAAATGAAATTTTAGTATGTTGTTCAGACGGTCTGTGGGACCTATACGAATGTAAATGAATAATATCCCCCAATTAGTTTTGGATTAAACCTGGGTTGAAAATATGAAATACATTGAACCCTATGGGACCTAATTTTTCAAACATTTTTAAAGCGGATTTAAAATTCACAAATTGCTTCTAAAGTTTTAGGAAATATTCAAATTATCCCATAAAATATATAAAAAAATTTCAGCAAAATATATTTAGTAGTTTTTTAAATAAAAATTAAAATAATAATTACACCTTTTATATGAAGAGATCACGTGACCATTAATATGAAGAGATCACGTGACCCCACTTTAAAATAAAATATGACACCCATCATTTGTCAAAATCGTGATTTTTAAAGTTCTTTTTAATAAATATTTAGTGTTGTATCCATCCTAAAACTGCTTTTTTTTTGCTTAAATTCTGTGCATCTACATACTGAAACAACGCAATTACAATATATTTGAGTTTAAATGATCATCCAACTTTGATTATTTCTACAACGAAGCCTAATTTTCACTTATGGAAAATGTAAATACCAAAAGATGTAGAATGAGTTGTATAAGAATTGCAGCATTTCTTTAACGCAAAATTATTTAGCTCATAGAGTCTGCAATATAGCTGACTAGCAGCATACCCGTTCTTCGTACGGAGTATATAATATAAAGAAACTTATAATTCGCAATCATGTGTAAATTCTGTTAAAATATTAAATTTATTGCTCCTAAAGAGAAGTTTAAGAATGTCTGTTCTCACTATGTAAAATTATCTTCACGGGCAGATCTGAAGACTAAAACATCCTGGCCCCTTTTGTAAGCAAATTTACAACAAAAAAAAGGAATTGAATCAATATACGCAACCCCGTACTACTTATATAGTCGCTGATTAGAAAATATGCCAGTCTGTTAGTAGAAGATTACCCATATTAGAATATGAGTCTCAAGAATCTTTGCCAAAATAAAAGAGATGACGTAATAAATTGAAAATATCAATAATCCCGTATTCTTTATACAAGAAGGTCGTAATTGATTCCAATATATGCCAATATATATCAAAACATATGCCAATATACCTGTACTACTTATATTATCGTATATTAGAAGATATACCCGTGTATTTGTAGAAGATTACTCGTACAACGTGCAATATATGAGTTTAAACAATTTTTGTCGCAATAAAACAATTGCATAATAACTTGAAAATATCAATAATCCCTGAATCAATAATCCCCGAAAATATCAATAATAATAACGTTTAAACCTGAAGACCGCAATTGATATCATCCAGTCAAAAATGCTATAAGAAAAATCAAATCGTTCTTTTCTAAAATATATTTTTATATCCATTTATTTATTATTCAAATCGAAAAAATAATAATTAAAATTAACAGACAGATTTAATTTAATTGTGTTTCTGTGCAACATGATATAAGATAGAATCTTCCTGATAAACTGCGAAATTAAATAACCATTTTGATTTCTTTATACTTTTCATTGTTCAGTAAAAGCTTGGGAAAAATAAAGCATGGAGATAGATTTCCCATTTAAATCATGTTTCAAACAATTCATGTTTTCAGAGAGTGACTAATTAGCCCAAAAAATCTCCCATCAAACTCAGAGATAAAGTTTTAATTCACTTTCAAACGATTTTCAAGCTTTTCGTTTGGATAAACCACGGAGTTAGAGAGTAGAACTCCTAGGGAAAAGTTTCGTTTTTCATTAATATCTCGACAATCCCTTGTCTTAGATACTCGAAACTTGAGCTAAGTTTATGGGGGGCTATTTCAAGGCTATCCACAAAATTTCATCAAATTCGGTTCAGCCGTTCTCCCGTGATGATGAGACAAACGAAATTTTCGTTTTTTACTAATATCTCGAGAACCTCTGATCGTAGAAACTCCAGACATAGACTAAATTTTAAGTGGGACTATTTCCAGGATACCCACAAAATTTCATCAAATTCGGTTCAGCCGTTCTCCCGTGATGACGGGACAAACAGACAGACATATTTTCAATTTTATTTATATAGATATGAATGAAATATTCATTAATTTTGCACAGAGAAGCAGACGATTTTTTCGATGAAGTTTTAAGCATAGAGTTTAATTACTTGTATTTCCACAGTCTTAAGTTTTTAAATAAAATAAATTATTATAGTATTGTGTTGAATGAAATGAATGGAAAAAAGTTATGAATGAAATGAATGGAAAAAAGTTTATGAATGAAATGAATGGAAAAAAGTTTGATTGAAATGCTGCTTTTATAGAGAGAGCCAGGCGTGTTATATTTCGATGACGTCATTTGAACACATTTCATTTGTTTTCGATGAAGTTTTCAAATATAATAAATTATTGTAATATTATGATAATTTTAAAAATATTACCTAGGAATGTATCGGATTTTAGAGATGTTTAAACCAGGCAATTTATATTTCAATGCCGTCATTTGAATGAAGTTCATTTTTTAGGATAAAGTTTTAAGTTTTTAAATATAATAAATTAATGTAGTGTTGTGATAATTTTAAAAATATTACCGAGCAATGTATCGTATTTTAGAGATGTTTAAATAAAATTGTATCGAAGTTGGAAAGTGTTTCATAATCAATGCTTTATGCATGATTGATCTTTCTTGTTTTTATGCTGCACAAGTACAGTATATTAACTTGAAGTACATTTTAGAAGTGCTTGATTTTTCAAAACGTATGTTTGCTTATTACATTTTATTAGCACAATGTTTTATGTTGTGCTCCATTATTTTTACAATTAGTACTTACTTCGATTGTTTTTCTTATATAAATAACTCTATAACGGAGAAATATTAATACATTTTAGCAGTCATTCATGGCATTTAACAGAAAGTGTTTGTTATAAGAGGAGTTTTGTGGTTTCAATCATTACTATATGCTTAGCCGCATGACACAAATTTTTACCTCAAAATAAATTGTTTTAGCCTGTGTAGCTGTTTAAATTACAATTCTTTTTTTAATAATCCAAAAATACAAGCAAGCGCTATATATTAATAACATTAATAAGTATCAAGTAAAACTAAGATTCGTATCAGTTTTGTAGCAGACCAATACACAATTCAAATTTGTAGCAGTGGAAATTCATTCAAAGTCTTTTTATCACAAATTTACACATATAAAAATTCTGTATAAGAATAAATAAACTTTTATTAACTAATTTTTACTTTCTATTTATTGTTTAACATGTTATCAATTTAAAAAATATATTTACATAATATGCACTGAACTGACTGACTGAAGGAGTGGATGAAGTATCAAAATTATCAAGCATTTCCACGCAAACTAGAATCTTGGTTTTGACGTGATCCAATCCATCTCAGCTTCAAGACTAAGGGAAAAGAAGTCCCAATCTTCAAGCCAAAAGAAGGAGGCTTCGTCCTGAAGAAGGGGGCTTATAACTCGACAAGTATGAGGGTTATTGCCTCTTTTGGATGTAGGTGCATAAAATACCCCAATGGCACTATATTATGAGCCAATTTCAGAGAGGCTAACCCCTTATTTTACAGAGTTCGGGGGCTATCTCCCATACTATTAGATCCTTTCTAATAGTCGGGGGAGGGGACAGTTACAAAGTTGGTGAGTGTTGCAAAATTAATTCAAAGCAGATTTGTTCCTGTTGTGACAAAATATGGGAGAACATAATTTATATGCATATATGTATCATGATAAATATATATAATATACCTTGAATTAACTTTGCTTTGTGAAAATTCGGAAAATTTCGCATATAAACCTTCAAATATTTCTGCGGTGAGATACATACAATACTGAATGGGATATATTAATATATACACTGAAAACACATTTTAGTTTAATTCAATTACAATTATTGCTGACTGTAATTATCAAACGATGTCAGTTACAACAATTTTCATTTATACTTATCATCTTACCAAAATGCTATTGGAAGTTAATTTTATTTATACATCTATAATATTAATTAAATACGAGACCAAAATTCTAAAAAAACATCAAATTTATCATTATGAGGCCTTGACTCAAAGATAAAATGGAAATGGGCACATACATTTTAACTAACGTCATATATAGTATCTTAATCATAGCCTTCTGGGAACCATTTTACAAAGCATTCTCGCTCTATTATAGTTTTTTCAGTCTGTGTAAACTCATCTGTATATTTATTTTAGTAGAATATAATATGACTTTAAGCAAGCCATCTTCCTTAATTGTATTGTAGCCACAGTTTACCTTTAGGCATGTCTCCATCAAATTTTATAAGCTGGGCTGTTGCCCTCCCCTCACTGTGAGGTGTAGTTCACATGCAGCTCGTCCTGATCTGGGTACAGCCGGTCGCCTCCCTCCTGCTTTAGGTTATGTAACTTCGTTACTATATTTATGGTCCTATAAGTATCACTTAAATTTAATGTCATTTTTGTCGCTATACAAGCACATCTTGTTTTGTCTCGATACTTTCCATGAGCACCCTGTTGCCTCAGTACTTAACAAATCTGGGCTCACAGTTCCCCCGCAAAAAATGTAAACAAACCCTGAGAATCAGTACATACAATCTACCCCCCTCCCCTCCCCACGAAAAAATTTGAAAATTAAAACAACATAAAATTGAGACATTATTATACGCAAAATCCAAAATGTTCACCTTCAGTTACGATGCTTGAACACGGGTAATAAGATCTCTCCAAGTATTTTCCAATGCCTCATTGTTTACACTGTTAGATTCAGATTAATAAAATTATCTCTTTTAAAATCTTTCTTTAGAGAGTCATTTTCCATCTTTCCCGGGGGGAGAGCAGAGCATAATGGCTTTAATAATTTTGCTGTGCCCTACAACTTTGAATTGATTTTCCCCCGTATATCTAACAGGAAATGAGATATTCCACTGAAACCCCCTAAAAAAAAAGCCGAATCCCTTTAAAGTTGTTTCATCATGTAGTGCCATTGGAATTTCCTATACAACTGCATTTAAAAATATACGATAACCATATTACTTGTTGAGTTACAAGGTCGAGTCACATTATTGCGACTATCCTACGTTTGACATCAACAGCGAGTAGCCAATGAAAAAAGACATGTGTAGTAAGCTGGTTTGGTTGGTATAAGGCTCCTAAATACTAGCGTATATTAGCCTTAGGTAGGTATATTAGGTGTGGTGTAGGTATTCTGAAAACACATCCCTCGTTGCTGTCATGGCTTAAAGGAGTGATTTACCAGATTTGGAAAAATGGATGATTATTGGGATGGTCACTGCACCTGTGCTAACAAAGGAGTATCGGCAGAAAAGATTTACATTTGCACAGCAGTATCGGAATTGGACCTCCGCTGATTGGCAAAGATTGCCTTCTCTGATGAGTCACGTTTTCTACTTCATCGAACCTTGGCGTATAAGGCGTGAAAGATCGGAGAACAAACACTCATCAACCATTGCTAAAAGATATAATGCTGTGGGAGCAGTGTTGTCTGTGGTTTGTTTTCGTGGCATTCTCCGAGTTCATTCATACTTGTGGAAGGCACTATGAACCAAATTCGTTATGAATCCATACTTGTAGATCACGTCCACCAGCACCTTACAATACCGCTGACGGACATGCATTCTAAAAGAAAAATATTTGTTTTAGCTTTCCCTATCTCCCAAAGTTTTTACGGAATGTTTGGAAATACTTTGTATATACTCAGATCAAAGGTTAGATATTTGACCTTGGGTCAAAGATTAAGTCTACGAAAAAAATATATGTGTACTGAGAAAAACCGGTAGAAGTGAATATATGGGAAATACAGTAGCTACTACTATGAATCCTCCTTTAGGTTTAGAGGAAAATATAATAGTTCTCGACCCACATTTAATTTTTGGCATTTTGTTTAAATAGTACTGGCTAACAGTACGGATACAACTGCACTAATTTTTCAGTGTATCTTAAAAACACAAAACTCAATGTTAAAAATAATGCTCTTACATTAAAAAAGATTTTTGTTTTCAGCGATGTAAAACGATTACATCAAAAATGTTGATTTTTCAACAATTAGGCATCATTTTCATTAATTTAAAGTCATTTTTATGGAGTTGGCAACATTTTCGTTAATTTGGGGATTTTTTGATAGGCCGTAAATCAGTCTAATTCCTGAAAAGAGATACGAATGCTTAGTGTACATAGGAACAAGAAAAAAAATCTGATGTGAGCAGCACATGACTTTCCTTATATAATGAAATGAATTTACTCCTTTCACAGTAAAAATAATGTATAAGATCCACGGTACTGTGTTTTTAAAGCTGAATTGTGCATTTGGCGATTTTCCAGATGACAACATGTAAAACTATTTTAAAGTACCCAATTAACTTATATTTCGCGCAACTCTAAATAAACAATTATCAATATTGCTAGCATCCTCAATAAGTGATATAGTCCATATATTAAAATATTTTAATAATTAATTCATCAATAAGGCGTCATTTTCATTAATTTGGCATCATTTTTACAATTTTGACGACATTTTCGTCAATCTGGGATGAAATATCACCAAATTGGCAATATGTCGCTAGATTATTCACCAAATGTTTCAGCAAGTGTTACAGATAAATGGAGAGAAAAGGATTTTTTATATACTAGAAGGTATGTCGATCATATGATGGAAATCAGAATTTGCGAAATATTGCTGCCCAATTGGCGTAATTTTTATCAATTTGGCGACATTTTTGTCACTTGGGAACATTTAAAATAGTCGCCAAAATGGCGACGTTTCGCTAAATTTCTCACCAAGCATTACAGATGGAGAATTGGGTTATTCTGATAGTCTACTTTTATGTTCTTTCCAAGATAATGAATTCATTAGTCATTATTTCATTGATTTAGCATTGGTTTCATCAATTTGGCGACTTTTTATCTATTGGGTGACATTTTCGTCAATTTAGCAGCATTTAGAAAGTCAACAAGTTGGAGATATTCCTACAATTTCGTCACCAAAGTTTTGCTAAACGTTACGGATGGAAAAATAGGTTATTCTTATAGTATTGGATACTTATATTGATTCCAAGATATTGAGTTTTCGTCAATTAGTCTTAATTTTCATTGATTTAGCATAATTTTTATCAATTTGGTGACATTTTCGTTAATTTGCCATAATTTGAAAAAGTTGCCAAGTTGGTAACATTTCGCCAAAATCTCATCAAGCATTATGGAAAGAGAAATTTGTTATTCTTATAGTAGATAAATGGCTATTGCCGTTAAAATACAAAAGTATTACCAAAAGTAACTTTTCTTATGAATGGAACTAGCTAGATCCAAGAGAATGATTTCACCAAATTTATCGCATTTTATTACATATGAAAAGTGAACATATTTTACAATGGTTAATATTTTTATTTTATTTTATGTGATTCTTTGATACATTTATTTGGAAAATGTGCAATATCTCGCGAATGGTTTATGCTAGTGTTCTGAAGTTAATGTCAATCGTTTTCTAAGGAAAATTTACATAAGGAATAACTCTTTCCGTAACTTTATTAAAGGTTTTAAATTTTTTGATGATTTTTTTAAAATTTCACTCGAAAATTTATGAGGGTTCTGAACATTTGATTGTATTTAAAACAATAAACTTCCAGTATTCATGGATTGTAATTTTTGCACCACATTTTGTTCGAATCGCTCCATTCGTTCGTGAGATATCGTCTTCATAGACTCACTGATATACACACACATACTTTCACAGACATCACCTCTAAAATGTTTGATTCATACTCTGGAATGCTTGAAAGTGCTTTCTCGTAGAAACTCGAAATCGAATTTTTGACCTCGTCACAATACTTTCCTTATACATTATACTATGTATATAAGGAAAGTAAAAATGGATAATTTGTAGAAGTGATAAAAAGCAAGAATATCGTTGATAAATGCTCTAAATCAGATGTGTTCCACTGAGGTCAGAAAGAAGAGTGGCGCTGGTTCAAGGCAAATGGAAGTGTGTTCAGCGCTTGTTCTCACTCCTTGTCGCCAAGGCATTTCTCACTGTGATAAAACATGGCAGCCCAGCACCATGACACCTCGAACTTTCTTTTTTTAGACCCAGACTGTTCGACACACCAGAAGGTCTAAGATATCTCTTTGGATGGCCTGTACAGTGCCATCCAATTTGGAACAGTATCCAGCAGAAACTTCATCCACAGGGACCCTACCACTAACCCTCGGAAGAGCTTTCGGACTCACTGATTTAACGTGCTAGTGTTCCGTGTTAACATGTTTTCGCAGAACAGGGAATCAAACTTGGGTCCTCTGAGTGCCATTCCCGTGCCTTGACCATTGGGCTATTTCACACCATGTGCCGTTACGACCGAACATTTATGGTTTTAGGGGCTAAACGTGACTGTCTGCTCTTGCTGATTTCCGTAACTCCATAACGTTCCGGTTTCAAGTCGCGCCCATAAAAGTTTCACTTCAAAAATAAAAGAAACTGTGCATAAATCAGAATTTTCTATTTACTTTTCATAACTTGTACAATCATATTCGCTATTAGGCTGCCTTGTACAATAATTATGTAATATATAATACTTTGGATTTAATATTTTGAGTTTCATACTGCTTTTATGAAATGAACGTCTCAGTTATTAAGCATGTAAACGTCGTTTCAGTATCAGGTTGTGAGAAACAACCTAGTATACACGTCGATCATAATTTAAAATGCAACAATATGATAGACGAATTTAGATATGGATAAAGTATACGTATAGATAAAGATAACAATTAAAAATGGGCATTTAAGAGCCATGTAAATTGGATAGCGCATGGGCACAGCATGGGCACATGACATCACACCGACAATTTGCCCTTACATTTCAAAACAAAATACTCGTTTAGCAGTAGGGAAATTTTCATTATTTCTGTTCATTTTTATTATTAAAAATGTTTACTTTAGACACTTACAATTGTTTAACCTATAATTTTACTAAATTTATCTTCTTTGATGGGCATTTTTAATTAACCGGAAAATAAAATAGTCACTTTCATTAAAATATATACACGAATTTTTAAGAAAAACCGTTAAGTATCTTTCCCTTCTTGCTCGTATATACCTTGCAGAACTTGCTAGTAAATGTATACATCTTTAAAATACTAGTTAGTGACTACGGTAAAAATGAGTAGGAGTGTACGAGGCATGTTTTTTATGTAAGTACCGTTTTGCGATTCCCCCGCCGCAGCGCTACGGTCGGCGTTCCGTGCATACGCGCTGGTTACCTACATCTCTTGTCTACGCACTGACGCCATTACAGTCTGATTCTTCATTGTATACGTTGTTTACTGAGTGTTTAAGATGCCTCCGACAATCGTGAGTCCCGCCGATTGTAAAGTACGGGCTGTTATACGATTTCTTAGTGCTAAAGGCGTAAAACCGATCGATATTCATCGTGAGATCTGTGAAGTTTACGGACAAAACATTATGAGTGATGGAATGGTAAGGAAATGGGTGAGAGCATTTAAAGATGGCCACACAAATGTGCATGATGAAGAACGGAGTGGGCGTCCTTCGGTCTTTAATGAAGATTTGGTGCAGAAAGTGGAAGAAAAGGTGAGAGAAAACAGACGCTTTACAATTTCATCAATGTGCGACTGGTTTCCTCAATATTCTCGTAGTGTTTTGTATCGCATTGTGACCGAGAACTTGAATTACCGGAAATTGTGTTCACGTTGGGTTCCAAAAATGTTGACGGATTTGCACAAAACCCAACGTTTAGGCAGTGCATTGACTTTCCTTGAGCGGTACCACAATGAAGGTGAAGATTTTTTAGACCAAATTGTTACTGGTGACGAAACATGGGTGGCCTACGTCACACCAGAATCAAAACAACAATCCATGGAATGGCGACATTCATCATCACCCAAAAGAGTGAAGTTTAAGCAAACAATTTCTGCCCGGAAAATCATGTGCACAGTTTTTTGGGACAAAAAAGGAGTATTGCTAGTGGAGTTTCTGCCTCGTAATGAGACAATCAATGCAGCGTCTTATTGTGAGACATTGAACAATCTGCGTCGTGCAATCCAGAACAAAAGACGTGGCAAGTTGAGTAAGGGTATCGTTTTGCTGCATGACAATGCCCGTCCACATGTGGCTAATCGGACCAAAGATCTCATCAAATCTTTTAAATGGGAAACTCTAGATCATCCTCCATACAGCCCTGATCTGGCGCCCAGCGACTACCATTTGTTCCTGCACTTGAAGAAACACCTGGGTGGTCAGCGTCTTCAAGACGATAACGAAGTCAAAACAGTTGTGATACAGTGGTTAACAAGTCAGGCGGCAGAATTTTATGAGGAGGGTATTCAAAAACTGGTGCCATGTTATGACAAGTGCCTCAATATTCACGGAAATTATGTAGAAAAGTAGATTAAGGTACAGGCTTTCATGTAGAAATAAAATTATTGCGATATCTTTGCACGTCTTTTTTTAATTCCAAAACGGTACTTACTTAAAAAACATGCCTCGTACATTCATTTAAAATCACTTAAAGTGCACTTTAGCAAATGAAATCTTTAAATATATATTGTTATTCAAGTATTCTAAATAACTTATTTTCACCACAAACATAAATTTCAATGTTTAATAGATTTAGTTTCAATTATTATTGGCCATCATGGTCAGTTTACCATTACATGATATGGTAAAAATAATGATCTTTTGTCCTTACGTTTTTGAGCATTCTACTACACAGATTGTTTATTTACAGTGGTGTCCATGCTCTATGTATAGGACTGTGTAAAAAATAAATAAAAATAAATTAAATAAAATTATTCATTCAAATATTTATGTATAAAAAGTTGAAAACGGGAAAATATGAATTAGTATTGTAGGCCTAATTGGGCTTATAGACGCTACGGACAGTATGGATTCAAAACCAAAATACAATCAACTTCAACTTCTTCTCAGAATGAAGTGCAATCAATTTCAATGACATTGTCAGAGGTCCACTTAATCCATCCTCATCTTCTTATGGTAAGAATCGCTAATGATTATTTACTTAGAAAATAAGAAGTACATTTTACTGTGCAAAAAGAAAATCCCTCGAAACGATTGAGAAGATTAGATGGGATGAAATGCTAAAATCCACTGCTGGAAACTATGTAATGTGATTAAACTGAATGTATTCATTTCGGATATATACGGCCAATGAGGCACTTTCACTAGAATTGTGGCAGTTCTGAACACAGCCTTAAGATTTAAATTGATAGTGTGGTATCGTTTCGATTTGGTTTCAAAATTTTGAACTGACAATCGCATTTAAATACGGAAAATAGTTAATTTTGTTAGCTGTTTGAGTGTATTCCAGATATCTGAGCTGAACACGATTTTATTTTCTATTCGAGTGTATTTTGGATATGTCCTGAACTCAATGTTGTTAGCCGTTCAAGAGTATTCCTGATATCTGCCCTCATCTCAAATATCAAGTACTGTTTCGTCATGAACAACCACTATAACCTCGATATTGCTGGATATTTTGTTGAAGAAATGATTTCGTATGCTTTAAGTAGACAGGGTTATGAATGGACTCTAAATATAATAAATGGATCGTATTCCACTGTTACGAAATAGGAGCTTATTACTAATTGCACAGGAAATATGTGATGCAGTGATTTACTTTTCTCAAATATTTTCTCGGTTTATTATAAGAGACAATGATCGCATATGGATAAATGTTAGAAATCATTCACCTGTTATGAGACGAATTATATTACAATTTGAATTAGCACATCTTTGGTTGCCTATATGTCCAGACGGTAGAATTTATATAAATGAGAATATTTTCTTTTTAATATCCGTAATAGCTAACCTGTGCGGTCGATGAGTTTGTACTCAACAACCGGCTTTGATTGCAACTGCTGTTGAAGTCTTGAGAGCAATAGTCTTGATTAATGAAAGTGAAGAAATTGTCACAATGTTAGAAAATCTTCTCCAGTTCAAACGTATTATTATACCTTGACTCCGATTGGCCACATTCTGATGCTTGAGCAACATTGCATAGAGCATGGGCATGTGACATCATAGACTATTTTGCCCTTATGTTTCCGAAACAAAATACTTGTTTGCTTAGCAGTATGGAAATTTTCATTATTTCCAGGGCTCGAAATTAATGGTCGTCCGTTGGTCCGAGACCACAAAAACACCCAACGTACCGGCAGAATACAAATTATATTGATCCGTCGGACTAGTAAAATTTTATTCTCATTTCCCTCTCGTAAATTAAATTTTCCTCTCAGCACATATGTAAAGAAAGACGATATTCAAGGCTCTGGGGAAAGTAGACGATACTGCTTCCGTGTTTGAAATTTTGTCAGCCCCCTTTCTTTTCTCCCTCCCGTGCCCGCCAGCAAGACATCTGGCTATTCTGACTCCCTAAGGACTCCTGCTCTGAAAACTGAGAGGGAAACGGGAATGTATCTTTCCTGGGCATTGCTTCTTCCCTTTCCTTCCCCCATTGCTTGCTTTCTCCCATATTTTGAGGTTGCCACGTATTTAGAATATTTGTCTTTAATTTTTATGGCAACAAAAGGGAAGAAATGGAACAACGCCCATACTTTATAGGGTGTATAGACCAGGGGTTCGAAAAATCTTGCCCGACATGTCCGGGGCATATAAAACTTCCAACAGGGCATCTATTAATTTTTATTGCAAGCCCGACTGGGCATGTAATAAAAATTTGTTTGACATTATCTTGATTAGGTGTAGGTCAATTGGTAGCTGAAATCGAGTAACCAGTACTACTGCAAATATTTTATGTTTAACATTTAAAGCCATATAAGAGAAGAGGATGCAAAAGAAAAGTCTTAATTATTCAGCGATGGACTATGAATGGCTTTCGCAGCGCGATAGTTGATAACTTTGGGGAGAAAACAAAGTTTCAGTTTACGGGCGACAGTGACGTCACTAAAAGAAACAAACAGCTCCTAGTTCTTTTCTCTCTCTTTCCCTCATTCATTTGAGCTTAATTCCTCGTGTAGCTTTGGTTGATTTGCGGACGTGAACAGGTGGTGATAAGAAGAGATGCCGATTACTATGAAATCTCTGTAGTTTCTATAGGAAACATCCTCATACTACGTATACAATTTGCATAGTTTCCTACAAAAAATTCCCTTCTGTCTAGGCCAACGTAAATTTACGGCCACATGCATGGTAATGCCAATCATGGTGATGGGGATTTACGGTCACAGGTAATGTAAATTAAGATCGCGATCGCTTTTTTATGGAAGTAATAAATGTGCTTCTTCAAAAGTTGTCTAGTCTAATTCAGAATAAATCGCTAAACGGTTATTTTAGCATAAATAGTATTAAATTCCCATTTTTAATATATTTACTTCATTAAAAGTGACTAATTTTATAATTTGATATTTAATTATTGGCTATGTATATAATGATATTTAATATATTTATTTTCATGGGCACCAAAGCTATCAATAATGAAAAATGTCATCAGAAAAATGTTGGGCATGTAAAATTTTATCTTGGGCATCCATTTATTTGTACAACGTGCCCGAAGGGCATGTAGAAATTTTTTGATTTTTCTAACCCTGGTATAGACAAACATGATCTCACAACACCTAACAGTTAACTGTCAAAAGGCAAATTCAGCGTGGTGAACAGTCCTGAATGTTAAAACTTTATTTTTTGTATAGCATTTCATTATGTAGTTGTTCGGCAGTGTACATTTCACTTCACTTTATATGGTTTATTCCACAAGAATTAAATGATATTTTATGTAAAGCTTCATTTATATTTTTTAATTGAACTAGGTATGGTATTTATGAATTTATGGAAATCCACATAATAACATTCCACATGTAATTTATTTCATTTTATAATTTATTGAAATCCCGTGTATGGACCAGTAATAAAGGTTGAGGACCACTGAAGTCATGAAGTCACTGGTCCAAAGGACCAGTGACTTCATTTCTCTATTTTCTATCCCTGATTTCTGTATTAAAAATGGTTACTTTAGAAACTTACAATCGTTTAACCTATAATTTTACTAAATTTATCTTCTTTGATGGACATTTTTAATTAACCGGAAAATAAAATAGTAACTTTCATTAAAATATATACAAGAATTTTTTTAAGAAAAATTGTTAAGTATCTTTTCCTTCTCGCTCGCATATACATTGCAGAACTTGCTAGTAAATGAATACATCTTTAGAACGCTAGTTAGTGACTACGGTAAAAATGAGTAGGAGTGTACATTCACTTAAAATCACTTAAAGTGTGCTTCAGCAAATGAAATCTTTAAATATATATTGTTATTTAAGTATTCGAAATAACTTATTTTCACCACAAATATAAATTTCAACATTTAATAGATTTAGTTTCAATCATTATTAGCCATCATGGTCAGTTTACCATTACATGCTATGGTAAAAATAATGCTCTTTTGCCCTTACATTTTTGAGCATTCTACTACACAGATTGTTTATTTACAGTGGTGTCCATGGTCAATGTATAGAACTGTGTAAAAAATAAATAAAAATAAATTAAATTAAATTATTCATTCAAATATTTATGTATAAAAAGTTGAAAACGGGAAAATATGAATTAGTATTGTAGGCCTAATTGGGCTTATAGACGCTATGGACAGTATGGATTCAAAACCAAAATACAATCAACTTCAACTTCTTCTCAGAATGAAGTGCAATCAATTTCAATGACATTGTCAGAGGTCCACTTAATCCATCCTCATCTTCTTATGGTAAGAATCGTTAATGATTATTTACTTAGAAAATAAGAAGTACATCTTACTGTACAAAAAGAAAATCCCTCGAAACGATTGAGAAGATTAGATGGGATGAAATGCTAAAATCCACTGCTGGAAACTATGTAATGTGATTAAACTGAATGTATTCATTTCGGATATATACGGCCAATGAGGCACTTTCACTAGAATTGCGGCAGTTCTGAACACAGCCTTAAGAATTAAATTGATAGCGTGGTATCGTTTCGATTTGGTTTTAAAATTTTGAACTGACAATCGCATTTAAATACGGAAAATAGCTAATTTTGTTAGCTGTTTGAGTGTATTCCAGATATCTGAGCTGAACATGATTTTATTTTCTATTTGAGTGTATTTTGGATATGTCCTGAACTCAATGTTGTTAGCCGTTTAAGAGTATTCTTGATATCTGCCCTTATCTCAAATATCAAGTACTGTTTCGTCATGAACAACCACTATAACCTCGATATTGCTGGATATTTTGCTGAAGAAATGATTTCGTATGCTTTAAGTAGACAGGTTTATGAATGGACTCAAAATAGGCCAGATCGTATTCCACTGTTACGAAATAGGAGCTTATTACTAATTGCACAGGAAATATGTGAAGCAGTGATATACTTTTCTCAAATACTTTCTCAGTTTATTATAAGAGACAGTGATCGCATATGGATAAATGTTAGAAATCATTCACCTGGTGTAAGACAAATCATATTACAATTTGAATTAGCACATCTTTGGTTGTCTATATGGCCAGACGGTAGAATTTATATAAATGAGGATATTTTCTTTTTAATATCTGTAATAGCTAACCTGTGTGGTCGATGTGTTTGTACTGAACAACCAGCTTTGATTGCAACTGCTGTTGAAGTCTTAAGAGCAACAGTCTTGATTAATGAAAGTGAAGAAATTGTCAGTGTTAGAAAATCTTCTCCAGTTCAAACGTATTATTATACCTTGACTCCGATTGGCCACATTCTGATGCTTGAGCAACATTGCATAGTGCATGGGCACGTAACATCACACAGACTATTTTGCTCTTACATGTCCTGACGTTTCCAAAACAAAATACTCGTTTGCTGAGCAGTATGGAAATGTTCATTATTTCTGTATTAAAAACGGTTACTTTAGAAACTTGTTTAACCTCTAATTTTACTAAATTTATCGTGTTTGATGGATATTTTTAATTAACCGGAAAATAAAATGTTCACTTTAATTAAAATATATACAAGAGTTTTTTTAAAGAAAAATCAATACATATCTTTCCCTTCATGCTCACATATATATGGCAGAATTTGCTAGTAAATGTATATATCTTTAGAACGCTAGTTAATGACCACAGTAAAAATGAGTAGTATATTGTGTACATTCACTTAAAATCACTAAAGTGCACTTTAGCAAATGAAATCTTTAAATATATGTTGTTATTTAAGTATTCTAAATAACTGACGCTTTCATCATAAAGATAAATTTCGATGTTTAATAGGTTTAGTTTCAATTTTTATTTGCCATTCTCGTCTGTTTACCATTACACACTATGGTAAAAATAATGCCCTTTTGCCCTTACGTTTCTGCACATTCTACCATGCAGGTTGTTTATTTACACTGGTGCCCATGCTGTATTGCAAAGTGTAATTTGAAATATGTCATAATGTCGATGACGGGAGTTTTTAAGACTATTATGAATATTTTTAACTGGACTGAATTTGATGAAACTAGTTCTATTTGTTTTTAAAGCAGCTTGGATAAATACAACAGTTTTATGATATTTTTGTGCAAATTTTAACTCCATAAATACTATTGTGAATTTAACTCTTATATTACAAAAACGACAAATTTATTTGTACATTACATGCAAAACTGAAGCTTTCATGTAAAAATGTTTCATTTTTAATCAGCTTACGAAGATATTTTCATTTGAGTCGATTTTTATTTTCTCATGTTATAAATTTAGGAAAATAGTTCCGAAATCTCCCCATGTTAATTTTTAGGACTTTTTATTTTTTTTAACGATTTATATTACGAAATACAGACGCTAAACAGAGGAATAATTGTGCTTCTTGAAAGTGATAAATTAATTAGAATTATTTACATCATTTATCAAAATAAGATATATTTATTTTACTAAAATGTTAGAAATATGTCAGTTCCTTCAGTGATTAAATAAAAAAAGCAATGCTTCAGTTTAGCATTTATGCCTGTTAAAAATGAAGAAACAAAATCTTGAAATCTAAATGATCTACAGGTTATGGACTATTTTCCATGCATTACATGGGGAAACTGAAAAAAAGTAGATGGACTGAAAATATATTCTTAATGCAATAAGAGTATAAATATATGCAATAATATTAATGCAATAAGAGTATAAATAAATCTTAATGATATAAGAGTATAAATATACACAAATAAAAAATATTATATCATATAAATCAAAACTTTTCTATCAATCGTACTTCTAATGACACATGTTCATGCATTGCTAGTTGCATCCATGCTGGTAAATTGTAGTAACCATCATTTAATAATCTTCTTAGCACTTTTGGTAAAAATCATTTGCAGTGGAAAACATTCATTGCAACCTTTCAGAAAATTATCATCTGCAGCCGTGGTTATGCAATAGTTCAATAAAAAGTTGCTGAAAATGCAGAAAACAGAAAAGAAAGCCTATGTATGTGCCAACTGATGAATAAACTGAAAACAAATCTGTTGAGAGTAGAGAGGCCAACAAGTAAGGGCTAAAGAATGCTTTACATATGTGCCTCGGAGGATTGGGGCCAGGAGTCAATAACTTCTAAAATATAGAGTAGTAGAGATATAGCATATATCTGCATAGGGGCCCAAATATTATATACACTGCATAGGGGCTATATTATACTGCATAGGGGCCCCAAAATTTTGTCAGCAGCACTAGTCATAAGGCTGTGTCTCCAATTGAATCCAAATAAAATGTTGTAATTTATACAATCAACTAAACATACTATAGTGGACTGCAGGGTATGCTATACTATTTAAAAAATCGGTTATTATATACTGAAATATTTAAGTATTTAATGAATTAATCTATCCAGAGATCACACTCTAATTAGTATTTATGAGGGAGTAGTAGAGATATAGCATATATCTGCATAGGGGCCCAAATATTATATACACTGCATAGGGGCTATATTATACTGCATAGGGGCCCCAAAATTTTGTCAGCAGCACTAGTCATAAGGCTGTGTCTCCAATTGAATCCAAATAAAATGTTGTAATTTATACAATCAACTAAACATACTATAGTGGACTGCAGGGTATGCTATACTATTTAAAAAATCGGTTATTATATACTGAAATATTTAAGTATTTAATGAATTAATCTATCCAGAGATCACACTCTAATTAGTATTTATGAGGGAGACATTCCCCCCCCCCCCCCCGAGGGGTACTGATGACACCATGAATACAAAATTTGCATTGCTATTATTTTTTACTGCAATGATTATTTTAAAATTTAGCTATAAATTTTAAAATTTAGCTATAAACCCCTTTCATGCATGATTATGTCAAATTTTGTCCTATGCCGCCATGTTAAGAAAATATAAAATTTCAAATTTTCCGCTTGAATTTCGAAATATTCAATCTATTTTTGAATTTTTCATTAACAAAGTCAAATATAAAGTTTCCTGAAAATCCATTAATATTTATGGTAACTATCGTATACACAAAATATAAACCACAGACGGACATCATGTTGAAAATAGTCAAAACGTGTTCAGGAAGTCCCTAAAGCATATATTGGCATCAAAATGTTGAAATCAAAAAATTGTGTGAAAACAATATTTTCTTTATATACTGTATTTTTCTTGTATGCGAAAGTAAAAGTAACAACTGGGAAATAAGTTTCATATTGATGTAAAATAATATAGTAACCCCAAACTTAGCCTCCTTAATTTCAATATTACCACAAACACGAAATGAAATCGCTAATTGCAGCTGAACATAATAATTGCCTCCTGCTGTTTTGTTTAGACTATGATTTAACGTAAACATTTGTTGAAAACAGCATTTACATCAGGAAATTCCAGTCTGGGCCAATAATTATATTTGGAAATATAGGTTTTAGAGCAAAAATTCTTAGAAAGTTCAAAATCTCAGAACATTTCAGCCCACATTGATACCAAGAATAGTTGTACAAACATTTTGTAAAGAAAAAGAAACTTGCACTTAATCAATCTGATGAGGAAGTGCACTATTCATGATCTTTCCATCTCCAGTGAGATATTTCTGTATTTTATAGTCTTTCTGAACATCATTCTGTTTCAGGATGAAAGGCAGTTTAAGAAACCGCGTTCTGTCAATACTGAAGTATAAAAAAAAAGATAAAATATCGGATCTATTGTTTATTAGTTCTCAAATATTGGTTTTTAGTTGATATCGGGAAAATACTGATATATCAGCAAAACTGATAACCAGATATCAGAACATCCCTAATTATTATTTACACTAGTGATTTTAAAATAGTTAGTATCAGCCTGAGACAACAAAATATTTAAGAAATTGTTTAATGACATTGACATGCATACAGAAATAATATAACTCATACTACTAAAGAGTAAAATTAAAATTTATATAAATATTGTGACAGTCAAACTTTGATGCTACATATGAACATCTTTCATAAAAGTCAAATGTCCTAACTCCTAGTGTCTTCATCTACGCTTATTTTGTTCTTCAAATGCTCTTTTTAATTGCTAAAAATAAAAATAATAATTATCAAAATTTGAATATATATATATATATATTAAAATATGAATTAATAACTAATAACAGGAAATCAGTGAAGAAATATTATGTACAAGTAATTCTAAAACAAATAAAACATGGCTATCATGTTGAAAAAAGATAAATAGAGCTAGGCTTAAGTTGGATGTAAATTCAGAATAGATTCTTTATTACGACTGAGCATCTATTCTAAATTAACCCAAACAAATGTTTGCTTCAGAATACAAAATCGTTAGTAATACAACTGTACATTAAAATTACATCTATTTATTGTACTAATTACAGAATATATAAATAAGATGAAATTAATAAGTTAACTATAAGAGTGAAATTTGAACTTGAAGAAACATAGCAAAGCACCCAAAACTAATAAAAAGAAATTCTATTGATTACTAGATTAAGAATTCAATAGAATGTAAGTCAGTGAAATGAAAATCAGTCGGGGCAAACAGAAAAACAATCCGTATGAATTAAAACCAATTAAAAAAAAAAGAATTAACAACAATGAATAGAAGGCATATCCATTGTTGTCCATGTCTCAAAGACAGCTTTGTACACAACTTATAGTATCAAAGTTGAAAATCCAGTTCCAAATGCTCGTGAGTGAGAGCATAGGTCATTTTAAATCATGCACGATACATCATTCTCATGTGCATTGCATGAGACCTATAACGTCATTGGTACTGTTCATTTCCATAATGTTTAAAACAACATTTGCATGCCGAGTTTCATGGCTGTAGAACTGTGTGAAATTTAGGTGCTATATTGAGCAATATTGTAGAAAATAATTGTTTTTCTTTAGAAACTAATAGTATTAATTCTGTTGACAAATTCAGTTGGGTGGTTAACACAGCAGCAATCAGATATTTTCTCAAAAATATTAACTTATTTTCAAAAATTAAAAAGTTAAAGGGGACATTTATATAGCTGCTGGTGATTATGAAAGACCAATCGAAGGCGTCACCACTGTACAAATGATTGTTAACCATAACAGAAAAAAAAACTCAAATTATCTTAAACAATGTAATGCTCTCTCCCAAAATAAGAAGAAATATTTTTAGCCGCCTCAGTACTTGAGGAATATAATATTACCTTTCATGGTGCAAAAAGGGGGCTTTGGTTTTATACTCAGCTACAAATGATTCTATGCAAAAACAAAAGAGGGCTTGTATTTCTTCAGATCTTAGTATGATCCTAAAGTAAACTGTAGTACTGTTGAAATTTTTAAGATTAATGAAGATAAAACAAGTAACTGTAAAATTAAAAATATAAAATCTTAAGATAAAGTGTTTAAAACTATGAAACCTAAAAATAAGGTAGGTACAAGTGTAAAAGATAAAGTGTTTAACACTGTTGAGTCTAAAGGTAAAGATTTTAAAGTAAATTAATCTAATGATAAAGTTTTTAAAAGTAAAACTCTAAATCGTAATAGTAATTTTAAAGTAAAGGAATCTAATGAAGTTGTTAAAAGTAAAACTGTAAATCATAATAATTCATAATAATTTGAAAAATGTTAATGTCTGTAACATTTTTAATAGCAAAAATTTGAGTTTTAGTAGTGCTAGTTTTTAAAATTAAAGATGTTAAGCCTAACAAATATGATGTTTTGAGAAGCAAAAATCATGTTTAATCCATTACTGAGGTAGAGGGAAATACTAGACTCTGGCATAAAAGATTTTGCCATATAAATTCAGAATATTTGTATTATGCATGTAAGGAAACCCTCCGTTGCTCATTTAAAAGGGAAACCCAAACAGCCATGGGGCAAGCTAGACATAAAAGCTCAGGAAGGGGCAATGGCAGGTTATGCTCTTAAAACTAGAGGACACCGAATGTAGTTGTTAGATGAGGGTAAGGTAATTGAAAGCAGTAATGTTAGATTTAATGAGAGGAACACAGCAATGGGAGGTGGTCTGGGATTAGAAATTCTTGACTTTATCAAAAATTAGAAATCCTTGACTTTACTGACGAGGAGGACACAGATAGGGAGGCAGTTGAAGCAACAGAAGATGAAGGCACTTGTGAAAACAGTGAGGAAGCAGAGTCTTCTGTTAAGCACCATCTGGTTCCCTGTATAGGTGCTCCTTGGGTCAGGGAAGTCATTCCTAGGAAAACCAGATCTAGAATAGATGTTTACCATTACTATCAGGGGAAAGCCACTAGACGTAGGTCCATGAAAGATGTTAAAAAATTTTGTGAGGAAAATAATGTAAAATTTGAGGAAAAAAGCAGATCAAGGTACATCAGGTAATCAACTAGAAGAAATATTGTGAAAATTAGAATACCTAAAATCTTCAAGGAAGCTGTAAATTCACCCCAATCAAGAGTGTAATATTGCAATGGCAGAAGGATTAGGTGACATAAAATAGGGAGGTGTCTGGAATTTAGTGCCTGCATCTGTTTCAGAGTAAGGCTGCATTGGGTATACACTCAAAAGGGATGAAAAAGATGAAATTTGCAGATTTAAAGCAAAATTTGTTGCTAAAGGGTTTAATAAAAAAAAGGGCAAACCTATGAAGAAGTTTTTAGTCCAGTCATAAATTTTACTATTGTCGGGATGTTTTTCATTGTATTTGTATGTTAGGATGGTTATACTTACAACTTGATATCAAGTATGTATATTTATATGCAAAATTTAATGATAAAATTTATACGTACCAACCACCTGGTTTTATTGGTGAAAGTAAAAATGATTATGTATGTCCTTGGAACAAAGCTATATATGACCACATGACATATGAGTTCGACAGTGACTCAGACAATTGAATTTTATAAAATTTAAATGGTGCAAATGCACCTATGTATTTAATAACAATGATTTGTTAATTTTACATATTGATGACATAATTGTTTTTGCCAAATATCAAAAGGCTAGAACATGTAATTACACTGCTGAAATCTAAATTTGACATCAAAACTTTAGGCAAAATAAAAATGTTGCTAGGTATTGAATTTAGGAAGATAAAAATTAATTCTTTATTCATCAAAACCAATACATAAAGAAAATATGTGATAAATTTGCTAAGTTTAAATATCCAATTTTTAGTTTATCAATTGCAAAAGGTGTGCTTAGCAAGTCAGACTGTCTATCCAATCACTATGAAGTTGAACAAATGAAAAACTTACCTTACAGAAGTATTAACCCTTTCACGACGGGGGTATTCCGGAACTGCAGCAGCCCAAAGGACGGAGAGCTTCGCTTCCGAACTGTTCCCTGGAGACGGTAATTTTTTTGCACTAAGCCTAACTCTCGAAAAAAATTCACTAAAAATCACCTATTCAACACAGAAATCTACTTTTTTCAGGAATAAAAGAAATATTTATTTTCTATTTGATGTATATTTTTCATACAAATCTGAATACAAAATACTCGCTAGTTGCTCCCATTCTTTTATTCGAAATAAACGAATAATTTCACTGCCTCTAAACCCCCCCCCCCCCAAAAAAAAAATACTCTCTTATATTCCTATGATTCACCAATGAAATCATAAAGCTGAAATTAAAACAAAACCCGAAACTCAATTATAAAATTGTTGATGCTGCGAGAATTGCTCTGTCTGTTTATATTACAAAATCATGTTTCACAGCTCCAAATGGAGAAATAATTCATTGGATCCTCCTTATGCCAAGGTCATGTATCTGCAAACTACATTGAAGTTAGTTCTACGGACATTTAACGCCATCTAGTAGACAAATTAAAACATTCCATGTGAAAGTATGCATGCATGCCACTCGCCGTTTACGGTAAAGTTTCCTCCATCACGAGTGCGTGCTATCTGTCCTTGCAAGTTTGCAGCCGACACACGGGCGTGCCAATCGTCGCGAAAGGGTTAAACACTGGGACATTTTACTGAAGTTGCTAGGATATGTAGATCAAACTAAAGATTTTAAACTAAATTTATCAAGCATACAAAATGTAAATCTTAGGTATGTTTTTTATTCTGATTTTGCAGCCTGAGATGACTGAATGCAATTAGGGACCATGATATGTTTAATAGATAATGTTCCAATATCATGGAGAACTTTCAAAACCAAATGTGTCAGTTTGTCTACCATGGAGGCTGAATATATTTCTTAAACCAAATCTGCAAAAGAAATGCAAAAGGAAAAGAAATGCAAAGGAAAAGAAATGCAAATTTATATTCTGCCAGGTTGCAAAATAACCTGGGAGAATATAAAATGCTAGGAATCAAAATAGATAAAAATATTATTCTGTGACAATCAAAACTACAATAAACTTTTCTATAGGACAAAACAGGTGTTAAATACCACTTTCATAGAAATTTATTTGAAAAGAAATTACTTAAATTAAATTTGTAAATAGTTAAAATAATAGAGCTGATGGTTTTGCTAAACCTATAACTAAAGAAATGATTATTAAATTTTGTGTAGAAATTCTTAAAATGTAAAATTCTAAGACTTTGAAATAAAATTTAAATTATAAATATTGAACTTATAAGTATAAATGTTTAACATTGTATTCAAAATTGTGTAAAGTAAATATATTTAAAATACAACCTTTTCCCAAATCCCTCATTATGTAGTTTAGTTACAAATGAGTTTACACTGAGTAGTGAAGAGCTTATTATTCTAAAATCAATTTTTCATGATACAAAATATCTTTACGAATTCATAGAAGTGTTTATACATTATATTTAATATTTTGTAATTTATGTTTATACACTAAAAATGTTCATGATGTCCACTTAAAAGCTTATAGTGTTTTTGAAGTTATAGACTTTTGAATGTATTTCAGTGTCTTGGTAAGACAGAATCTGCATGAGGAGGGCCTAGTGTAAATCCGCAGCTGCAAAATTTTCATAAAATGTTGCAAATTACCCCGTGAGTGCCCTGCAAATTTTGCCTTTTTTTCTGTGATAAAATTACTGCCCTATTCATAACCATAATCTTCTATATAGCACTTCAATGATAATGAAAGAGACCACCTACAACTGGTGTTTAGAATCAACTGGTGTTGAAGATCAGCTATTTTCAACATGGAAATACTTTACCATTATGTTTAGTGTGTTAAATATCTTTGTTGTAAACAGCTACTAGCTTAACCATGACTGCTTAAATTTAAGGCTGCACACTGCTTATCACTAATGTTTTGCGAATAGTCATTCAAAATATGTGCAAAGATTTAAATGATTTAAAATTTCATTATAACATTCATACAACAGATTCTACTTACCACCTGGACTTTTAAACTCAATCACTGGGCAATTTTTAAAAATTGCCCAGTGATTGAGAAGGCAATGTAAAGGACAATTTCTTAACTTCTAAGATAAGAATTTTTTAGATTTTCATTACTATACAGTGAAAGTTTTCTGCAAAATTTTAAATTCAAGATTTTATATAAAAAAAAGCAAGATTTAAAGACATATCTTGAACATATCACTTTTCGAAAGATGTCTGTTTGTGCATGTATGTGAAGTGTGGACATAACTACTCAACACCAGATGTATATTTCATGAGTTGATATATTATATAAAAATAAGTACGGGATTGCAGAAAGACCAAAAAAGAGGAAATTTTGAATTCATGTAAAAAAGTGCACGAAGAACACTGGTTTACTTTATCTTATTTGCAAAATGGAATTAAAAATGCATCAGCTCTATTGTGTATATAAGAATTAAATTTTTCAAAATGGAAACATCCAACTTTAAATACACATTTTATGAAGTTAAAATTTTTAAAATAAAAACTCATCTTCAGCAGAAGCATTAAGATCAAGATAGGTTACAAACCATATGTTTTCTATACAACTGATCTGATAGTTCTACACAGCAATACTACTGTAAAAGAGCCCTTCATTTCATTAAAAATATGCTTGAAAAACAACTTTTTTGTACACAAAAAGTAAAATTTATAAAAATTTTAGTCGAAATTTTTTCACATAAAAATATTTTCACATTTAAACAAGATACACAAGGATCACATACAAATGCCATTTTTAGCAATACTACTGTAGAATAGTCCTTCATTTCATTAATAATATGTTTGAAAAACAACTCGATTGTATACAACTTGTAATAATTAAAAAATTTTAGAAGATGCAAACAGATTGCTTAAATGAAAAATATTTTTACAATTAAACAAGATACACTGTGGATTGCGTACAAATGCCATTTCTCGCAATACTGCTGCAAAATAGCCCTTCATTTTATTAATATGTTTGAAAATAACTTTTTCACATATAACTCATAATAATTATAGAAAATTTAATGCAAAGATCGCATAAGTGGACAATATTTCCACAATTAAACAAGGTACATCACGGATCGTGTACAAATGCGGTTTGTGATACTGCTACTGTAAAACAACCCTTCATATTATTTATAATATACTTGAAAAACAACTTTTTTAATGTAACTCGTAATAATTATAAAAAAAATTTGTAGTTGATGCAAATAAAATATAAAAGTGTGAGAAAGATAATCACTGTTCATCTCCCTCATGACAGGAAAGGAATCTAAATTTGAGAGCAATGTTTTCGCAATTGTGAGGAAACAGATTTCCAGATATAAGAACAGAAAAACTTTTATTACAAAATTCGTAACTTTGTTTTCTGTTTTGTGACATGTTGGAATTTGTGAAGAAAATATTTCAATCCATGGGAAGAAGAAAATTTTTTGGATAGTAAAGTGAAAATACTCAGGAAAATAAAAACAAACTCGAAAATGGAAATTCATGTATCCGCAGAAGAATCTCCTGCCTGTAAAAAACTAGAATTAGATAGAATATTTTTCTATTTGCATCAATTATGCAAAATATTTTAAATTTAAATTTTTTATATTTTTCTGAAAATTAAATTTATAAAAACAAATATCTTATGTTGCAAAATAATGACTATCATGTGTATATGCAATCAAAATTTCATTTTTCTAATATTTAAAAAATTATAAAAAAAATGTAAATAACATTATCTGCATAGAACCCTGCAGTAAATTTTTCTTTTATTAAGGGACTTTCAAGAGGATTAATAAATTCTAAAGTATTCTATTAGAGATATTTAACTGTACTATAGGGCTATTCTATGGACTGTCTATAGATAGATCCATTCTGCAGACATCCAAATTAAAACATGATTTCTGAATTTAGATGCAGCAATGCATGTGTCATAGCAGTCTTGCTTCTTGACATGCTTGTATTCAGCAATTGTTTGTCTTGGGCAGAATGCATATTTAAAATCTTGGCTGTTTGCTGAAAGTAGCAAACTGCGTGCTGTTGGCACATTTCGGGCGTGGTAGCCTGGTGGTTTGTGCACTGGATTTGCACGCTGCCACAATTGCCACCATGTTCATGTGGAGTACGATCACGTAAAACATGTGGGTCCGTAAGTCCTTCCGAGAGGTTGGTGGTAGGGGAAGGAGGGTACAGTCCCTGTGGATGCCTCCCCCACTGGATTCCGATCTAAATTGGGTGGCACTTCCCAGCCGTCCAAACAGTTACCTTACACCTTTCTGGTAGGTTGGATGGTCTGGGTCTCAACAACAACAACAAGTGCATTCTTGTTCTTTCATGGAACAAAAACCAGTAGAGTTCAGCTTTTCAGTTTTGCTGACTAAATCACTACATAAACAGTAAACCGTAATTGTGTTTGTTAATGTAACTATTTATTTTTAACAACAATTTTGTGTCAAGTAAGTCGACTATAGACTTTTGAATCCTCTAAAGTTTTGGTTTTTCAGAATTTGTACCCCTTGAATATTCCAGCATTTTGCACCCTTCTGTGGTTACGTAGCTGGATTAGTGGTCATTCCTTTATTATCAAGCTTCACACATTGAACTATCAATTGAATTTTTCATCATGTCAGTTTATCAAATGCCATTAAAATCTGCCATATAATTTTGGTGATCATGTATTATGGTTCACATTGCATGAAAATACCTATGAATTGGGTACACCAAAAGCTGCAACAGAAAATAAAACTAAATTATATTGTGTCATATTTACCTTCAGAAGCTAGTACAATCACTGAAAACATAATAGTAAATCCAAACAAGGATCCATATCTTCCCTACCAGGAAATTAGAAAACTGCTTGTTAGATAGCAACTTGGTGTTTGTCAGTTGTTCAAACTACTACATGCCATGATACAATGCACAGAAACTTAAAAGGCTCTCAATGAACTGATGTTGGAATTGTTTCTACAGCATTTACCATCTTTGATTCAAACTATTTTAGCAGCTAACACTCCTCTTACTTTGGATACAGCGATGAAGATAGCAGATGGCATAATTGAAGTAATACTTATTCTAGCGAGTGCCTATTCCTTTGTTTCTTAGTCAATTCTATGGTAGATAGGTTGCTTGCAGATATAAAAAAATTAAATTTTCATATAGATAAACTTTCTTGCAGTAGAAGCCTCAGCTGCAATCCTAACCATGCTTCATGAGAATGCAGCAAACCTAAAATCCCAAAATTATGAATATTGCTGGTATCATGGAGTACAAATGTAAAAAAAAAAAAATTATGATGTAAATAACAAAAAATGAGCGAGATCACATCAGCTGTGCGAACTGGGGAAAAAACCCACTTTGCGAATAGGACTCATTTATGTCCCATTAGGCAGATAGTATTAATGGGAGCAGAGCTCCTTCATGCCCTTTATAGTATGAACCTTGAATACAAGCTGAGTTCATTCATGACCATTAATGGGTTAAACTTTACTTTTAAAATTACTATTATTGGAACTTGGAGCATCATTACATAATTGACCTACATATTATTACATACTGAGCTTTTTAAAAAATACTAAACATGTTTAAAATTCTCAAAACAATAACTTTAAAGTACGTTTTAAAACTTACAAACACTTTAACATTTTAAAACACCCTAAAACTTGCACTCATATAGGATCAGCTTCCTCACAGTCCTACTCCCTCTGGTAATATACAGAGATTGTTCTTTCTTGATGCCCACATTTGTACTAGTTTTTATTTCAGATCATTCAGGAGGATCATTGATTTTAGTTTTTGTTTCAGTTTAATTGTTTAGCTCTCATGGACTTGGGTTGGTATTAGTCAATACATTCGAGATATCAGGACTATTTTTCTCTGTTTTATGATCTTTATAATATCTTTCTGTGAGGTGAATCATGTTACTTCTAAAAAATCTATTCATTTGGTATTTCAATAACATATTATCTTGGACTTTGATGTTTTACTTTTATTGTGGTAGGTATCTACTTCCTATGATCCTATTGTAAGACAACCGGTTGTCTGATCTCACGGGGTCTTAGGAGTCTTCCTGTATATTTAATTTCCTTCTACTTCACTCTCATTTTGCACCAATTATTATCAGTATCAAATATAAGCTTTCTTAATTCAATATTGAAGATGGCTGGCGTTTTCCATCGACATCCCACCAATAGTGTTGTAGGTGCTGGTAGATTACCTTTAGGGGTGTTACTGTATTCCAGAATACTTGAATTGTGGTCTCTGCTGCACTTCTTTTATTATTGTACTTTAAGTTATCTGGATATGGCATTCTATCATACCATAGGAAGATAGGTACATTGGACTTGATGTTTTATATACCAATTCATAGTGGTTAGCAAATATTTTTAAATTCTCAAAATTATATGGTGGGTCATTATCTGACATCACTATGCCATGAGACCTAAATATGGATTTAATGCACCAATTATGTAAGTACTCCTTTTAGATATCAGTAGTCTTTCTTTTACAAAGTTCTAATGATAGTCAGTGACTAATAAATAGTCATTACATTTTATCTTTATGAAATCAACACTAATCTTTTCCCAATGCAATTCTGGAATTTAATGCATCATCAAAGGTTCCTTAGCAATGCCTCTTCCATATTCTTGACACATTTTACACTTAGAAACTATTTCTTCAATTTCTTTTATCATGCATGGCCAGTAGGAGCTTTTCGGCCTTTATTCTTGCATGACACAATACCTTGACACATTGAATGAATTACTTCCAGTATTTCTTTTATTAGGGATCTTGATATTATCACTTATCACTTGATGTTGATTTACATGATATAAAATTGCTGCTTTATGATGAATTTATTCTTTTTGCATTGTCAAAAACATCTTACTTTATTAGGTCATCTTTTTCATAGGTTAGTCACACAGTTTCTTCTAACTCTATTAATTTTTTCAATAATGTATCGTTTTATGTTTCTTGCTTCAGCCTCTCTATTACATCTTTGGTTGTACACAGAACCATGTGCACAGTACCTGCCTGTCTTTCTAAATACTCACTACCAATATTTTCTTTAAATAAATGGATCATGAAAAACATGATCAGCTATGCATAAATTTCAGCCACGAACAAACTTTAGAGTTATATCGTATTTCATAAGTCTTAAAACCATCCTTTGCAATATAGGAGATAAATTCTCGAATGGTTTCCTCAGAAAACTGAGGAGAAGTTTGTGATCTGTTACTGCCACAAACTCAGTTTCAATTAGGAAATAATGAAATTTCTAACATCCAGAAATTAAATCTAGCATATCTGTTTCTATTTATGCATATTTATGTTGGGTTGAAATTAAGCTAGTTAATGTGTAAGTAATGAAATGGTTGTCTTGTAATAAAACCGCTTCTATTCCATATTGACTTAAATCAGTTGATAATGTTTGTTAAAATAATAAAATGCTGATATTTGAGCATTCATTAAAAGAGTCTTTAAATTTTGAAGACATTTCCTTTCTTATAAACCCTACTTCCATTCCTTATTTTGCAAAGCAACCTTCTAAGGGAACTCATTTTATTTGAAAGATTTGGAATAAACTTAACTAAATATGTGATGATCCCTAAAAATCTTTGCACTTCCATCTTGTTCTTGGATTCCTTCAACTTTTGGATTACTTCAATTTCACCTTCCTGATCTGCAATACTGTTTTTACTAATTATATGCCTTAAGTATTTGAATCTATCAACAACTATTTACATTTTACCTTTTCTTAGTTTTATATTGCACTGTCTCAGCCTTTGAAGTACATTTTGCAACATTTTATTGTGCTCTTCCAGATTTTGAGCATAAATAAAAATGCCGTCCATGTAATATATCACACTCTGTATTCCTGTCAAAGAATTGATCATTGCTGTCTGAAATACTTTGCTCATGCTGCTTAATCCATACGGAAGTCATTTCAATTTAAATCTTCCAAAAGGTGTGGCTATTGTACACAGTTATGAACTATCTGAATCCAATGAAATTTGCTAGAACACTGCAGAAGTGTTTAATACCATATAACTTTTCAGCTCCCCAAACATAGTTTCTTGAGTTGGTAACTGATAATATTCGCCTTTAACTACCTTGTTCAGTTAGTTCCCTTGGATCAAGACATATGCAGACGTTAGGTTTTTGAACAATCATAATTGGGTGAACCTATTTGGTTTTAACATTTTCAATAATCTCATTTTCAATCATAGAATCTAATTCTTTTTTTACCTTCTCCAGAATTGACAACCCCACCCAGTTGTTGTTGTTGAGACCCAGACCGTCCGACCTACCAGAAAGGTGTAAGGTAACTGTATGGACGGCCGGGAAGTGCCACCCAATTTAGACCGGAACCCAGTGGGGGAGGCATCCACAGGGACCGTACCCTCCTTCCCCTACCACCAACCTCTCGGAAGGACTTACGGACCCACATGTTTAACGTGATCGTACTCCGCATGAACACGGCGGCATTTGTGGCAGCGTGCAAATCTAGCGCGCAAACCACGGATATACCGCACCCGAGATGGCCAACAGCACGCGGCGTTCCGAGGTGGTCACCCACCAAGTACTAACCGCGCCCGATGCTGCTTCACTTCGGTGATCTAACGAGAACCGGTGTTTTCAGCACGGTACGGCCGTTGGCCCCCACCCAGTTGTGTTAAACTTTTCCAAGTCCATCAAATGTTTTGATATTTATGCAAAATGCTATCTATGCAACTTCTTTTAGTGTAAAGCTCTATTAATTGGTTCACTCTTTGTACCAAGTGTAGTTTTCAAAACCTTCTAATCCAAGGACTGAGCAAAAATTATCAAGAATCACAAAAAATGCAAAAAATTTAATTCTAGCTTTAATTTCACATTCTAGTAAACAAATGTTTATTTTAATTGTGTGGCTA